>PVNU02002170.1:0-549098 GCA_003013855.2 Liriodendron chinense | reverse complement strand
TATCATCTTGATCCAAAGCTTATGTGGCCCCCGAGAATTCTTCAACGGTATACGTTCAATTCACATGGTTCCTGTGGTCTGGTCCACTTGAGCTTTAGACATGCTTCATTTTTTGTCTCAAGCAATAAAATTATCTAATAAAATGGATGGACGGAGTGGATAAAATACATAAATAACGGTGGACCCCATAGAGTTTACTCAGTGGGCAATCCGTTTCCCCTATGCATGGCTTGGATTTTTTACATAAATGACATGGGCAAGGGAAATTGTTGTACGTAAGAGTATGCTTACGATGTCAAATTTCTCAAAGTAAGGTTGCTTGGTTCATTAGGTGGATAGACTCTCTAGCTAGGTGGCGCATGTAGCACAATGGAACACCTGCTATTGTGGCACACACTCATAAAATCATAGCTATCCATGAGCTCGGGCCATTCAAGCATGGACTGGGATAACATAATGCTTTTGGGTTAAATGAAACACTAGTCATGTTTTTCTAATCTTTCAAAATTTCCCCTACATTTGGCTGAATAATAGAACTTCTTACTGTATTGTTCTGGTATTTTTATATATAGTGGGTCCCATTTGTTGAATGACTTCGGTTTTAATATGCCCCACATATGACCCAGGCCTGTTCCTTAGGTGGCTCTAGCAAGCGTGTTGCCTTAGCCAGATCATTCTTGGGATCAAGTAGGCCACTCTTGTTCAATGAATGAGGAACACTGATAAATCTTCTAATTGTTCTTTTTTAGAGGCATTCAATTTCATGGTGGGGACAAATTGAATGGTCGGGTGGAAATGTCATCCGAACACTATGAAAGTCCTATGCCCAAAAAATCAATTGGGTCACAAACAAAATGGGAGGGGATGCCTACCCTTGATTTTTACCGGAGCCCACCTAGTTGCAAAACAGTGTCATTTTTTGTCCAATCCTTCATCTAATCTAAACGAGAGGTCCATATGACTCAGGTTGCGTATTACATCACGATGAACGAGGACACAAGTGCATATGGAAGCCTATTACATATTAAAAGTGGTACATGAGAACCATCTAATCCATGAATTGGGTGGGGCTAGTCAAGTACTTTTCTTTAGACCAAATTTAGCCTAACCTGAGCCTAAATCAAAACAAAGGTACAAGGAACTGATGGATACCTGAACCCAATTTTATCTAGATCCAAGTGCTAAAAAATGACCTCAGATTTGAAGAACCCACATGCAGCAAGATTCGAACTTGGTGGCATCAAAATCTAGTTATTTTAAAGATCTACATGTAGCAAGCAGTAGTGATCACTTCCACCATACATGAATCACACCAAATAAGCTATAAAGAAATTCTTTTTCAATACATCTTTAGTTAAGACATGTGTTACACATGAATCATACACCTTAACAAGATATAAGAATTCTTTTTTGATAACATCTTTAGTTAAGACATGTGTTACACATGATCATACACCATAATAAGGTATAAAGAATTCTTTTGTGACAATGTCTTTAGTTAAGATATGTGTATACATAAAAATCACAACAATGATTCATATGTTCCTTGATCATAGAGATGTTGAGTTCTTTCATTTTAGCAGAGTCTTGTTTAATGTAAAACATCTTTGGCAAGAACTTACAAGCTTACAGCACACTATTGATGTTAAAAATTTGGATACTTAGAATAACAAAATTGCCAATTTCTTATTTAAATAGAAATATTCCCTCGTCTCTCTCTTAAAATTCAACCTTTGATATTATTTATCTAAATGGCCACTTACATTCTAATATGAGATGTATAAATTACAGAGTATAGGATGGGCAGTAAAGCATCTACACAAGGAGATGTTTACAGCTATGGAATCCTTTATTGGAGATGATCATTGGAAAGGGGCCAATCGATGACATGTTTGAAGACAATTTAAGCCTTCATCATTTTGTTGAGTTGGCTTTGCCTGAACAAGTAATGGAGATTGTTGATCCAACAACTGCTCGAAGAAGAAGCCTGAAGTTACTACAATGAAACTCATGTTGATAGAAGAAATAGAATGCTTGATTTCAATGGTCAAAATCGATGTGTTGTGCTCTTAGAATCTCCAGGAGAACGAATGTGGATGAGAGATGTTGTTGCAGAAATGCATACAATCAAAGACTTTTATCTTAAGGTCGGGATTGACCAATACAGATAAGTTAGGTCACAAATATTAGATGAAGGTTCATCTTACTTTAGTCATTACTAAGTTATTATTAATAGTTATGTTGAGAAAGATTCAAAATAAAATTAGTTTGTTGAATACTTTTCTAAACAAGCTCTTAATATATTTAGCCTTGACATAAAAGTGTGCTCGTATTGATAGTGATTATATGAGAAGATGTGTTGTGTTGTTGTTGTTTTTTTTTTTTTTTTAATCTTATGCTGGGCAAAAGGAGATTATATCATAGATTTAATAAGAAAAAGACATCATCTCATTATAATAAGAATACCATTAGGTTACAAAGATGTTTAATCAGTAATATACTTTATGTAAAAGTTTTAAAATGATATTTTATTCTTAAGGATCCAGTTTAGCTATTAAACTATCAATTTCCAACTTGATATTAGTCTGATGAAGCATTCATCCAATGAGTCATACACACGCGCAAAAAAAATATGTTGATTAACCACTAACAAGATGATTAAGATTATCAAACCATGGTAGTCTCTGATGGTGAATACCAATAAGTGCACTTACAACTACCTCTCTCCATCTGGAAATATGAATTGATAGGCGCTTGACACTTCTTCTATTGGAAGAAATATCAATGGAGGTTTGCAGGGAGAATTAGTAACAACATGGTGTAGAAAGGACAGGTTTGTTGGGTTCACAACGAATAGCCCTGTTCAGACACATTGCGAAAAAAAATTGCAGTTTGTTATCTGATTATTGGATTGGCAGGCATTTATTAGACAGATAAAAGTGAAAAGTATCCAATGGTCTTATTTTAACAAATAAGTGTCCACACCAAAAATATTAGGATTATTCCACCCGTCTAACTTTCATTTGGTCCGTTGAGTTTGAGTTAATGTATGCCTTGTGTATAATTTTTATGTGCCCACATATCAAGTGTATGTGTATGTTTGTGCGTGAGCGCTTGTGTGTGGGAAATGGTAATATGATGACGCAGGGAGACGTGGTAGGTCGATCACTGTCTCCCTAACCGAGTGTTTTCGAATCCACGATAAGAAAATAAAAGAAAAAAAGGAAATAAATTCCGAATAATTGATTTATTGATAATTGAATGAATAATAATGGAATTACAATGCATATAAATAGGAAACTAAACCCTAGGTAAAGTATCAGACTCCAACTCCAACTTAAACTCCTAGAAAACGCAACTTTTTTTTTTTTTTTGGAAAATCTATTTCTTTAAAGCGAAGGCCAAAGGCCTGGAAACTGATACAAACATTCAAGCAAGGCCTCACAAAAAATCCAGCCCTGCCTATCATATGATCATGTACAAACAGACAAAACGCCCAAACTTGTTCCTATAACACAATTCGGGTAGCCCCCCCCGCACGAAGTCTCCAAGACTACCTATCATAAACCTCCTACCACTAAACCGAGGATAAACTGAGAAGAAAACTGCAAATCCAAATGCAGAAGAAGCCGGAAAATTCAGATGGGGTTAGAGCGGAAAGCAGAGGCCTTTTTGACCCTAAAGTTGCCTATACCTAAAGCGTCTAGGGCCAGTAGGCCGCGAATTTTCCTTGGTAAATCTGCCCTGGAAGAGTAGATAGTGTTTGGAGCTCCCACCCACTGGCCAATTTAGCAAGACCGTCTGCTACGGAGTTGCCTTCCCTGAGGGTGTGCTGGAAGGAGAAATTAGCTGTTAACTTCAACGCATGATTCTCCAGACTCTGTACCAGATAGCTGAGGGCATGAAACATTGGGGTTCGCAATTGCTCTCATTACAACACTCGCATTTGTTTCTACGATGATGTTGTTAAGGCCCATCGTTTGGCAGATTTGCATCCCATCTAAAATCACCTGGGCCTCCGCTTCATTGTTAGACACTCTTCCATAATGGTTGTGGAAAGCAATATCATTCTACCAAAGTGATCCCTGCACACTCCTCCTCCTCCTGCTTCTCTCGGATTACCTATGGAAGAGCCGTCCACGTTCAATTTCATACTGCCTATGGACGGCCTCTTCCATATGACCATATGCGCTGGACCTTGAGTGGGCTGAGGGGTTTCGTCAATGCCAAGAGCCAACAACATTCTCTGCTCGAGGAAAGAAGGCTTGTCTCCTATCTCCGAGAGCTTGCCACTTCCCTGAGACCATTTAATGATTCTGTTAACTATTTGAAGGCTTGACATCTGAGTGTTACTGAAGCGGGAAGCATTTCTGCTTTGCCAGATCTCCCAGGATATAAAGGATGGGAGTAAGCCTTTGAGGAGTTGGACCCTGGACTGTTTGAAGCTCTGGACATCCATTATTTCGATCTGGTTTGGATGGACTGCCCGAAGATCATCGGCATATCGAATAATTTGGCAAAGTGCCCCCAAACTGCTGTAGCAATGTCACCATAATAGAGGAGATGATCCAGATTTTCTATTGCTCCTGTGCGAACGAGCAAAAGCTGCTACTGGTGAGGAGTGGACTGATGGCTTTGCGGGTTAGGTGGCCAGCGGGAGGCTTGGCTGGCTTGTTGGTGGAGGGCCGAAGAGGGGGAAGATAGGAAATTACCGAATTCTGAAGCAGTGGCCCTCCCCGAATTCTGATGCACTGGAGGACGAACGAAGGTGGTTTCCGTAGCATTCGCATTTGGACGCCAAGTATATGCCCACTTTCTGAATTGCTGTGTCGACCGGGATGGCCTGATGTATCAATTTCTACATGAATGTGGCAATTTTCTGAGGTAAGACTTGTTCCATATCCAGTTGAAACAAGAGAGGGGAGGGTTGTGCTCCTTAATAGCTTGCCAGGCCGATTTCAAAGAGAATTTCCCGATGTGGTAAGGTTCCAAATGAACTTGTCCTCTGCTTCCGATACGAAGACCCCGCTGGTTCTGATAGCTTGCTGAACAGATTGGGGAAGAAAATGTCCTATGGCTTCCAAATTCTAGCCCGATGGGAGATTCCAGAAATCCTTCACTCTGGCTTGCCGCATCTGGCTCGGGATGGCTCCTCTTATGGCTCCCCAAAGCATACCTCCTCCTGACCAGTTGTTTCCTCCCCAGAAATTTATGTCTCCTTTCCCTATCAGCCATTTGGAATTGTGAATAACGAAAATCATCTGACGTCTCAAATCTTTCCAAAGGCTGGATTGATGGGAGGGAGAGGACCCATTGGATTTGATGAATCTCCTCAGGTATTCGCTGAAAATAGGTTTGCCCAGAGAGATCGACCGCGGAGCATGTTCCAATTCATCTTGATACGGGACGCATCCATCACATCTTTGATTCTTCTTATGCCAAGCCCTCCTTCCAGCTTTTGTCTGCAGATTTTCTTCCAGCTCACCCAGTGCCTCTTTGGCCTTCCTTCGAAAGTACCCCAGAAGAAATTTGCGAACGCCGCCTCCATCTTGATAGTGGCAGCTTTTGGGATGTTGCTCGCTGACGACATGTGAATAGGATAACTCGATAGCACGTGTTGATGAGAACTGTTCTGGCTGTCGGGTTAAGGAGTCTTGACATCCAGCCAGCTACCTTGCTGGAAATTTTCTGGATGAGCGGCTGGATATGAGGATTGCGCAGTCTCCCCTTTGATATCGGCACTCCCAAATAAGTGAAGGGGAGAGAGGCTTTGATGAATCCGGAGATCTGGGTAATTTTCAGCACTCTAGAGTGGCTCACTTTGCTAGATGGGATAATATAGCTTTTGGAGCTGTTGATTTTCTGACCCGAGGTTTCCTCATATGCTCTGAGGAATCTGATAAGTGAGCGCAACAAGGATAGTCTGCCATTTGAAAACAAAATCACATCATCAGCATACAGTAAATGAGAGATGAGAGGATAAGATCTGGGCTGATGGAAAGGTTGGCATTGACCAGCTTCAAAAATATTCTTTATTCCTCTGCTGAGAGCTTCGGCTGCCAGAATGAATATAGAGGGGGATAGTGGATCTCCTTGTCTTAAACCTCTACTGGATTGAAAGAATCCGGAAGTCTACCATTGATAAGAATCGAGAACCAACAACCCTGCCAGCACCTTTTAGCCATGTTTATCCAGCTGTGGGCAAATCCGAATCTCGACAGAACTTGATCTATAAATCGCCATTCAAGGCGATCATATGCCTTTTCCATGTCTAACTTGATGATAACGTTACCCCCCGGACCTTCCTGTCTATCTCAGTAGTCATCTCATGAGCAATAGCTATGTTTTCCGCTATCACACGACCTCGTACGAAAGCACCCTGCTCTTCAGATATGATCCCTGGCAGAATCGAGGAGAGCCTATTCGCCACTATCTTGGAGAAGATCTTGGATATATAGTTGCACAAACTGATCGGCCTATAGTCTGAAACATAGGTCGGGTTCTTCTTCTTGGGGATCAGACATAGGTGGGTGCATTGGAAAGCCTTCGGGATGGGGCCAGCCTTCCATGAATTCACATGCAGCTTGGAAAACATCTTCCTTTATAATATCCCAACACAACTTGAAGAAGGCCCCATTGAATCCATCCGGGCCCGGGGCAAGAGTCTACTGGAATTTCCAAAGCTGCCTGCTTCACTTCTTCCCTTGATGGGGGGCTGGCCAGAAAGATGTTCATCTGATCAGTCATTAGCGAAGGGATGTTTCTGAGAATGTCGGATGAAATTCTGGATGGTTGAGAAGAAAACAGGTCTTTGAAGAAGCTCTCGGCCTCTCTCGCAATTTCTTCTGGATTGTGAATAATGGCTCCTGAGGATAATTTCAAAATATTAATGGAAGATTTCCTTCTTTTTCTAGGACTGAGCTGTGGAAGAAAGCAGTGTTGCGGTCCCCCTCCTTGAGCCAGTCGATTCTCGATTTTTGCTTCCAGTATATTTCTTCTTGCAGCTGAATCTTTTTAAGATTTGCTTGAGCTGGTCTGCAGATCTGCTTCATTTTTTGTTGTTCTGGAGTTAAGAAGAATGGATTCCGCTTTATTGATCTCGTCTTCAGCCTTTTGAATTTTCTGAAAAATGTTTCCGAAAACTGAGATATTCCACTCCTTACGCACACGCTTCCGAATTTTCATTTTGAGAAACAACCTTATCATGGGCGTCGCTTGGATGTGGGTATCCCAAGCTGTCTTGATCGTGGGCAAGAAGTCATCATGAGTTCCCCACATGCGCTGAAATCTGAATAGTCTGGGGGTGTTACCAGAATTTTTAGTCAGGGATAGACAGATGGGAGAGTGATCGGAGTGGATTCTGGTCAGGTGTTCGATTCTGAACAAGGGGAAAGCTTGCATCCAAGCATGGTTCCCAAAAAATCTGTCTAGTCTAGCCCATCTTCTACTTCTGCCTGCCCTATTGTTACACCAGGTGAAAGCCGACCCGAAAAACTCAACGTCGATAAGACCAGTTTCTTGTATCGCAAGGTGGAAATCTTCTATGGCTCTCATAGAAGGGTTTGAATCCCCAATCCGTTTCTCCACGTTGAGGGTGACATTGAAGTCCCCCACATATGATCCAAGGGCCTGTGTAGGCTGACGATATAGCTCGAAGATCATCCCACAGTTGGCACCTACGGCCTCTATTGCAGCTAGCATAAACCCCAGTTATTAAGATACTCGTAGGATTATCTTCCATAGCCACATGGAAAGAGATGCACTGACTAGTAGCCGCCACTGAGGAAATTTGTAAATGATTTTTACATAGGACCCAGATTTTGCCTTCCACAGCTTCTTCCATAATAGAAATGCCAAAGCCCAGACTATCAGCCACCCTGCCCATTTTTGAAACTCTGATCATCGGTTCTTGAAGAACGAGGACGTCAATCTTATGCCGATTGATTAATTGAGTCAAGTGACGCAGAGTCGGAGCATTACTTACACCCCTCACGTTCCAGCTGAGTATGTTAATCATCTGAGACAGTCGAGGAAATCCTGACGTGCTTCCTGATACTAGCCTGTCTTAGGCTTCTTCTGATCATCCCGGGTCTTTACGGCTAAAATCACGCTTGCCTCGATATCTTTTCACTAATCCATATCTCTTCCTGCTATTAGGGGTTTCAGGAGTCATGAGTTGCTTAGTAACTTTGTCCCTTGTCATGTCAACCCAAAGGTTGATTCCCTGATTCCCTCTCTTCTCTGTGTCGAAGGTGAAGTTAGCACCTGCCGCTGGATTGATGATCTGATGCTGGTCCATTGAGCTTTCATCCGTAGCTTGCGAGTCCCCGCATAAGAAGGCGTCCTCTCTTGTCCATGTCCGTCTATCATAAGATTTGAATTTATCTTCGCTATCAGACTTGCTCTTGGACACCTGAACATTATCAGGCAATTTTTCGGTCATATTGAATATGCTGTGAGAAGCTTCAAGTTGATTAGGCGTCTTGAAATTGGAAGAGGGTTGCTGTGAGATGCCATTCGCCGTAGTCCCTTCAATCTGTCCCGGATGAATATTCAAATCTGGAGGAGGATGAGGGCTCTTTTGGCCATAGGGAGAAGTATCAGGGAAGGGATGGCTGGAGTTTGGGGTGAAGAGGGTAGGGAAGGGTGATGCTGTGGTGAGGTTGGAGAAGGTAGGGCAAGGCCAGATGGCACCTTTGGGATGGTTGGGATGGTTGAGTCCTGGTGGGGTAGGTATATTACCCTGGTGTGTACGTCGGTTGGGGTCTAGGTAGTGAATCCCAGGGTGGTTAGGAATCTGACTATGAAAACTAAAATATGCATTTTGGGATTGGGGTTGGGCGAGGGTGGCTCTATGGGGTGATTGAGACAGAGGAGCAGGGGGTCTCATAGTGAGGTTGAGGATAATTGGGGGGGGGGGGGGGGGGGGGGGGGGGGGGCGGGGGGGGGGGGGGGGGGGGGGGGGGGGGGGGGGGGGGGGGGGGGGGGGGGGGGGGGGGGGGGGTTTGGGCTGGGGTGTTGGGGGGGAGGGGGGTTGCTAGGTGAAGGGTGTTCGAAACCGAAGAAATCGATTATAAGTGAAAGAGGGGTTGAGGTGTCATGAATTTGCTGAATAGCATTTTCTCCTCGCGGGTGCTGGATGAGCATATCTTGAAAGGAAGTAAAATAGGGAGACATCAATCAGTGACCTAGCAGAACCTTCGATTGAGTCACAGAGGGCATTTTGGTCGAACATCTAGGAAGATTGGGTAGCAATAGGGATAGGGTTGGGTCCGAGTCTCAGCATCAGAGTGAATACCTTGATCATGAGGTCCGAGATCCTTCGACCTGCCCTGAGTGTAGGGACTTGGATTAAAGGGTGGTCTTCAATGACGGGGGTGCAGGACGGCCATCACTTGCAAAGGTGTAGCATCCCCGGGACGAACAGCTCTCTGCTCGCCAAAAGGAACCTTCTCCTGTTATGTCATACCACTATCCCTCGCCTGGTATTACGGTTTGGGCTCAAATGAATCTGGCAACCATGTTTTATTCTCTCCCTGTTGGAAAGGGGAGGGGGAGGAGGAGGAGGGGGGGCAGGAAAGGTTGGCAGCTGGTTGAAACGTAATCGGGGTTTGATCGAGGAAATCGGCTCCAGATGGACAGTAACTGGGTAAGATAGGCCTTCGACTTCCAGATCTAGAACCGTTGATACAGTAGCACCTGGGTGGGGGATGATTTTTACCTTGGCATAAATGAGAAAAGATCCATCTAGAGTCTGATCTTCAATCTCCATAACCATTCCAAAAAGCTCTACAATCTGACCTATGGTCTGTTCACACCAGGCGTGCAGAGGAATCCCCTCAATGCAGATCCAAGATCCTCTGTTGGAGGCAACTGCAGATGGTCCCCATGGCCTCAGGTTTGAGAGCATCATATCTTGAAGGAGCAATTTGTCTCGCAAGAAAGCTGTCATCTCCTCTCTAGATCTGAATGAAATCAGGAAAGTCCTTGTCCGAGACTGTGGAGATCTCTGCTCTAGATGCGTTGAAAGGAGATTGTTGGAAGGTTTCCTGAATGTCTTCTTTTGATAAATCCGGTATCTGAGCTTCAGCAAGCACTGCATATGCAAGCTCCTTCCTTCTTCTCTGGGTTATCCACTTTGGTACCGCAACGAAAAGGGGGCGAGTGGCCGTCTGTGTGGACGATGTAAGCGCTGCCACGAAAGTTTGCTTGGGAGAGGGTGTGTAAGCGAGGGACTCACCTTGGTTAATGGGAGGGAAACCCCCAAATTTTCTGGGTCGATGCTTCGGTCCTGATGTATCTTCAGCTGGAGCATGTGCTTGCTCCTTGGGGTGTGCTTCATTAATGAAAATGTCTCTGCCTCCCAATTTTCTGCCGTTTAGTTTCTCCATTGCAAGCAAAGCTGCATTTTTCCTGAGAAATCTCACGAAGGCGTATCCCCTTGCTTTACCTGTTTTGAGGGTTTTGGGGATATGTATATCAGCGATATCCCCAAATTTTGCAAACTTCTCTCTGATCTCTTCAACAGTAATGCGAAAAGGGAGGTTGCCCACGAACAAGCTTGTGAAGGTTTCATTGCGGCGGCGTCCACCGGCTCTCCAACCCCCAGCTTTGTCGTCAGGGTTCTCCATCTAGAAAATGCTACTTACTATAAATAGTAAACTTACTATTTATAGAAGTCGTTCAATCCTACTAGAACTCTTGGTTTTCGGCCAAAAATAGAAAGTTATCAAACGGCCTCAACCACATTGTTCTACTAAATATTCTAAGCCCTTTTCATGTTGGGCACTAACTCTAAAACCCTACAGATGCAAAGTTATGATCGAATTAAAACTTACAATAAATAGTAAAATTGAAAATAAACTAGCCTAATGACCGTCGATACGGTCGAATCTCGCGATTCCTGCCTGGGCAACCCGGCATAGCTGGGTTGGTTGGCTAAAGTAGCTCAAGCTACCCTAAATTGATATATTATACGTCCCGCAACTCATTCCGGATTGTGAGATATGGCCGATTTACGGTCCTGACGGTTCGGATCACTTTCGACCCCGACCGGTCTTCTTTTGCTCCATTTGGGCCATGAAATAATCAGCGACCCGTTCTACATCATATGAGGTCAACCTCATGGGACTTCCCATGAGGTCGAGCTGGGTGGGTCCCACCGTGATGTGGATTGGACATCAACACTGTCCATTTGATGGGTCCCCTTTAAGTCATGGGATATCCCAAAAATCAGCCCTATACCGAACTTAGGTGGGCCATACCATCTAAAACCATGTGAAGACATGCCTAAAACATCTAAAAGCAGTTGGTGGGCACACCTAAGTCATGGATTGGCTTGATTTTTAAGTTCATGACCCACCATGGAATAGTACCTCTGACTGATGGGATTGATATCTGATCCACATCACGGTGGGGCCCACAGAGCTTAACCACATGGGAATCTATGAGGTTGAGCTAGGCAGGTCCCACTGTAATGTGTATATCCACACCGGGCATTTAGTGGTCCCTTCTAGCTTATAGGATATTGCTGTATTTGGAACTCAAGTGGGTTACAACATTTGAAACAGTGTGAAATCGTGCCTAAAACATCTAAAAGCGCTTGTTGAGGCCCACTTGAGTTTTGGATATGGCTTAAACTTCTACAAACCCTTCACAGATATGATGTGGGCCTCACTCCCTTCAGTAGAATAATCTTCTACAAACCCTTAACAGGGTTCGGCCTAATGATAACTCAGTCAGGAAGCTATGACCTTTTCTAAGTAATCTATAAAAATGGGAAGAGGCAAAGATAAATCAAAGTGGGCCATAATCATAGCGAGTCACACAATCTATGTTGGGCTTAGGTCATCCCAGAAGTCCAATCATGTGTGTGTGCCGTTCACTGCGAGACGTGGCCCATCATCCACAGAAACTATGGACAAGCTGTCAGATAACTTATGCCAGACACAACTCTGCTTGCATCTAAACAGCTGCTATGTTCCGTATGGGTGCATCATTCATCTTTATAAAATCACTTAGCCCAACTCATGTTTACTGTTTTTGGGTGCATTTCTTGGTCCTGATATCACAGTTGAATCAAAGGAACTCTGCCACTGATTGCAATAGAGATCTTTTCTAGCTCTACAAGAAACAAAATCTATCACAGTTGAATCAAAGTAACGCAGGCCTTTCAAAGCTTAGGTGGGCCACGCCAAAATCACTACCCAGTCGACAGGATGTATTCTTGCAAACTTGGTTCCATTAAGATTAGGCACAGCAATGGGCCAGGTTAGCCCACGGGCTTCGGGGGCTACAGATTAGTCCCGATGGCGCTCAGCTCAGGCTTATAATGTAAGCCCGTTTATGAATCACGCCAAGCTTGAAAGTCTTGTCAACCTGGTCCGGCCTCTCTCTCTCACACACACATTTGTCTAAGGTGTTTTCAAAACTATTAAATTTTATAAAAATAAAAAAAACCCTCGTCAAAATAAACATTTCCCACTTGTTGCCATTGCAACAACAACGGCCAATGACAATTATGGAAGAAGAGGAAGAAATAGAGAAATTTCTATTAAAGTGGTAATCTCTCTCTCTCTCTCTCTCTCTCTCTCTCTCTCTCACTCACTCACTCATTGTTTTAGAGATCAAGGCCGGGCTTAGGTTGGGCCTCATATAAAAACTTTGGGCCAGGCCTGGGTCAAGTTCGGACTTGAATGAAACATACGGGTCGGGCTAGGACAGAGCTTGGCCCGACCCTAACTTGGGCTATTGACACCTCTACAAGATCCTGCTCAGAAATGAATGCTGATTGTTTGCAAGAGCCTTTCGCAGAAAGGAAGCTAGGTGGGTCCACCATGATGTTTACATGCTATCCACACCATTCATAAGTTCATTCCAATTGAGATGAATTGAAAAAACAAAAATATTAGCTTGATCCAACCTTCTATGGCCCTTACCAAGGTTTTAATGACGGATGTTTGATCCTCTGTTTTTTGTCATATAGCCCACTTGAATTTTGGATCTACCTCATTTTTAGCTGATATCCTAACATGATCTAGCAAAATGGATGGACAGCACACATTCACCTTGCATTATCTGTAAGCAGACCGTGGTGATTGTCTGTAATCCAACCCATTCATCTAATGTGCTCTCATCAAGAGGAAAGAAATGTCTAAAAATTATTAACTGATATCCTAACATGATCTAGCAAAATGGATGGACAGCACATGTTCACCGTGCATTATGTGTAAGCAGACCATGGTGATTGTCTGTAATCCAACCCATTTATCTAATGTGCTCTCATCAAGGGGAAATAAATGTCTAAAAATTACTGTAATCCAGAAATTAAAACTAAGTGGGTCATATCACGTAAATTTAAAGGCGATAAGAATAATTTTATAGGGTGGCTAAACTGAGTGTTTACTGATTAATGAGCCTGATTTTTGGGATCATAGCCAAACAAGTAGTGGTGTACCTGACGGACAAGGTGGATTTCATGTCCCTTGAGTTGCTTTTCAGCCCTAAAGAAAGGTAACCTTGGTACGTTTACTAAGATGTGGCATGCAAGTGTTTTCTTTATTTTTCATTTTGCATTTTTTCTTTTATCTAAGGTATAAAATATATAACTATTCTTTGTTAAGCCTACCAATGGATGCAATACAGCTCATGACACCACACTTCTGTCACATATGTTTGAGATCCAATCCATCCATCAGGTTGGTCCAACCATGTAGGAAAGTAAGTCTAGTGCACTCAGTAGGTGGGCCTGATATTAGAAATAAGTGGGCGGGTTAGAAAACTTTAGCCAAATTTATGCAATGGTGTGCTTGTTAAGGTCCACTTGACTAGTAAATCAACTTGATTCCTGATCAATATGGTAGTGCCCTTTTAATGTATGGATAACTAGAAATAAACACTACCAAAGCCGAATGGTCGAAAAGTATAGTATTTACAAATAATCCTGGACACTCCATTCCTTAGTAATTAACTGCATGCAGCTCCATTTGCTTCCCTGTACATTTGCAATCACTATCTAATTACAGATTCTCCTGAGTGGGAACTTGTAGTTCTCCTTCAGTATTTTGGTGCACCAATTCGTAGAATTTCTCTTGATATCAAGATTTCAGGTACCCAGATGGGCACTCAATCCCTGATCTTAGTGTTGAAACAGAGTTTGTTTACTGACCCTTTGGGTACCCACCCTTCCTAGTAAGGCATGTTTCCCTATGTGGACTTCATTCGGATTTGAATGATCAAAGAAAATTTCCATAATCTCTATAGAAGTAGGATTTCCAAAATGGGGTGCCTGTTTGGAGAGCAAGTGAAATCTTCAAGTCCATTAGACAAAATTCATTTTATTTCTTGCATAGGGGATTTTAACCATGGATAAGAGAACGATGGCACCGTGGGATCCCATATCCAAACAACTGAACAATTGGAAACAATTTCCATCTTCCAAACATGCCTCTAATTTAATTTCCAGGAAAGGAGAGTAAGTATGATATGCATGCAAACATTTAAGCTAATTCCTCTACATCTATTGTAAAATAAGCTTATTCTATGATTTTGTGTATGCGACGCACTGCAATTTCTTCATAACAGCCACTTTGCCCATCATGTATCCCCTTTGTGTTCTTCTAAGCCCAAAACTCATGCCAAGTTTGGATTTAGGTTGTCCATGCCACATAAAATCATGCCTAAAACCTCCGAAATCATGTGGTTTGGTGTGCTCGAGTTTTTAAAGTGCCTGATTTTTCGGATGTTCGTTCATCTTCGTGGGTTGCATCTTATGAATAAATTAGGATGGCATATTAAAAACAAGGTTCACTCACAATCTGAAATTTTTAAATAGTGGGTGCCACAATCAAAACCCTTCCTTGGTGGTGTGGGATACTTGTTTTTGGATCCGACTGAATTTTGCAACATGGATGAATTAAAGGGACTTACCATATGGATGGAATGAATGCAGGCACTATGTCACGATGAGGGTGCACACAAAATTGTAGAATAAGCTTTTTTAATTATTTTATATTTTGAGACATTGCTGTACAAACGCTTACATCTTGGAACCGTTGAGAACGGTTCGGTTCCAATTTCACCCTAAAATCAGACTAAATCGAACCGTGAGCACTCCTAGACCAGACCTTTGATATAATGGCAAGTATGGAGAGTACAATTCGGATCTGATGGTCTTTGTGGAAGTTACATCTGGCTACTTCTAGGGCAGTCAATGAGTCAGGTTCGGGTCATGTCCAATGGTACCTATAACCAAGCTAACTAGGTTTGGTTCTTGCCGGGTCTATGTCTAGTTTTTTAAGATCTATACCTAAATTTGATCGAGTTTGGGCATTCGTTTGGGCTTTGGATCTAGGTTTTGAATTGGGTTTAGGACAAATAAGAGCATTTAAATGGTTAGGACCTCTCAATGGATTGATTAGATCACATACACATGTGCCACTTTAAATGTGTGTCATATTGAAACATTCTCTCTTACATGTGTTTAGCTTAGGAAACCTCATTTCTTTTACGAGAATAATTAATATGTACATACACACGCGGATATTCACTAGTCGTCGCTAATACTCATTAACCATCGCTGATACTTACTAGCCATCGTTGATACTCATTGACTACCGCTGATCGTCGATACTCACTGACCGTCGTCGCCAATTATCAATACTCACTGACCGTTGTCGATACTTAACGAATGTCGACACTGTCGCCGATACTTAACAAATATCGGGGACAGTTAGTGAGTATTATTGGTGGTCAGTGTATATCAGCAAAAACAGTCATAACTCTCTCGTTGCATGTCCTATTTAATTAGGTGATCTTGTACTCGTTGGGAACGTAATTTGATGAACTTTTAGATGACTCTGGAATCACCTCATTTGGGCACCATTTAATTGATTTTTTCAAAAGTGGGCCTAAAGTTGTTGTTTATTGATACTCATTGTCTTTCTTAGATCCGATGAAAATGGTCATAACTCCCTCATTATATGTTCGATTTGGATGATCTTGTACTTGTTGGAAATGTAATTTGATGAACTTTTAAATGACTTTAGAATCACTTCATTTGGACACCATTTAATTGTCCAAAGTTGGTCTATTTTTGTGGGATGTGCAGCCTACATGGAGTTACTTTCATTATAAAATTCATCCCCTTCACAAGCTCTCACATTTCATAGCCTACATGGAGTTACTTTCATTACAAAATTCATCCCCTTCACAAGCTCTCACATTTCATATCCAACAACCCCCCCCCCCCCCCCCCCCCCCCCCCCCCCCCCCCCCCCCCCCACACACACACACATAGGGAGATGGTACTATGCAATCGAGCATATAGTAGCTTAGTGTAAGGTCGAGATATGTTTCCTCATACGTTGGATGTTTGTGAGAAAAAATTGTGGAAACCGGAAACCAGCTCTACTATGTTGAAATTTAGGAAGCAAATTGCGTAAAGAGTTGCTTATACACTTAATGTAGAGAGTAAAATCGGTAGGGCCCACCATAATTTATATATTCATCCACCCCGTCCATCCATCTTAAAAGATAATTTTAGGGTTGTATTCCAAAAAAATGAAGCATATTAAAATCTCAAGTGGACCACACCACAGAAAAAATGTGACCTGAGGCCACATAAGTTTTGGATCAAGCTGATATTTATGTTTTCCCTTCATCCATGTCTGTGCGATCTTATGAATAGGTTGGATGACAAATAAACTTCATTGTGGGCCCCATAAGGATTCAACGGTGGAAATCATTATTCCCATTGTTACTTATGGCTTGGTCCACTTAGCTTTGGATATGCTTATTTTAAGGTCAACCCTAAAATGGGCTGGAAAAACGGATGGACTGGGTGGATAAACCACACATTCATAGTGGGCCCAAGAGACTCTACTCAATAAGATAAAAGGGTACGCAATCCGATTTCACTTGTATCCTCACCACCGACTTCAATGGTGTTAACCTAAAAATATCTGTGGGCCCATCATATGTTATATCCACACGGTCCATCCATTTGGAGAGTTCAATTTAAGTCTTCGCCTGGAAATTATGGCGATCCGAAGCTCAAGTGGGCCTCACCATATAAAGCAATGGGGCAGTGACTCCCACTTTCAAACCTTTTGTGGGTCCAGTGTGATGTTTATTTGCAATCAAACCTGTTGATAAGGTCACCCAAAACTGGATGAAGGGAAAAAAACAAATATCTCAGCTTGATCCAAAACTTTTGTACCCCCAAGAAGTTTTCAATTGTAACCGTTCAATCCCCAATGCTTTTTGTTGTGTGGCCCACTTAAGTTTTGGATCTGCCTCATTTGTCGCTGTTTGTCCTAAAATGAGATTGAAAAACGGATGGTCGGGGTAGATTTCTTACAAACCTCACGGAGGACCCCACCTCCCTTGGCAGCACACGGAACTTTTTCCATGAAATTCACGTCCCTACGACTCTGTACTAATGCACACGACCTAGGTGGTGTGTTGCCGTCACCAAGTTCTGTGGGCCCCCACTTTGACGTATATGTTATATCAGCAACGTCTATCGAGAACATTGTAGGGCATGAGCCAAAACCTGAGGCCGATCCAAAGTTCAAATGAATCACTGGGGACAAAAATTCCCACCGTTGAAACCTTCTTAGGGCCCACCATGATGTTTATTTGCCATCCAAACTGTTCATAAGGTCACCAACACCTGGATGAAGGGAAATGACAACTATAAGCTTGGTCCAAAACTTTTGGGGCACTCAAGAAGTTCTCAATGCCAGGCGTTAAATCCTCATCGATCTGTAGGCCATACCACAAGAAAACAGTGGGGATTAAATGCCGTGCGGTAATCAGAATTTTTGTATCAGGATGATATTTGTATTATATAAAAGTCACGTTCAGATCCAAGAAGGTTTCAATGGTGGATGCTGCCAATATTTTGTTGGTGTGGCCCACCTGAGTTTGGGATTTGCCTGATTTCTTTAATCCTATCCTATTGTAGTCTTTCAGAACAGATGAACAGAGTGGATGTTTCAGGGACATGTCTATGGACCCCACACAGCTCGGTGTCATAGGTAATCCGCTCCCTGAAGTTTCTTTCCGTGATTGTAAGCGGATTGCGTGGTGTGTTGACGTGACCAATTCGGTGGGCCTCACTATAATGTATGTGTTATGTCCACACCGTCCATCCCATTTGGCGAGATCATTTTAAGATGGGAGCCTGAAAATCATAGAGATTCAAAGCTAAATTGGGCCTCACCACACAAAGCAACAGGACAGTGACGGCTAGCTTGATCCAAAACTTCTGTAGACCTGAAGAAGTTTTGGATGGTAAGCGTGCAATCCCCAATGCTTTTTGGGTTGTGATCCATTTGAGTTTTGGATATTTCTCTTCTTTAAAATCATGCCCTAAAATGATTTCACCAAATGGATGGACAGTTTGGATATAACGCAGACAACTTGGTGTGGCCCACAGAACTTGGTGACGCCAACGCAATCCTCTATCCTTCTTCTTTTTCTCTTTTTCCTTCTTTCTCCGCTCATGCCGACATGCCTGAGAGGTTGTATCCGGTTCATCTCAAGGATAAAACGCTCCACCGATTTGAACTCCTACACCCGGTTTCACCGGCTTCCTCCTTTATTTCAGCTAAAACATCTCCACCGCAGATGTTTTTAATTCATCATCTGACGGATGATGTGTCAACACTGTCTCGACTTTAGGGTAGGTTTGCATACGCTCGACCATATAGTACCATTTATATATATAAAGGGAACCACCACACCATTCTCTCTTTTGCAAACTCCCCGTCATTGATAATCCATAAAAAAAAAAATGAAAAAAAAAGAAGCCACCATTACCTTAATTTATACCCACCTTTGCCCTCGTAACTTTTATGGTGGAGATTGTAGTAAAAAATCTTCAAAAAAAAAAAAAAAAAACTCAAAAGCTCATTTAAATGGAGGGAATAGTGACATATGCACGTTGGAAGCTCATCGAAGTGGGTTTTATAGAACTAACTGGCCAAATGTCCTTTCTCGTGCAAGTGACACATCTATTGAAACCATCTCACATCTTATGTGGGGCCCAATGGATAGTCTTGGAGCAGATCCAAGCCATCCACATGAATGAGATTTTCATTTTATTTAATTTGTCCAAGTTTGAAGGAAAAACTCATTACAGATGGAACACACCGGAGAAAACAGTTCGGAATTAACTCATAACATTAATGTAAGTGTGGGTTAAAAAAAACTATATTTTTTTTAAATGACCCTATAATTACTGTGCATTCATGACTATCCGATTAAAATCAATAGATCAAATTAGTCGAGGAGTGGCCCTAATTATTGATTTATTGGGCCAACATCCTATTCTTAAAATGTCTCAACTTTCGTGTTCTTCTATACAAGGGGGCGGCGAAAGAGGGGCATTTTAGTTAAAAAAAAGCTAAATAATGCCCAAAAGGCTATATAAATATAATAATGATGTCACTAATAAGGGGCTTTATCAACTTATACACCCTTCCAAAGTAGGCCTAGTGAACTTTTGTCTCCCGAAGGCCCACATAATGGAGGGGAGCATACTGTTTAACCAAGCAAACTCTGTCATTCTTACTATGATTTATGTATTCTATCCACTCTATCCATCCATTTTACCAATTAATTTTAGGACTAAGAGCCTAAAACTGAAGCATATCCAAAGCACTAGTGGACCACACCACATGAAACAGTGTGAACTGAATGTGTGAACTGAATGTCAACTGTTGAAAATTTCTTAGGGGTTATAGTAGTTTTGGATCAAGTTGAATATTTGTGTTTGCCCTTCATCCATGATCTGCTGTGTTATCTTATGAACAAGTTGGATGACAAATAAACATCACTGTTCACCCTAACAATGTTTCAATGGTGGAAATCATTATTCCCACTTCTTCCTTCGGTGTGGTCCACTTGAGCTTTGGATATTCTTCAGTTTTGGGCTGAATCCTTTAAATGAGCTGTAAAAACAGATGGAAGGTATGGATAAACCACATACAGTGGGCCCAACATAGTTTACTCAGTACGATAAGAGTACTGAGTGAGTCAGTAGGCAATCCGATTTCAACAGAACTCCCTCGTGTGTGGAGTATTTTGGGACCTGTTTCAGTATTTAAAAAGGGGAGAAAATAAAAAATGCAAATCGATTTTTTATTACTACACTGGAAGTGGATTGCGTCCGACCCGGCCGTTCGGACGTAACAAAAACTGGCAGATCTGTGTGGGTCCCACCACTATATATCTGTTTATCTACGCCGTCCATCCCCTTTCTCATCTAGATCCAACGTTCTAGTGGACCACTCTAAAAATAACTATTGCATTTAATGCTTTGTGAATTTATTGCAACCCAAGCTTGCTATTTCGCGTGGTCCACTTGATTCTTAAGACTACCTCATTTTTGGGTTCCTACCTTAAAATGATATGTGAAAAAGGATGAACAGCATGTATAAATAGATACTTAATGGTGGGTCCCCACATAGATCTGTCAGTTCCTTGCTTCGTACTGGCGGGGTCGGACGCAATCCGCTTCCCAGTAGCCCAGCTGGAAGACGCCTTGGCACTAGCAGGGTAGGTGCTTTGCAAGACTAACCAAAATAATAATAATAATTAAATAATTAAAAAAAAAGTCATCACGACTCGCGTGTACAGACTTGACTCACGTACGTGAGATCCACGCCATAGGGAATGGTGAGGATGGGAATACCCACCATTGAAACTTTCCTGAGAACACCGAAGATTTTTAGCAGGACCTTCATCACTCCTCCGTCCGTCTCAGAAAGTTTCAATGATCGCTGTTTCCTTCCGTACTGTCCCCTTGTGTAGCTCACTCGAATTATGATAGCCTTGTTTTGGGCTCACTTCCTAAGAACATCTGACGCAGCTGATGGACGGATTAGATGTGAAACACAAATCAAGCGGATCCGATGGAGCTTTTCGTTACACGGGCTCACTGCAACAACTGTTGTAGGCAATTCGCCTTTGGAAATAGGGTAAGGGATTACTACCTGCAGACGAGAAATCCATGCGCCCGATGTGGGCTGACATGGCACACATGTGTGGTATCCTATCCATCTTCGCGCGTGTGAATGCATCCTAACCTCCATGCGAAGGCTGGCCACGCTCGTACGTTGAATGTGAACCAGAGGATATCCATCTTTAGTAATCGTTTTTATGTACTTGTATGGTCCACCTGATAACCGGACAAGTCTCTCTTCTGGAAGAGTGAGAGGGGACTTGAGGACCACTTGATGAATGGCCTGGATCTCACGTACGTGAGTCAAGTCTGTACACGTGCGTATGCATCTAACAAAGGGGTTAACGTAACAATGTGTTACTACTCAAGGGCTTTATGTATTCTATCCACTCAGTGCATTCATTTTATTAGATAACCGTAGAGCTTGAGCTTAAAACCGAAGCATTTCCAAATCACAAGTGGACCACACCACAGCAAACAGTGTGAATTGAATGTCTATTGTTGAAAATTTCTTGGGGGCCATAGAAGTTTTGGATCAAGCTGATATTTGTGTTTTCCCTTCATCCGCGATATTATGAACAGGTTGGATGACAAATAAGCATCGCTGTGTGCCCTAGCAAGGTTTCAATGGTGGAAGTCATCGTTCCCTTCCGGTGGCGTGGTCAACCTGAGCTTTGGATATTCTTCAATTTTTAATTCAACCCTTTAAATAATCTGGAAAAACAGATGGAGGGCCTGAATAAACCACATACATTCAAAGTGGGCCTAACAAAGTTTACTCCGTAACTAGTACACAATCCGATTTCCACGGAACTCGCCGTGTTCTTTTAAAACCTGTTTAGTATTAAAAAAGAGAAAGAAAGGAAATAAAAAATACAAATCGATTTTTTATTAGTAGACTGGAAGCGGATTGCGTTCGACCCATTTAAACGTAACAAGGAACACGCAGATCTATGTGGGGCCATCACAATATATCTGTTTATCCAGGCCGTCCGACACTTTTCTTAGATCATATTACGGCAAGAATAAAAAAAAAAAATGAGGTAGACCCAAACGTTCTAGTGGACTACACCAAAAATGACTGTTGCATTTAATGCAACCTCAGCTTACTATTTGGTGCGGTCAAATTTGAGGGACGCGGACACTTACAGGTTGAACTGAAGTGACGTCACCATGTTATATGGGCCTAGAATGTCGTACGTGTTGTATCCACCAGCCATTTGGAGAGACCCTTTTAGGGCATGACTCAAATAATGAGGCAGATCCAAAGCTCAAGTGGACCCCACCACAGAAAACAGTGGGGACAATGACATCCACCATTGAAAACTTCTTGGGCCCACCATGATGTTTATTGAGATCCAACCTGTTCATAGGTTGACACAGATATGGAGGAAGAGAAAACACAAATATCAGCTTGATCAAAAACTTCTGCGGTCCCTAAGAAGTTTTCAATGGTAGATGTCACTGTCCCCACTGTTTTCTGTAGTGGGGTCCACTTGAGCTTTGGATCAAACTCATTCTCTTAATCATGCCTTAAAATGATCTCTCCAAATGACTGGACGGTGTGGATACAACACATACATCATGCTGAGGCCCAAATGCCATGGTGACGTCACTTGTTCTCTACTCAACCTGTCCGTTAATAATCCGCGTCCCAATTTGCGCGTTGAGTAAAGGGATGGACGGCATGGATAAACAGATATATAACGGTTCGCCCCCACACAGATCTGCCCGATCCTTGTTAGTACGGGCAGGATCGGACGCAATCTAGCCGATTCCCTGCAAAGCCTTGCGCAGGAGGTTTATGCGCTGGGAACCTTGGTAGGTCCACTGTGATGTTTAAATCCACCCCGTTTATCTGCTTTGTGAGATCATTTTAGGACACTTTATCAAAATGAGACTCAAGTGGGCTGAAAATATTTTCGTGGGGCCATGAAGTTGTAAATCAAGCTAATATTTGTTTTTTCCTTTCATTCCAGTAAGAATGTAGTTCTGAACGGTATTGATGACATATAATGTACTAAAATGATCTCAAAAAGTGGGTGGGCCTAATGGATCTCTCAAAAACATCATAGTGTGCGTACCTAGTTACTGGAACTTCCTGCGCAAGGCTTTCGCAGGGAATCCGCTCCTCAAGTCATCAGTGACGTGTCTCGCCTGCAAGTCATGAATGGCCTTGTCGCTAGCAGGGGAGGTGCGTTGCAGGACTAAACAAAAAATAATAATAATAATAACAATTAAAAAAAAAAAAATCATGAATGGCCCGGAATCCACTCCATATTTGTCTCTTCACTTTGGCTTTGCTGCGTTCACAAACTCAATAATGGAGCTCCAGCTTATGAGCCTATGGGCTATTTTGGTCATTTCTCCTTCTCTCTTCCTTCCACCTTCCATGCTTCTCCGGATCTGCCCCTCACTTCTCCAACGAAACCGATCGCCTCTCTTTGCTCCACATTAAACAACTGATAACTGAAGATCCTCTTCATTCCTTGAGCTCCTGGAACGATTCTCTCCACTTCTGCCACTGGCAAGGTGTCTCATGCGGTGGTCGCCGGCATCCTCAAAGGGTCACTGCCTTGAACCTCACTCACCAGAAGTTGGTAGGCCCCCTATCCCCCTACATTGCAAACCTCACCTTCCTCAGGACAATCAATCTTGCCGACAATCGCTTCAACGGACCGATTCCTGAAGAGATTGGCCGTTTGTTCCGCTTGCGCTATCTCGGACTGGACAATAACACATTTACAGGAGAAATTCCAGCAAATCTGACCCACTGTTCGGAACTCCAACTCCTCTATCTTCACCGGAACCGGATTGTAGGGAGGATTCCAACTAATCTTGGCTCTTTATTGAAGCTCTCCAAATTGGACCTTGGTATGAACAATCTTACAGGAAGCATACCACCTTCACTGGGTAACCTTTCTTCTCTCACTCTCCTTTATCTCTCAAGAAACAGTCTGGAGGGCAGCATTCCAGACGACCTTGGTCGGTTGTCAAGCTTAAAGGGGCTTGGCATTGCTGCTAATGAACTGTCAGGTAGGATTCCGCCCCACCTATACAATCTCTCCTCTATTAATGTTTTGGACGTCGGAGGGAACAGATTGCATGGAAACCTTCCACCTAACTTGGGCCTCATTCTTTCTAATCTCCAAGAGCTTTACGCCGGAAGAAACCAATTCACAGGACCCATACCAATTTCACTATCCAATGCTTCAGGACTTGTATTTATTAACCTTCCAGGTAACAGTTTTAGTGGATCCGTGCCTATGAATTTTGGAAACCTAAAGGATCTCTATGTGTTAAATTTGTGGGGTAATGAACTTGGAATTGGGAAAGCTCGTGACTTGAGTTTTCTCCATTCTTTGACCAATTGCAGTAGCTTACGACTCCTGGACGTAAGCGAAAATCATCTCAGCGGTTCGTTGCCTGACTCCATAGCTAATCTTTCTACACAGTTGACAATACTTTGGTTAGGGAGTAACAGGATATTCGGAAGCATCCCATCTGGGATTCAGAATCTTGTCGGCTTAACAGTGTTGGGTATGGAGGATAACTTATTGACAGGTACTGTTCCCATCGGTGTTGGGAAGCTTAACAAGTTAGAGGAACTGTACTTAAATGCAAATGAATTATCAGGGCAAATTCCGTCTTCATTGGGCAACATCTCCCGATTGTACAAACTCAGTCTATATAAAAACATTCTATCGGGAAGCGTACCTTCTACTCTTGCTAATTGCACAAAGCTGCAATTCATATACCTCTATAATAATAACTTCAGCGGTAGCTTACCCAAACAACTCTTCAGCTTTCCATCTTTGATTGTACTTTCCGTTGGAAATAACTCTTTTACCGATAGTCTGCCACTGGAAGTCGGTTACTTGAAAACTCTCTCGGTATTGAATGTTTCAGATAACAAATTGTCAGGCGAAATTCCAAGCTCACTAGGCAATTGTCTTAGCCTAGAGTATCTCTCGTTGGATGGAAACTTCTTTCAAGGATCAATTCCTCCAATATTTAGTACTCTAAGAGGCCTTCGAATCCTGGATCTTTCACGCAACAATTTTTCTGGGGAGATTCCAAAATACCTGGAGGAGCTTGCTTTACAGTATCTAAGTCTATCCTTCAATGATCTTGAGGGTGAATTACCAAAACAAGGGGTCTTTGGGAATGCCAGTCAAGTTTCAGTACTCGGAAATAGTAAGCTTTGTGGGGGTATTCAAGAATTAAAATTGCATCCGTGCTCTAGCCAAGCTTCCAAGAAACGGGGAAGGTCTCTTGCTTCAAAAGTAAAAATCTCAATAGTTGTTGCTGTTGTCCTGTGTCTTATCTTACTGTCATGTTTATTCGCCACTCGTTATTGGATAAGAAAGTCTAGAAGAAAGCCTATTGCTGTGCCTTCTGCGGAGGATCTTTTGCTGAACGTATCTTATGCGGAACTCTTTAAAGCAACAGATGGGTTCTCTTCTGCCAATTTGGTTGGCACCGGAAGTTTTGGCGTTGTATATAAAGGGATTCTAGATCGTGTTGGAACTATGGCAGCAGTGAAAGTCTTCAACCTTCAACAACTAGGAGCTCTAAGGAGCTTCGTGGCTGAATGTGAAGCCTTGAGAAACATTAGGCATCGGAATCTTGTAAAGATCTTAACTTGTTGCTCAAGCATTGATTTTAAGGGTGATGATTTTAAAGCTCTTGTTTACGAGTACATGCCTAATGGAAGTCTAGACAAGTGGTTGCACAGAGATGGTCATGACCAGCTGGGAAGGAACCTGAAGTTTATTCAAAGGCTGAACATAGCTATAGATGTGGCTTTTGCACTGGATTATTTACATAATCATTGCCAAACCTCAATCATTCATCGAGATTTAAAGCCAAGCAACATTCTTCTTGATGATGACATGATTGCTCATGTGGGTGATTTCGGGCTGGCCAGGTTCTCATCTGAGGTTGCTCAAACTAGCTCGGTTGGAATGAAGGGATCTATTGGGTACATCGCTCCAGGTAACAATCTTATCTCTATTTCCACATACACCCTAATCCCAGTCTCCCAGTTTATTTGCTTGTTGGAGAATGGACCTGCGACCAAAGTAGGGGTCATCTTAGGTGCGCCCCACCATGAGTTAGGTCAAGGGCAAAAAAATCAGACTGACCTGTGATTTAAATGGGACACACCAAAAGAAAAGGTTCGGAGAGAAACTCCACCCTTGATTTTTATAAAGTCCAGTGTGATGATAATATAAAATTCAATCCAAACCTTAGATGGAAACTAAAAGTAGACCTAGGGCCCAAAATAGGCCCATCCACAATTCAGTTGGGCCATGCTGAGGCAAACAATTTGTACGGTGAGTGTTTCCCTATACGTAGATTCCAATTGTACTGGTCCACTTGAATTATGGATGGTGTTGAGTTATAAGTCCTAGACCTAAGATGAGGTGACTTGCCTGGTGGTTGGGGTGGATTTCACATAAACATTTTGGTTAGGGCCCACCTGAGCCACCAACTCCTTTCCTCGAAAGGATGGTCTTGTGGGACCATCACCCTCTATCTCTCTCAACCACATGTTACGGTGCATACATATATACCTTACACGTGCCTACTTGGGTGTGTGGGCCGGACAAGGTAGGCCCATAGGACAACCATTCACAAAAGTAAGGCTGGTCCACTCGATCATTAGGGCAGTTTGAAGAGGCATGTTAGCATTATTTTGCCAGTGGAGTAAACTTCTTATTTTTAATAGTTAGGAAATTATAATAAGGCTTCAATGAGCATAGATACCAATTAACATAGTAACTGTATATTTATTTAGATGAGAAATGTTCACATAGGATAATATTACATGTCCACTTTCACATGCTTCACATGTAATGCTTTCTTTTCCCGCTATTAATTCTCACACCTTCTCATTACTTTATCACCCGTGTGGAAAATATAAGCCATATAAAAGGTGTCTATGCTATAAAGTGAACATTGGACTAACAGAGATGTTAGGTGAGCCATAGTCATATTGTGAGTCGGACCATCGGCTCTCTTCCATAATTTCAATAGTTTGCCTGGTGAGTGGACCATCTTTTTTTTATTATTATTTTTATTTTTTTATCCAAGGTCATCTTTATGGTACATCCCACCCCCTGCATGGCTTGGATTTTCTACATAAATGACATTGGCAAGGGAAATTGTTGTACGTAAAAGCATGCTTACAATGTCAAATTTCTCAATGTAAAGTTGCTTGGGTTATTAGCTGGATGGATTCTCTAGGTGGGGGCATGTACCACAATAGCACATGTGCTATTGTTGCACATACTCATAAAATCATAGCCATCAATGAGCTCGAGCCATTTCACACACACACACACACACGCACACACGCACGCGCACACACACACATTTGGCTGAATAATGGAATTTCTTACCGTATTGGTTCTAGTATTTTTATGGTGGGTACCACCTGTTGAATGGCTTAGGTTTTTATATACCCCACTTATGACCAAAGCATGTTCCTTAGGTGGGCTCTAGCAAGCGTGTCGTCGCCTTAGCCTAATCATACTTGTGATCAAGTATGTCACCCTTGTACATTCAATGTGAAATATGACAAATCTTCTAATTGTTGTCTTTTAGAGGCATTCAATTTTCGTAGAGAGACAAATTGAATGGTCAAGTGAAATATCATCTGAACAATATGAAAGTCCTATGGCCTAACAATCAGTTGGGCCACAACAAAGTGGGAAGGGATGCCCACCCTTGATTTTTATCGGAGCCCACCTAAATTGCAAAACAACACCATTTTTTAGCCCAATCCTTCATCTGATCTAAATGAAAAGTCTATGTGAATTGGGTTGTGTATTACATCACGTGAAATGAGGTTACAAGCAGTTATGGAAGCCTATTACACACCATGCATGTCTAAAAGTGGTACATGAGTGCCATCTAATCCATGAATTGGGTGGGCCTAGTCAAGTACTTAACTTAGACTAGATTCATACCTGACTTGACCCTAAATCAAAACAAAGGTACAAGGACCTGATTGATACCCTAAATCAAAACAAAGGTACAAGGACCTGATTGATACATCCCAAGCCCAATTTTATCTAGATCTAGGTCCTAAAAAAATGACCCCAAGTTTGAAGGACACACATGCAGCAAGATTCAAACTTGGTGGCATCAAAATCTCATTAATTATAAAGATTTCGATGTACCAAGCAGTAGTTAATTACTTCCACCCCTATCTGAATCACACCATTATAAGGTATAAAGATTTTTTTTTTTTTGATAACATCTTTAGTTAAGATATGTGTTACACATGAATCACACCATAATAAGGTATAAAGAATTTTTTTTATGACAATATTTAGTTAAGATATGTGTTACATAATCACAACAATAACTCATATGTTCACTTAATGATAGAGGTGTTGAGTTCTTTCATTTTAGTAGTCTTGTTCAAAGTAGAACATTTTTGCAAGAACTTAATTACAAGTTCATAGCACACTATTGATGTTAGAAATTTGAATACCTAGAATAGTAAAAATTTCAATTACTTGTTCAAATAGAATATTCCTCTCTCTCTCTCTCTCTCTCTCTCTCTCTCTCTCTCAAAATTCAACCTTTGATAATATTTATCTAAATGGTCACTTACATTCCAATATGAGATGTTTAAATTACAGAGTATGGGATGGGCAGTAAAGCATCTACACAAGGAGATGTTTATAGCTATGGAATTCTTCTATTGGAGATGATCACTGGAAAGGGGCCAACCGACGACATGTTTAAGGACAATCTAAGCCTTCATCATTTTGTTGAGTTGGCTTTGCTTGAACAAGTAATGGAGATTGTTGATCCACAACTACTCGAAGAAGAAACTGAAGTTACTCAACACAATGAAAATCATGTCGGTAGAAGAGATAGAATGCATGAATGCTTGATTTCAATGGTCAAAATTGGTGTGTTGTGCTCTGCAGAATCTCCAGGAGAACGAATGTGGATGAGAGATGTTGTTGCAGAAATGCATGCAATCAAGGACTTTTATCTTGGGGTCGGGATTCACCGAGACAGAAGGTCGCAAATATTAGATGAAGGTTCATCTTACCTTAGTCATTACTAAGTTATTATTGATAGTTATGTTGCGAAAGATTTCAAATTAAAATTAGTTTGTTGAATGCTTTTCTAAATAAGCTCTTGATATGTTAAGCCTCGGCATAGGAGTGCTTGTATTGATGGTGATTATATGAGAAGATGTGCTTTTTTTCTTTTCTTTTTTTCTTTTTCTTTTTTATGTTGTGTTGGGCGAAGAGAGATTGTATCATAAATTTAAATTTAATAATAAGAAGACATCATATCATCATAATAAGAATATTGTTGAATTACAAATATGTTCAATTGCTAATATATTTTATGCAAATATTTTAAAATGATATTTCAATTTTAAGGAATTAATTTAGTTGTTGGACTACCAATTTCCAACTTGATATTAGTCGGACAAAGCATTCATCCAATGAGTCCCATGATGGATCTGGCGCACGCGGACACACACAAAAGTAGAAAGAAAGAAAGAAAAGAAAAGGAAAAAAATTGTATGATCCAAAATATTGTATCATCATTACTTATACATCTTTATAAGAAATAGATATTGATGTTAAATCTATGGAATGATGAAGGCTGGGCCAGGCATAATCAATATTTTGAATAGGCCTGAGCCAACCGTAAGCTTGCTCATTGCCATCCAATGTCAGTTATTTAGACCACTAGTTTGATTGAAAGTCAATGGGGGTGATGAGTGACCTGAAGGCTACTTTTGGTGCTGTAATATTGCTTATGATGCATGGCAGGTGGTTAATCGACCAGACACTGCTTGTGATGTTTGGGACTCGTTCCTAGCTTATGCTTTGTATTGATGTGATACTTGTTTTCAGAAGCCTTTTTCCTGGCGGCAGTGCTGTGGGGTCCACCATGGTGTATGTGTTTTCCATCAACACCATCCATCTATTTTGCAAGGCATGAGCCCAAAATGGAAGCAAATCCAAAGCTCAAGTGGACCACCCCACATGAAATGATGGTGATTGAACACCCCACCATTAAAAACCTCTTGGCGGCCACAAAAGTTTTAGATCAAGCTAATATTCATGTTTCCCTTCAGGTCTGTGGGACACTATGAACAGGTTGGATGGCAAATAAGCATCGAGATGGGTCCTACGAAGGTGTTTCAATGGTTGGTGTCATAATCCCCATTGTTTCCTATGGTGTGGTCCACTTGAGCTTTAAATTGCTTTATTTTTGGGCTGACGCCCTAAAATGAACCGGCAAAGATCGAGTGCAGATCGTCTGTGTTAAAAGCACAGGAAATTCCAGTGCCGCGCTTCGCATTGGTACATGTCATCTTCGATGAATCCCGCTCGCAAGATACGGGGAATTTCTCTCTTCGGGATAGATTGCCTGCTAGGGCTCTCAATGGGTCGGATCTAGATCGGATCCAGTTGGATCCGGCTCCAAGTCCGTATATCTGAAGACGGATTCGGATCGGATTCGGATCCAACTCGGATCCAAAAGGTGATATCCATATCCGATCCATTTATAAATTGTTAGATCCATTTCCGATCCAAAATCCATATAACCATTGGATTCGGGTCGGATCTAGGTCCGAATCCACCCCCATTACAAATCTAAAAAAATATATGATATAAAATATATATAATATATTATATTTAATTTAGTAGAAAAGTGATGCAAACCCCACTATTTACTATGGTATGGTCAACATGGCCTAAAAGAATTTGTAAAACGGATGGCCAGCATGAATATAACATATACAGTAAGGTGACAATGAGCCAGATCTTAATCGGATTCGGATCGAACTCGGATATGTTCCTGTGAATCCATATCCACTCCATTTAAGTAATCGGACCTATTTTAAGATCCAAATCCAGTCCATTTAACTAATCGGACCTATTTTAAGATCCAAATCCACATTATATGGATTCGGAGTGAATCGGATCTCGGATATGACCCGCTCCATTGAGAGCCTATTGCCTGCTACCCAACATAATTTTTAAGGGGTGAAAGTTATCCGGGTCCACCATGATTTTTGTGTTAGATCCAAATAGTCCATCAACTTTTCCACATAATTAATTAGATCATGATCAGAAAAATGAGATACATCCAAAGCTCAAGTGGACCACACCACATAAAGCAGTGAGGATTGAACAAACTACCATTGAAACCTTCTTAATGCCAATAGTGAGGCTTATTTGCCATCTAACCTGGTCATAAGGTCACCCCATACCTGGATGAATGCAAAACACAAATACCAGCTTGATAAGAGCCTTCTGTGGCCCCAATAAGTATTCAACGGTAGCATCAATTCATACTGTTGCCTGTGGTGTGGTCCACTTGAGCTTTGGATCTTTCTTGTTTTTAGGATCATTTCCTAGAATGATCTGAAAAAATGAATGGACAGTGGAGATCTAATAAATACATCATCATATAGCCCACGTAAATTTCACACATGAAGAAATTTTGCTGCTGAATGGAGAGAGAAAAAAATGGCAGCGTTGACATGTGGAACATCCGTGGACCCATCTTGATGTATGTATTAGATCCACACCGTCCATCCAATTTTCCATATCTTTTAAGGCATGGAACCAGAAAGAGGCAGATCCAAGGCTCAAGTGGGCCAGACTAGTGGGGATTGGATGCCTACCGTTGAAAGCTTTTAGGGGCCACAGAAGGCTCTCATCAAGCTGATATTTGTGTTTTCCCTTCATCAAGGTCCGTGTGACCTTTATGAAGATGATGGATGCCAAATAAACCTCTCATCGGACCCTAGTAAAGTTTCAACATTAGTCGTGCAATCTCTGCTGCTTTCTGTGTTGTGGTCCACTTGAGCGTTGGATGTGGCTGGTTTTTGGGCTCTTGATCTATAATAATTTGGAAAATTTGATGGACGGTCTGAATCTAAGACATGAACCAATTAGAAGCGATGGCAAAGTGGGGTTATGTAGTGCGCAATCCATTCCTCAGATATATAATCCGCATATCTTGAGAGTACCTTATACGCGCTCGGGAAGTACCTAATACGCGCCCGCCTCACAGAGTCGGGATTTTTATTGCGATAGTCTGATACGCCTACTGCGACAAGATCATTTTAGCTACACCTGCTCTCAGACCAACAACGATCTTACCCCTTTCTGTGTGGCCCCGTTTGATTATGTATTTTGTATCCACTCCATCCATCTGTTTTCAAAAGTCATTTTAGTGGGTTTGGAAAACAATTATAAAGATGTAAATGTCAGGTGGACCGTAATCTATACCATTAAAAAGACTTTTAATTGCTCTCGTAAATATTTACTTACTGTTTATGCATCATTAAATGTGTTGATAATGTCACAAATCCTCGAATGAAGTTAAAAAGAAAACATCGTCTTTATCGGTAACTTTTGTGGCCACAATGGCAAATCACGGCTGTTTCATATCCTATGGTGCACCTGATAAATGTATCCGTGTTTTTTCTAAGACAATGCCCTAAAATAATGTAGAAAAACAAATGGACAGCATTGATTGAGAATAAATACATCAATGTGGGCCCCAACAGTAAGGGTCGCACTGTAATGGTTTAGTCCAGTATCACCTAATTAAGTTTCTAGCAAATGCTCGACATTATTGATTCTGTGTTTCATCAGTACACAACGAACAATCATGAATGGTGAGACTATGTGGATCCGACCACCATGTATGTGGACATCGAATCTGTCCATCTATTTTGTCATATCATTGTACGTTATGAGCGGAAAATTGAAGTAGATACAAATCTCATGTGACCACACCACAAGAAATCAACAGTGATTCAATGGGCATACGAGAGTTCAATCACCAATGTTTCCTTCTAGTGTGGCTGACCTTACATGTGGATACGGCTCTATCTCACTGTCATGGCCGAAAATGCTCTACAAAAATCGATGAAAGATGCAGATACTACAGATACATCATTGTGGGGCCCATATAGTGCGGAAATGGAGTGTACCCTATTCCATCTCGGGTGGGGTCAAGCAAGGTCAATTAGCGTTTATGGGCCTTAACTATCTCAGAATAGGCTAGAAACTAGTGTCGAGCCTCCAAGGACAACGATCGACTAGACAACAAAACCTTGGTTGCCACGCAGCTCGTTTTATATGCTGAAACAGAGTAGACCAGATGTTGGATTGGATTGTGTCTTGCGAGGTCAACTACAATTAAGTGCCCTTACCTCCATTGAATTTGGCTCGAAATTGGTGTCCAGCCGTGTAAGACCTAGGTCGACGTATCCTGAAAACTTGCCCGAAAGGGGCCTTGTTGTAGTGTTCAAACCTAGTAGACCTAGTTAGGGCTCAGGCGGTGTCAAGGGAGGTCAACTATGGTTCACTAGCATGAACTCGCTTGGATTTTGTTTGAATCTGGTGCTGAGCCTCCGAGAACAATGACCGACTTGACAGCAAGAGCATGGCAGCCATGCAGCTCCTTTCAGATGCTGAAACGGTGTATACCAGATTCTGAATTGGATTGTGTCAAGTGGGGTCAACTAGATAAAGTGCCCTTACCTCCCTCAGATTTGGCTCGAAATTGATGTCCAGCCTTATAGGGCCTCAGTTGATGCGTCAACAAAAATTCAACCTGAAAGGGGCCTGGTTGGAGTGCTGAGACCTAGTAGACCCAGTTGTGACGCGGGCGGTGTCAAGGGAGGTCAACTAAGGTTCACTGGTGTGGAATCGCTCGTATTTAATTTGAAACTGGTCTGGAGCCTCCAAGGACAATGACCGACTTGATAGCAAAAACTTGGCTGCCATGTGAATCGTTTCAGCATTTGAAACGGAGTAAAGTAGATTCTATAATATTGGATTATGTCAAGCGGGGTAGTTCAGTACTCTTACCTCTGTCGGATTTGGCTCGAAGTTGGTGTGTAGCCTTGTATGACCTACGCTGATGTGTCAACAAAAATTCAGCCCGAAAGGGGCCTGGTTGGAGTGCTGAGACCTGGCAAACCCAGTTCAGTGTGAGCAGTGTCTAGTGAGGTCAATTATGGATCACTGGCATGGAATTGCTCGGATTTGGTTCGAAACTGATGTCGAGCCTCAAGAACAATGACCGACTTGACAGTAAAAACTTGGCTACCACGCGACTCATTTTAGATGTTGAAACAGAGTAGACCAAATTCTGGATTGGATTGTGTCAAGCTTGGTGAACTATGGTTAAATATCCTTACCTCTCTCGAATTTGGCTTGAAATTCGTGTCTAGCCTTGTAGGACCTATGTCGATGCATTAGAAAAAATTCGGCCCGAAAGGGGCCTGGTTGGAGTACTAAGACCTGGTAGACCTAGTTGTAGCGTAGGCGATGTCTAGGCAGGTTAACTATATCCATGGTTCACTAGCGTAGAATTACTCGGATTTGGTGTCAAGCCTCCAAGGACAAAGACCGACTTGATAGATAAAACTTGGTTACAACGCAGGTCGTTTTAAATGCTGAAATAGAGTAGACCAGATTCAAGATTGGATTGTATCAAGTGGAATCAATAATTATTCATTTCCCTTACCTCCCTCAGATTTGACTCAAGAAGTTGGTGTCTAGCTTTATATGACCTAAGCCGATGTATCAAAAAAATTCGGCCTAAAAGGGGCCTGGTTGGAGTGTTGAGGCCTTACTACACTAAAATTGCTGATTAGGAATGGTTGAAAACCGTTTTGGAACAATTTATAACCGTTCCTAAATAGGGCATCGCTAAAAATTAGGGACGGGCCAAATTTTAGAAAACAACTATGGATTTAGTTCGTAGCTTATTAGTATCCCATCCGTCGCCATTAGTGTCGTAACTATTTATTAGGCTACAGACTAGATTCGTAGCCATTGCCTTAAAAAAATTATAAAGATTGCTTCCTTAGCGATTGCGGGTACATGTCCTAATAGATCGATCTATACTTCTTATTTCAAAAGAGAACACAAAAACCAATTTTCAAGACAATAAGACTGAATGTGAGCCTCCAACATCGCTAATTCCAAGAGCACAAGTAAAAGAGGAAGGCTGGCATCTAGTGGGCAGTCGATCATAATATCGATTAGTTAATATACAATGCATGAGCCTGCTCTCATATTGAAAAACAAAAAATTTTAAGAGCGGGCTTCATGTTGAAACATGCAGTTTATAAACTATCCACTTCCCGACCCGACCCGACCCTACTCCAAGAGGACCGAACCCTGCTGATAAGGTTTCTAGAACTACCCACTACATGTAGTTTATAAACTGTCCACTACATGAGCTGACCTAAATTTCAAGCCCAACCCAAACCCAATCTAAATTCTTCTATTCTTGAGACAACCTAACGCCAATACATGCGATTATTCCCAACTCGACCAAACCCAACACGAATTTTCTCAACCCAAACCCAGCCCAATTTCAAATTGGGTTGGCATTTTCCAACCCGAGGACCATGAAAAACCTCCCAACTTGACCCAAACTCAGGTTGGGTCGACCAAGTTTGAGTTAACTAGTTGCAGCCCTATCATCATAGCCTTTCCCAACTATTCGAGGTCGACCTCTTTGTCTCACTATTGCTTGGCAAAAGCTCTGTGGCCAACTGCTTACCTTGCATTAACCATCCTTGGGCTTGGAATCAGCTCGTGCATAACTACTAGGCACAACGTAGTCGTCTTTGTATCTCACCGGTAACCTGTGATCTCTTGGTAGATTCTTTCTCACAGGTGGCTGCTAGGTCCACCGGCTCCTGTACCTCTCCTTGCGGCTTGACTTCCTCAAGTGTCACAACCTTTCTTGTTTAAATGTCAATCACCGCTGACTTCTTCGTTTCCTTGTGTTTATCTTGATGGAACAAGGAACCCTCATCTGCGTGACCTGATTATATAGCTTGTACCCCTTCACACCATCACTATAGCCCACAAAGGTACATTTTTCCCTATGGTCGTGCTTATCTCTCTCAAGTAACAGTATATATATGAGAGTAAGCATCACAACCAAATACCTGTAGCTCTGAGAAGTCTATCTCTGAGCCACTCCACACTTCCTCTAGAATTATACAGTCAATTGCCATCGACGGGAACCGATTCACTAAATAGAAAACCATGCATGTTCATAGCCTCAGCCCATAGATCCTTGCCCAACCCAACATTACTCAACATACTTCAGGCCCTCTCCGAGTTTGATTCATAAGCTCAGCCACATCATTTTACTATGGCGTGTGGCGCAAGATGTTATGCCTTACAATTCTTTCGTCCTTGCAATATTTATTAAGCTTTATCGAAGTGAACTTACCGCCATTATCCGTCCTCAACACTTTCAACTTTCGCTTTCTCGCTTTTTCATCTTTACCTTCCACTGCTTGAAGATGTTGAAAACTTTATATTTATTCTTCATAAAATAAACCCACACTTTTCTGGGACAATCATCCATGAACGTGAGAAATCACAATGATCCTCCACAAGAAACCATGGGCGACAGCCCCCCCCCCCCCCCCCCCCCCCCCCCCCCCCCACACACACACACAGAATCAAACACCCCTCTAATACTCTATTTTTTTTTTTTTTTTTAAACAACATCTTTGATTGTTACCCGTACATGTAATGCTCACATACATATAAGCTAAATCATTTAAAAGCAGGAATTAAACATCAATTTAAGAGTACCTTCATACCGCGCTTGCTCATATGGCCTAGGTTTGCACGCCATATACGAGCCAACATAGATTCTGCTACACTCGGTACTGCTCCACCCGATATAGTGTTCCCAATCAACTTGTAGAGATTGCCGCTTCTCTATGCCTTCATAATTGTGAGTGTCCCTTTTGAAACCTTTAAGACACCATCTTAGTTGGTGAACCTGCATCCAAGTGCATCAAGAGTTCCCAAATAAATCAGATTCTTCTTCAATTCAGAAATGTGCCTCACATCTGTTAGAGTATGCTCCACCCTGTAAAACATCTTGATGTGCACCTATCCAATTCGAACCATCCTATAGGCATGATCATTGCCCATAAGAACCCGGTCACAACCGTACTCGATATACGTGATGAACTAATTTCGATGAAGTGTCATGTGATATGATATCCCTGTATCCAAAATCCACTCCTGATAGAGGTCATTGGTCTTGGACATTGACCACATCTCATAACCACTAATTCCTTTACCAGAATCAGCTAAATTGGCTTCCCTTGAAGATTATTTGAAATTTCATCATTTTGGATTATAGAAGATTCACAGTCCTTCTTCACACGCCCCACCCTCTTACACTTCCAACACTTCAACCTACAAACCCGCTTATCGAAGATGTTACTGTGCTTAGAGTGATCCAACCCTTTCGCCTTGTTGGTTCTCTCTAAACTTGCCCACAATTCAGCGGTAGTCAACTTATTTATGACAATGTAAAGGACAACATTGGTTAAACATAATTTGATTGTGCTCATGACTCACGGATCAAGTTTGTTCCAATCTTCTTCCTTCATAGTTTCCAATCACTTTTCAAGGACTGCGTCTTCCAATCCTTGCTGAATTAGGAGGCCTGTCATCTTCACCTTCCATAATTCAATGTTGTTTTTTTCTGGAATACTTTTCTGCATCGAATTTCATGTTAAACACCTTTGATACCTCACCTTTCATATTCGAATCTGATTCTCAATGTATGCTTTAATACCACTTGTTAGGAACTCACGGAAGAATAGAGTAGAATCAACCAAGATAATCACAATTGCAAAAGCAAAACCAACATAAGAGACAATTCGAATTTATATAGAAAAAAAAAAAAAAAAAACAGTGCATAGAGATCAATGCACTATGAAAAACAGAAGTTACAAGAGATGAATCTTACCTGGATCAAAGTATATAAGAGAAAACCCTAGCTTTTCTCTCTTCAAAACTTTCTCAAACCCTAATACACATTTTAACCCTTTTCCCTAATCTCGATTACACCCGCTTATATAGCCTATAACCGAAATTATAAACAACTCACGCAAAACCACGCAAAATTGCAGTAACCGACGGTCAATTGGTCGATCAATGGATATCCTTGACCATCCCTCAATCTCCTGAGCATGCCAGAAAACATCAAAGAGTTTACACCATATTTTCGAATATGATAGGTCACTTGAGCCTCCAAGTTGGTCACGCGAACCTTTTCAAAATTGTCCATTGACCAATCTGCAATATCCATGGTATTATTTATCAACTGATCATAGCAATCGATTGACCAATGATGATCCCCTGTTATATTGAAGGCTCCATTCAACACAAGTCTCATTCGCTAACCCTACCCCTATCCCCTGATGAAAAGAGACTTCATTCTAAGCGTAGAATCTGAGGCAATGACAATCTCACCCCATCCCTGTCCCCACTCCTTTTGGAAATTAGCAGCACCCAATTAAAAAAAGAACAAAGGCTTGACTCTCTAAACGTAGAATCTGGGCCAATGCCAATCTCACCTAATCCCCGTCCCCACTCCTTTGGAATTTAGCAGCTAGCACCCCAAAAAAAAAAAAAAAAACAAGGACTTGACTCTAAAGGTAGAATCTGGGCCAATGCCAATCTCACCTAATCCCGGTCCCTCTCCTTTAGAATTTAGCAGCTAGCACCCAACAGAAAAAACAACAAAGACTTGACTCTAAAAGGTGTACTTGGGCCAAGTCATTCAGACCTGGGCCCACTCCTTGGAATCTCCATGCTCTCAATAAGAGAGAAGACTTGACTCCCTCATATATAAAAATAGGATGCCTTTCAATTCAACAACAATCAGTCTTCTTATTGTGCATGGCAAAAGATAATAAAATATGACCATCGCACAAGTTAGATTTTGGACTAAAATTCATGAATAGAGCAAAGTTATTGGCTTTTACAATGATGTCCCTTCTTTGGTGGGGTACACTTGATCTTTGGATCTGTCTCATTCTTTAGTCCATGCCCTAAAATGTTCTCTCCAAATGGATGGACGGTGTGGATACAACACATACATCATGGTGAAGCCCACCGAAGTTGGTGACGTCACTACAGTAGCGAGAAAGCTACTCAACTTGCCAGTAGCTAATCTGTGTCCGACGATGTGGGGCGCGGATCGGCTAGTCCCAGTGGGACTAGCATAAGGGGTGGTTTCAAATATCTGTGGGTCCCACCATGATATGTGTGTTTTATCCACGCCGTCCAATCCATTTCTACATCTGAATTTAAGGAACAATTCCAAAATCAGACAGATCCAAATCTCAGGTTGACCACACTACAGGAAAACAATGGGGATTGAACGTCCACCATTAAAATATTCCTAAGGCCCACTGTAATTTTTGTTTTCCATCCAACATGTTGATAAGGTCAAATAGACCTAGATGAAGGGAAAAAACAAATATCAGCTTGGTACTAAACTTCTGTGGCCCCCAAAAAAGTTTCAACAGTGAGCGTCAATCCCCACTGTTTTCCTTTGGTGTGGTCCACCTGAGATTTGGATCTGTCGGATTTTTGGGTTTGTATGTTAAAATCAGATGGAGAAATGGATGGACAGTGTGGATAAAACACACATATCATGGTGGGGCCCACAGATTTGAAACCACCCCTTATGCCAGTCTCACTGGGACTAGCCGATCCGCGCCCGACGATGTGTTGCACGTGAGATTTTTTCTCGTGCTCTCTTTTCCTCGCCCGGATGTTACGGCAGAGAAAAAGAAAGTAGCCGTTTACGCGGGGAACGGGTTGCTTGACCCCGGGTACAGAGAAAGTAGCCGTTTACGTGGGTCCACAAAGATGTCCGATCGTAAATCCACTCCGTCCATCTCTTTTGAAAGACCACAATAGGAGAGGATTTTAAAATTCAGGCAGATCCAAAACCCCCGTGATGATCAGCCTGAATTTTAGACTCTTGTCATATTGTGGTCTTTCAAAACAGATGGACGGAGTGGATTTGTCACCGACATATCTGTGGACCCCACACTGCTCCAAAACTTTTGTGGACGACTGGAAGAAGAAGAAGAAAAAAAAACAAATATCAGCTGGATCCAAAACTTTTGTGGCCACACGAAGTTTTTAATGATCAATCACCACTGTTTCCTGTAGCGTGGTCCACCTGAGATACCTCCAAGTGGGGCGATCAGATCACTGATGTGCAAAGAACGAAACATGGGCACATGATCTGCACCCTAGATCAAAAGGGGCCATTGTAATACTCCCACGGATCCTAGCTGTAGTCCAATATTTGGTTCTTCTTCTAATGTGGAACGTTGCTGCATAGTTTCCTTGACATCCCATAAGAGCCACCAAATCCAAGCTTTATGCCCATTGGCCCACTCATTAAACAGACTATCAGAAGATGCATGTGCATGTCATCTGTGCGTTTTCAATTAGTAGATGTGCGATCAATACTCTGATCCATACCGATGACTTGGTGGGTTACAACATGGATGGGCCAGGCCCAAAAATTCTCCCAAACTTGAAAGTCCAAACCCTCTAATGTTCCCCTTTTATTTAGTTGAAAATAAATGAAAGGGTTAGGATTGTAACCTAGGGGAGACTTTTGAGGTTTGGTCTGCACAGGGGCTCATAAGATCAGTGGTCACCCAACCCTAGCCACATACATTCGATCTGTTTGAGGTCCACTAAAGTTGTGTGCATGGAATCCAAACCATGCATCTGGTGTGCCTCTTCATTTGCATGTGCATACCAAGAACCATCTTGATCCAAAACTAGTGTTTGCGCAATTCAATCAATCAGGGGGGCTACATATGTTAATGATGGCCATCCGATTAATTTGTGCAATTATGATGGTACAGGCATGCCAGAGCTATACTTGACTCAAGTTTGATTGAACACAAGTTCCTCCACACTAAGACGAACCGTTTAGACTGAATTTAAGAATTCGGCCACCCTCTCAACCATCGGTTGTAATGACGATCAAGTGATTATATAAGGGTAAAGGTTAGTCTTCCGTATGGATTCTTTTTGCCTTATATCTTAAGAATTCTTTTTACCTTGTGTCGTAAAGACTTATTTTTTAACGGAACGAAAATGAATATATTTAAACTACAGGAAATAAAATTATACTAATTTTATTAATAATGGAAGTTTAGTACAATCGACAAAGAAACAAATAAACTAGAGAAGAAAGATAAAAAGAGACAAATAATTGAATTGGCCAGGTGGATAAACAATCTAAGCGTATGGTCAGTGGGACGTGCCTAGTGGTTTGATCTTCCAAGGACTTAGTTGATCAGGATCCGATAATGGAAGGTCGCAGATATTTATGCTACACGTAAGCGTATTATAGCGACAGCGCTGGACAGTAGTGATCTATGCTAACCTAAACCTCGAACGCTCTGCAGGGTGGCTGAATAGATGTAGATGAGCTTAAAACTAAGATTAAAAAAAAAAAGATAAAACACGTCATTCCGTTATGTAGACTAATTGTGTTTGGTTGTGTTTGGTGTGAAGCCGGAGCTCTTCATCGTGTTTTCCTTTTATAACATTGAAAAACAGCAAAATACTCATTAGATTTCCTTTCCAACATAGTGTAGACACCCCACCTTCGGCTACACTGTTGGTAGAGATAGCTGGATGAATGGAGGACCATATCCCCAAATCCCAAGTCCAAACTCAGCCAAACTCACCCTTGTAAGCCCCATTCCATAGCCCAGTTCAAGCCTGAACCCAGTCAACCCAGTCCTAAACATCAGCCTGAAAAACCCCCCATAAGAAAAGCCAGTAAAAAAATCCCAAAAAAGTCAAACTCACTGAGTCAACCCACTGAGTCAACCCGTTGAGTTAACCCGCTGAGTCAACCCGCTGAGTCAACTCGTCAAGTCAAAATACCGAGTCAACCCGTCGAGTCAACCCGCTGAGTCTAATCACCGAGTCGACCCGCTGAGTCAACTCACTGAGTCGACCCAGCGAGTCAAACAGCAGCCCCGAGGGAGCGACCGTACCTCGCTGGAAATCGAGGAACGGCCGTACGGGCGGCCCATAGCAGGCCGCCCAAAAATATTTACGCGAAATGCCACTGCCCACTGCTATAAATACCCTCCTCCCCTTCTCATTTCAGCATCCCTTCAAGTCCATTCAGTCCGAGAGCTCTGAGTCCACCTCTCCACCCTTTTAGCCCATTTTTCCACCAAGGAGAGCCCGAGTGAGGAGAGCCTAGCCCTGGTCCAGCCCAGCCTGACCACTGGTCCAAGCCTCCCAAGCCACCCAAGTCTTGATCCAGCCGCTCGAAGCCAACCCTTGCGACACCTCCGTCCATCTAGCTACTATTTTTCCAGCATCATCTCATTTGTATCTAGCATAAGTGCAACATTTACTTTTCTTCCAACCCCCCTGATTCACTGCAAGCACCTTGATTCTTCAAGCACACTGCATATGTCTTAAATTAAGCACCTGTCAGTTTGAGCGTATGCTCTGGGCTTGCCCGTTGTTGGAACCTAACCATAAGAAACTCTTACTGTTCATACCTGCATTCATGCTTCACTACAAAGCACCTTGATTATTCAAGAACACTGCATACGTCTTAAATTAAGCATCTATCAATTCGAGCGTATGCTCTGGGCTTGCCCGTTGTTGGAACCTGCCCATCAGAAACTCTTACTGTTCAGACCCGCATTCATGCATCATGTCATCCATGAGAATGTACGAGGATTAAAATAGACTTTCAAGTATTAGTTCGATTCTGTGAAGTAGAGACCGTACTTCGGTACGGGTAGTGTGTGGGGTGCTTAACCTCTTCCCACCCTGTAACCGTGATCCCTTACCTTGAATCTCTGGCCGCAGATCAAAAGGAGTCATTTTAGAGGAAGGAATCTTCGGATCCCCTTCTCTAACGTTTCTACGGGGTCTAGTCGACTGTAGATTCGAAGTAATTGGCTAGTGACGACTCTGGTCTTATATAAACTTACTTAAACACATCCAGCTTAAACACGACAACCAAACAAAGCCCTCGAGAACGAGGCAAGCCAGTGGCACAAACGGCGATTCGCACTCACGCATCCTCTCCTTCTTTTCCGAAAGGGGAAGGGACGAGAACGTCGTGTGGGAGCGCGGAAATGGCGAGGGTCCACAGAATGGCGACTCCACTGGGGATGAGCTAGTCCCACTAGTCGTGATCTGACTTGAAAAACAGAATCCTTCCCGTACTTGAAAGTCACTAATCCTCATACAATCTCATCTGCATAGCATTCTACCCAAAACCCAAAACCCAAAACCAAAAAAAAAAAGAAAATCCCAAACCAGAAAAAAATAGAAAATCCCAAAACCCAAAAAGAATAGAGTATAGTCCTCACCATTGCGCCTCCTCGGGCTCAACGTGTTCGGAGACAACTTCCCTACCGCAGCATAATCCGCACTCGGGCTCAACAAGCCATGTCCGACCACGAAGAAGAAACTCATCTCCTCCCTGCTCTTGAGATGACCGAAGCGCAACCTCCAGCGCAACAGTCAATTGAGAATACTCCAATCATACAAGAGTTGGCACAAGGAGTGAGAGCAATGCAAGAAATGCTCTTGCAATTCATGCAAGCACAAGCCACCAGCAGCAGCCAACAATCAAGTTGGCCCAGTTCAGCAGTCTCAGCAACCATGCCGGGTCCTTCCGGCCTCCAGTTCAAATCAAGCACAACCATCGGAGTCTACCCAAGACTACCGACAGCAGCCATCTCAGCCCTTCGCTATGGGGCATCCTTCTCAATATCTTCCTGCGACGACAAGGCCATCTCAGAGCACTTCCGTTGCAGGAACATCCAGTTAGCTTCCAGTCAATCTTGCAAACAATAATCTCAGTAGGTTTCAGCATGTCCCCGCCGATGGGACCCCTTTTCCTTCTCAGCATGTCCCCGCCAATGGGGCACCTTTTCAATTTCAGCACATCCCCGCCGAGGGGATTTCAATTCAATTTCCAGCAACAGGGACAGCACTGGCGAATGCCCACAATGGGGGTCAGTGTCAAGCCCACATCAATCAGCGAACAATGGCGAATACCCAACAAGGGGGTCACTTCCCAGCATCTCAGCCTCCTGCAAACAGGAGCACTTTTCAATTCCAGCACATCCCCGCCGATGGGATTCCAGTTAATTTCCAGCAATCTTCAATTCAGCAAAATCCAGTTAATTTCTAGCAATTTTCAATTCAGCAAGCTCCAGTTAATTTCCAGCAATCTTCAATTCAGCAATCTCCAGTTAATTTCCAGCAAGTTCCAGTTCAACCTTCAGTACAATCTCCAGTTCAATTGCAATCCTTTCAAGCACAAGTTCATCAGAATCCAGTTCAGTCATCAAATCAATTTCAGCAACCTACGGTTGCTCTTCAGCAAGCACATAGGGTCGAAGACATCGACCACTATGCCGAAGAAGAACGTGCCTTACTCCAAGAGGCACCAGTCGCTCGAACAGATCATTCAGGACTGGACGAGTTGCGGGAGCAGTTCCAGATCTTGCAAAATCAGCTTCAGCAACAACAAAGAATCGATCTACCTTCGACCAAGTTCAGAGACTTGTGTCCTTTCCCAGATGCTCAAGTACCTCAAAACTTCGAGGTTCCAAAATTCAAAAGATACGACGGCAACGGTTGTCCCACAGCACATCTCAAAGCCTTTTGTGGAGAGCTGAGTGCAATCTCAGGAAATGAAGGGGCCCTTATTCGCTTGTTCCAAAAATCTCTGAAGGGCGATGCCCTAGATTGGTACACTTTATTGGACTGCCACCGCATCAGGACATGGGAACGACTTTCCCAGGCTTTCGTCGACAGATTCGCGTACAATCTCAACATGGCACCCAGAAGAGCCGACCTCGCAGCTCTCAGGCAAAAGAGTGATGAGACACTATCAGCTTATGTGGGACGTTGGCGAGCTATGGCAGCTCGAATGCGAACGCCTATCGACGACGAAGAACAAATCTCCATGATTGTTCATTCAACATATCCATGCATATCCGGGTATCTCATCTCGCATCCATATGCGAATTTCTCACAATTGATCCGTGCTGGAGAGCAAGTCGAAGCAGGAATACGTGCCGGGACAATCTCCCCATGGCCTCATCAAGCCACTCCAATCAAACGGAACAGAGTGGAAGGAAGACCTATCGGGCACGGGAATGGAAACCGCAGTGGTTCTCCTTCCCGCCCAACAGAGGTAAACAACATCAACACCACTGCTCAAGGAAATCAACATGCTCCCCCACAGGGACGTCAACAGTATCAGCAGAATCAAGTTTAGCATCAGCCTCAGCGGTATCAGCCACAACCGAATCCTCAGCCACAACCACCTCGACAACAGCAGCAGTTCAGAGGAAATGGTCAATACTCATGTCAAAATAGGCAAAACTACAGGGAGTTCGGGAAATTTACTCCCCTCTCTCAACCACTCAGTCAAGTCATGGCTACGCTGGTGCAGAAGCAGTTACTTACTCTAATGGCACCTCAGCCTCCGCCTCATCCTCTGCCACCAAACTACCGAGAAAATGAGTATTGTGCCTATCATCAAGGGCGTGGCCGCACTACTGATCGATGCTATACCTTGAAGAATGCCATACAAGACTTGATTGATGACCGCAAGATCGTCATCTCGGTCCCTGGAACTCCTGCAGCAGCTTCCACCAATATCCTTCAGAATCCTCTGCCTCAGCATCCAACGGACCCCAGTTCATCTCGTGGCCCTGCAGTCAATAGTATAGAAGAAGGGGACCATCTCGATCGCTTCTTCTCCCCCATCCAATCCATTCATGCCTACACTTATGGGCCAACAAATCCTCCTCCGATCATGCAAGGGGCAAGTCCCTTCCCTCCTTCAGTCTCTGAGCCAGTAGTAATCGAAGGAGCGCTTCCATATGATGTACCAGTTGTTCAAGGGGCACCTTACAACCATTCATGCTGGGAACCAGTCATCCTGGAAGGAGCACAATCATACATCGAGCCCACATACGATCCTGTCGTCTTGCAAGGGGCAATTTCAGCACAAGAACACTCCAATCCGCAATGGAAGGATTATACTCATCAGCAGCAAGAACCCATTGTATTAGAAGGAGCTCCTCCAGTTGAGCCAGTCATATTGCAAGGGGCAAACCCCGGAGGCGTGTCGATCACACTACGGTAGCTGGGACGAACAGAGAAACCTCCTGCCATATCAAGAGGACCAGTATTCATTCCATGGGAGCCTCCTGCTCCAGGAACGGTCAAGCCAGGACCGCAGCCTTATGTGGTCTATGAAGACAAGCCTCGATATTACCCTTTCAGCACAGGCAACAATGTAGTCCTCAAGGCAAAAGCTCCATACGAGGAAGATCTGGTACCCACACCAGCACCATTGCAAGAACCGGTGATTCTAGAAGGCAAAGGAGAGGAAAGTTATAAAGAGGTCCCATGGCACTATCCAGAATGTGCGGAAGTGGGAAATATGAATCCCAATGGGCGTTGCATCTGAAGAGATAATCAAAACAGAGGAGATCCCAAAGGCACTCTTTCAGGCCTCGGCAACAAAAATGAAGCCGCATACGATGTGGCGACTCAGCTCAAGTCAATCCCTGCTCAAATCTCAGTATGGGAGCTACTCTGCACATCTCGCATACACCGAGAAATGTTTGCCAAAACCTTGAACGATGCCCACGTCTCCTCCGATACGGCACCAGAGATGATAGCATTGATGATTGGACAGCTCTTGGCTCCGCGTGCCATCACCTTCACAGATAATGAGTTGCCACCAGAAGGACGCGATCATGGGCGATCCCTCAACATAGCCTTACGATATAAAGACCTCTGCGTCCCATTGGTCCTTATCGATAATGGCTCAAGCTTAAACGTCTGCCCACTCAAGACCGCAGAACGTCTGGGGATCAGTCCTTCTTCATTTCGACCCAGCACCATATGCGTCAGAGCATTCGACAACACCCGCCGATCAGTGGAAGGGGAGGTCGACATAGAGGTACAGATAGGTCCGGAAATCTCTACCATCACATTTCAAATTCTGGATATATCAGCCTCTTTCAACATGTTGCTTGGGCGACCATGGCTACACAAGGTTGGAGCTGTGCCATCAACTCTGCATTAACGAGTGAAGTACATCTGTGGAAATCAAGTGATCTCTATCCATGCAGAGAAGGAACTCATCATTCCTTCCAATGCTGCTGCCGCTGAACCAGACATCCCTGTCATCGATATCCAACACTCTGAAGAAGACATCCCGTTTCATAGTTTCGAATTCGAGACTGTGAACTCTATCGCCAATCCAGAACTGATAAGGGTGGACCATGTCTTTTCACCAGCAGAACGTCTGAGTCTCAAATACCGAATGAAGAATCATTTCAAGTCTAGAAAGGTACCGCTGGTATATAACCAACGCAAATGGGGACTCGGATACAAGACAGTCTTCATGGACAAAAGAAGGAAGAAATTTCGGTGCTCACCCATCCAGTTCGTCAAGCCAGGAGAACCTTGCAAAGATCCAGGAGGGAATCAACCGACTGCACTACACAAAGGCCTCCCGATGAGCCTAGTTTGGGCCACGTGGCCCCCCATTCGATGGGATCCGATTCTCGAACCATCTAAGCCTCCAGAAGAAGAAGAAAAAGATGAAGATGAAGAAGGAAGTCAAATACAGCAGCTTCAAGACCAGGTTACTCTGATACCTGCTCCCAACCAGGGGCACAACCTGCCCACTTCAGCATCAATCAACCAGGGGCACAACCTGCCCACTTCAAATCCAGCCAGTCAAGGGCACAACTTGCCCATCTCAGCATCAATCAGCAAGGGGCACGACTTGCCCATCTTTGCAGAATCAACATCATCAGTCACCAGCCAGGGGCAGAAGCAGCCCATCCATTGGACCAAGAAAGGGAAGTGGCCAGCCCTAGATTGGTCTGATGTCCAGATTCCGAACTTGTATCTAGCTGTAGAACCAAACGAACTGCAATGCGAGGTAAGTGACCCGGGAGGGACTGAATAAGACTCAGATCTCGAACCCGACCAGCGAGAAGTCATGGTCATCGGGCCAGACCATGATTCTTCGCCCAAAGCATCAACCCCCACCTCTTCAGGGGAGGAAGTGTGGGGTCCTGAATGGTCATCCGTTCCCCTAACTTTTGAATCAGCCAAAGAGCCATCTGAGGGCTCTGGCTTCCAAAAAAAAAGCCTGTTTAAGCAGCGACTGGAACTTTGGAACAAGTTGAGCTCAATCATGGTCTGCAATGCCCACTTGTTCAAAGTCCCATGAATTTCGAAAATCCAAAAAAATCAAAAATTTTCAAAAGCCAAAAACATCTAGCATTTTCATTTCAGAAAAATCTCAAAAACCAAAAAACATTTCTTTTCCTGCATTCAGTAGTGTGCCAAGTTCGTCTAAAGAGTCACATGAGTTTGAAGTCGAATCATATGATTTCGACATCGAATTAGACTTCGAGCTCATGGGTCTGGACGAAGCTCGGGATGAGGAAGATGATGATCCGGCTCTCGAACTAGAGGATCTCTTAAAAAAGTTCGAATCTAAAGCCAATGTTGTAGCCGATGATTTCGAGATAGTAAACTTGGGGACACCTGAGATCCCTAGGGAAGTACGCATTGGAAAATCATTGCCACCTGAGATGAAACAGAAAATGATAGAGTTCCTAGCTCCAAGATTGTCCAACTTCGCGTTCTCATATGAAGACATGCCGGGGCTCGATGAAGAGCTCGTTGTACACCATCTGCCAACCAAGGCAGATATGAAGCCAGTGAAGCAGAAACTTCGAAGAATGAAGCCAGAATGGGCCCTGAAAGTCCGAGACGAAGTCATCAAGCAGTACAACGCGGGATTCTTGGTAGTCTCCAACTACCCTGAATGGCTCGCCAACATCGTACCAGTACCAAAGAAGGATGGCAAGGTTCGAATGTGCATCGACTTCCGAGATCTCAACAAAGCCAGTCCTAAAGACGACTTCCCTTTGCCACACATCGACACTCTGGTCGACAATACTGCTGGATACAAGGTCTTCTCATTCATGGACGGGTTCTCAGGTTACAATCAGATCAAGATGGCCGTCAAAGATCGCGAGAAGACATCGTTTATCACTCCCTGGGGAACCTTCTGTTACAGGGTAATGCCGTTCGGTATGAAGAACGCAGGAGCAACATATCAGCGAGCAATGATAGCATTATTCCATGACATAATGAACAAAGAGCTTGAAGTATATGTGGACGACATGATCGTCAAATCTCACACAATTGAAGGACACTTTGAAGATCTGAAGAAGTTATTCAACAGATTAGAAAAGTACAAGCTCCGTCTCAACCCTCAGAAATGTGTTTTCAGTGCAATGGGAGGTAAGCTCCTCGGCTTTATGGTGAGTGAGGATGGCATCAAGGTCGACGAGACCAAAACCAGAGCAATCATTGAGATGCCCCCTCCTAGAACAGAGAAGGAAATTCGCGGCTTCCTCGGCAGAATTCAATACATCAGTCACTTCATCGTACAGCTCACACCTATTTGCGAGCCCATTTTCAAGCTCCTTTGAAAGAACGTTCCGAAGAAATGGAATGAGGATTGCCAAGTCGCCTTCGACCGCATCAAGAAATATCTTATGAATCCTCCAGTCCTAGTGCCGCCCACTCCTAGACGACCACTATTGTTATACATCTCGGTAGCAGCAGAAACCATTGGCTGTGTCCTCGGCCAGCACGATGAGACCGGGAGGAAGGAACAAGCAATATACTATTTGAGTCGAAAGTTCACCGACTAAGAGACCAGGTATTCCCCGATCGAGAAGACTTGCCTCGCCCTAGTCTGGGCAACTCAGCGACTCCGTCAATACATGATTGCATTCCCTATTCTCCTCCTCGCTCACATGGATCCGCTCAAGTACCTGTTCGAGAAGCCGGCACTCACTGGAAGGATAGCTAAATGGCAGCTACTCCTGTCTGAGTTCGACATCACCTATGTCACTCAGAAGGCAATCAAGGGGCAGGCCCTCGCCGATCATCTTGCCGCTCACTCACTCCTGGATTATCAACCGCTCAAGACGTTCTTCCCTGATGAAGATCTCTTGCTTATTGAAGAAGAAGAAAAGAAGAAAAGAGATGAGTGGACGCTATTCTTCGACGGCGCAGCCAATTCTAAAGGGAGTGGTATTGGAGCGATCCTCTACTCTCCAGATGACGTCCCTATTCCTATCTCAAGGCGCATAGCATTCGAGTGCACCAACAACATGGCAGAGTACGAAGCATGCATCGCTGGCTTAAGGGAAGCCATAATCCTGGGCGTCAAAAAGCTACGAGTATTTGGAGACTCACAGCTTATCATAAATCAGACCCATGGCGAATGGAAAACCAAAGACGAGAAGTTGATACCGTATCATGTGTATCTTGACAATCTGATCGAAGAATTCAAAGAAATCACCTTCATATACATGCCCAGAGCCAAGAACCAGTTTGCAGATGCTCTCGCCACACTTGCATCAATGCTCGAGATCCCAAAAGGAGCTTCAGAATGGGAGCTCACAGTCGAAATTCAAGAAGAACCTGCTTTTTGCCTGCAAATAGAAGAAGCCGAAGCTGTCCCTGACAAACCCTGGTATGCCGACATCAAGCAATATCTCGAGACCCAGGAGTATCCAGAGTCAGCAATAGCAACAGATCGCCGAACCATTCAGCGTTTGGCCGGCCAGTTCACCATCAGTGGCGAAGTTCTTTACAAGCGATCCTATAATCACATCCTCCTTCGATGCGTCGATGAAACAGAAGCTGCAAAAATCATGAAAGAAATACACGAAGGAATCTGTGGCCCACACATGAATGGGCACATGATGGCAAAGAAGATTCTACGACTCGGCTATTATTGGCTCACCATGGAGACAGACTGCTGCCAGCACGTCAGAAAATGCTTCAAGTGTCAGGAGCATGCGAATCAAATCCATGCCCCATCATCAGAGTTATACAACCTAACCACCCCCTGGCCCTTCTCCATGTGGGGACTCGACATCATCGGCAAGATTAGCCCCAAAGCATCAAACGGTCATGAGTACATACTTGTGGCAGTCGACTACTTCACCAAGTGGGTAGAGGCAGCCTCCTACACCACGATTGCAGCATCTCAGGTGATCAAATTCATGAAAAACAAAATCATATGCCGTATGAAATCCCCAATGTTATCATCACAGATAATGGGACCCCGTTCGTCAACAAGAAGATGGACGACTTCCTTAGCAAATTCAAGATCCAACGTCATCGATCAAGCCCCTATCGTCCTCAGATGAATGGTGGGGTAGAAGCCGCAAACAAGACAATCGTCAGGATACTCGAGAAGATGGTCGTGACCTATCGAGATTGGTCAGATATGCTCCCATATGCACTTTGGGCGTATCGAATGTCTGTACGGTCTGCTACGGGCGTTACTCCTTTCGAACTTACCTAGGGAATGGAAGCAGTTCTACCAGTCGAGGTGGAAATACCATCACTACGAGTGTTACTCGAAAGCGGAATTGAAGAAGGTGAATGGCAACGGGCCAGATTCGACCAGTTGCAGCTAGCAGATGAAAAGCGCATGCGTGCACTAAGTCATTCACAGTGCTATCAAAAAAGGATCGCTCGGGCTTACAATAAGAGAGTCCGAAAAAGAAGTTTCAAGGTAGGTGACATGGTCATGAAGAAGATTCTACCGTCGCACCTTCCGGATCCCAGAGGAAAGTTCAAACCCTCGTGGGATAGGCCGCTGATCATCAGAGAAGTACTTCCCGGAGGCACCCTCAGACTCACCAGCATGAGAGGGGTGGATCTTCCTGAGCCAACCAACGCCGACAACGTGAAGATCTTTCACGGGTAAGCCATTCTGACCTTATCAAGAGTTACTTTAATAGAGCTGAAGTCAAGAGGTCAAAGCTAAGACCTTTGAGAAATCATTTCCGTCCACCAACAAGTGTTTCAAAAAAGGGGATTCAAAAGGAAAAGACAAAAAAAGAAAAGAGAGAAAAAGAATACAAAAGAAAAAGAAAAAAAAAGAAAAAAAAAGAAAAGAAAAAGGGAAGCCAAAGCAAAAAAAGAAAAAAAAAAGAAAAGAAAAAGGGAAGCCAAAGCAAAAAAAGAAAAAAAAAGAAAAGAAAAAGGGAAGCTAAAGCAAGGCACCCAAGAGAAAAAATCAGCCCAAGAAGAAACACAGTCATCCATCCATTCATCTCAGAAGGGTCTATAGCAAAGACCGACAACTCTATTATTGTAACTTAGGATAAGGGCTGAAAGACTACCATCGGCCGGCAACGATGGATTCCCGACCTCTAGCCGCCGCGGTTATCCAAAGATCCAGAAAAAAAAAAAGAGAAAAAAACAAAAAAAAAGAGAAAAAGAAAATGTGTGCCTAAACAAAGAGGGCGGAGTGAAAACCCGAAAGGACGCTCCGAGTAAAAACAGTGGGCATACAGCGGACTCGGTGAAAATCCGAAAGGGCGCCGAGGGTAAAAACAACATAGCTGCCAAGGGGCAGGCAAGATCAAACACCCGGGACGTGGTGAAAACCCGAAAGGGCGCCACGGGCAAAAATGACGGGAAAAGGCCAGCTGTAGTGAAAACTCGAAAGAGCGCTGCAGGCAAAAAATGCTCAAAAAGAAAAAGAAAAAAAATTAAAAGTGCAGGTACCAAGAAGTCAGACGATTCAGATCGGTTCAAGTAGTGAAAGTGCAAGAACAAGAGGAAATACAGTCAGGAACAAAGAGCTCTACAAACTCTGACAATCTCAAGAGGCAATAGTTTCCGTTGCCCACACCTCTAGGGAACCAAAGGATCACGCAAGTTAATCTCGAGACATCGGTCAAGGCATTGGCCGAGCCCCAGTTCTGATTCCTATATCCCGACACAAAAATCCAGACACTTACTCACAGGACAACTCATGGCACAGTAGATTTTCAAAAAGTTTTCTCTTTTCAATTAAATGCATCATATTTCTTTTACACATATCATGGCATCTTTTCAAAAAATACAAAAAATTTCATCATCATCAATCATATATGCAAAAAAGAATGTGCAGGTGGCCAACACAATCAATCTCTACCCTCCTCCTCGGCCACATCAGGTAAGTCCTCTGACTCATAAAAGGATAGCCTCGCTCTCAACCTACTCACCTCCATACGCAGGTAATGCGCCTCATCGCGCTCAAGGGTACGGATCGCTGTCTCCTCATCAGACAATCTCTGATCGGCAGCTAATCTCCTCGACATCATCTCACAATGATACCGAAGTGCAGAAATCTCAGTTAGCAGATGGCCATGAGTGGCCAAAAGGAAGCCAAGATCGATAAACGGACGCTCCTCAAAGGGTTCATATGAACCAGATGAAGAGCCAGCATCTCCAAGGATATCCTGCTCATCCTCATCAGCAGTCTGGTGCCAGCAAGGGATACGTCGATACAAAGACTGCTCAGCAACCCAATACTGATATGGGGCGGTCGCCATCGGAAAAGTCCGCAGCTCAAAACCCAGCAAATCAGCAGTCAAGTAACTCGCCCAAGAACCATCAATCCGGGTCCTAAAATCAGAGGATCTAGATGGAAGCACTCGACGCCCGATACCCTGTGAAAGCGAAAAGAGGAACATCCTGCTCGTACCCAAACTGCCGCAGGAACCGAATGGGATGGTAAGAAAAGTAAGATCGAAAGCCTACCAACATCAGAGGAAGGCGGTGTGCATCGCAAAGCACTGGAGGAAGTGAAAGCCAAGATGACTCCCAACGAACGTTCCAGTCACGAAGTTCAGCAAACATCCTGCAATACAAGGGCTCGCTCATCCTAGCTGTATGCGGAAGAAACTCCAGGATATAACGCATGACGTCAGAGCTAGGAAGGCCGGGAAAGGGTACAGGAACGGTCAGCGAAAGACGCTCCCATAGCCAAACCTGATCGCAAGAAGGAAAAGAAGTTCAGCTAAGAACAAAGCAATCTCTAACAAAGCAAGAAAACGAAAAATGCAAAAAAGATACCTGAAGAAATGCACAGCAGCCGCGAAGGACACGAGTGCGGCCTAGGGCACAGTCAGTCAGCCCATCAAACAGCTCGGCCAAGATGAGAGAAATGATCCCCTGCCGTCGGATAGCTCGGCTCATCACCTCAAAAAGCAGAGGAGTCTGGGACCTGCGCCATCCCGAGAACAGCACCTCAGCTATCAAACAGAACATCAGTGCATTCCGAGCAAAGGTAGAATTGGCCACACTCCGAGGACCCGAAAAAAGATCATACAGCAAGCCCAAAGAGAACACTACAGCATCCTGGCCGGCAGCTGCAGGCCGAACAAGACAGGGGATCCTGAACCAGTTCTGCGGTGTGGCAGTCTTCGGCGATGTCTTCGGCGAGAAATACTGGGTATAATCCAAGGGTAGGCCTGTCAAGCGTGCAAGCTCCTCCAAAGAAGGTCCCATCTCCATATCATTGAACACAAACAAGTTCAACGAAGGGACCCAATCAATCGAAGCAGCTCCGAGCATCCTCCAATCAATGTCAACTCTGGCCATATGGATCAGACCACCAAGGCCATAGGACTCCAAGTCCCGAATCTCATAGGCTGACAAGCTGTCAAGCCAAGCAAGCAGTCGTGGCGAGCAAGAAGGACGAGGAAGCAGCTGACAAGTCCTCACTGGTACCCCCTCCAGAACAAAAGGCCCAGAAATCAATGACAGCTCATCAAGGATCGGAAGGTCAACGGGCGAAGGAGAAGGAAAAGCTGAAACCTCTGCAGACTCGACAGCCCCTGACCTGCCCTCAGTAACGGCTATGTCTGATATAGTCGCATCACTATCTGAAACTGTCATAACCTCAGCCGCATGAGAAGACTCGCCCACCTCATGAATGGAGTGCGCAAAAGACCGACGATCAGGAGAAGGACGATACTCTCCATCAAAAGGGCTATCAGCAAAGATCACACACATCGTGGCATCCTGACCAATCTGACCGTCGAAAAATACATCTGAACCATCAAGAAGGATCCCGGCTACCCCGATCGAAGAATCAACGGTCAGATCTGGACCTGCGGCCCTCTCCAATAGGGAATCATGAATCCAGTCATCATCTTGGCCGATCAAAGGGATCATCGAGGCATTCACACCATCCATCATCAGGGGGACATCATCAATGACCACATCAAGTCCACCCAAACAAGTATGCCGCATATCTCGGCCCTCATCAAGAGCATCCAAACCGTCAAAGGTATCATCTGAACCATCCATACCATCCAAGCATGAGATCAGCCCATCTATGTCCATCATACCCCCATCACCACCATCCATCACATCATCCATGTGGCCCACACTCAAGGGGTGCATAGCCTCACCTATGTCCCATCTCCCCATCCCATCCATACCATCCATTTCTCCCATAATGAGGGGCCCATTCAAATCTGAAATTCCAGCCATCCCACCATTAATGGAGCTATTCAAAGCTCCACCAACCACTATCCCTAACCCCTCATCAATACCCCCACTTAATGCTCCATCTCCACCATTAATCAAAGGTACCTCACCATCTTTAAAGCCCTCACCAATAGCTGGAGTGTGGGACCCACTAACCTCTCCCACAATGGCCCCCAAGCCATCATCAATGGCTGCCCAAGAGAGGATCAATAGAGAAAAAGACAAAAAGAGAAGGAAAGAAGGGACAAAAGGAAGATTCATGGCTGCGGTCAAACCTGTGAGTACAACGAATGTGGGGACAACAACAGGGGATAGCAGAGAATGTCCGAACACGAGCCAGCCCAGGCCGCTCAAGAGGCGAGCCTTGGGCGGCCTGCTCTGGGCCGCCCGTACGGACGCGCTCCCTCTCTCTCCGCGGAATTGGCTCCAGAGTTCTTGGTAGGTGAGGCTGACAGTCCACGTCAGCAGATGGCACTCCGTGGGCCGCCCAAGGCTCCGATCCACTCTAGGTTTCTATCGATGTTGATCAAGATCATATAAAAGGTGCCCCATCGGTCCAATCACGAAGCTATGCGGCCAGAACATGGCTGATCAAGTCAAAGAGAAGGAAAGGTGATCAAGTGGGGGCCACAAGCAGTCCAAGTCATTCAAAGGCTAGATCATCATGATCTAAACCATTGAAGAACCTACATGAGCCATCAAACAACAAGATCAAAGGTCTGATCATCAAAAGAAGGGCCAGAATCCAAGATCTAATCATCAAGTGGGCCCACAAAGCCAAGTCAAGCGATCTGAGACGTCCAAGCTATCATCCACACCATGAGAAGCCTTCTTAGCCTCACAAATCATCAAAAGAAGTGCCCCAAAGTAAAGCCAAGGTCTCAAGTGGGCCCACAGGGCCGAATCTATCAATCCGAACCATTCAAGGGCTAAATCATCAGGATCCAAACCATTGGAAAGCTTACCCAAGTCATGGAGCAGCAAGATCAAAGGTTCGATCATCAAAAGAAGGGTCAGAATCCAAGATCTAATCATCAAGTGGGCCCACAAGGCCTAATCAAGCAATCTGAACCGTTCAAGTCATCATCCATGCAGTTAAGAAGTCTCATCTTCCACAAATCATTAAGGAACAAGTCAAAGGTCAAAACATCCAGACATCATCAAAGAATTTGAGACAAGTCAAAGATTTTATATTCATTCAAAAAAGCTTGATACAAAAGAAGACAAAAGTAAAAGTACAAGGCCATACAAAGCAGAATACCCAAGCAAGCTACAAGTCGCCAACATAGTCATCATCATCCCTCCTCTCGTCCCGCTCCCGACGATAAAGATCCATCAAAGGAGCAGTCACCGATCCTCCAGCATACCTGCGACGACCCCCTGAAACATAAAGCGAAGGAAGTAGAGGCCCCTGGCCGTACAGCAAATACCACTCATCATAGTCACGATCCGGGATCGTGAAGCGAAATCCGGGCTGGCCCACGAGAGCCTCAGCTCTCTCATCAGCTTGGATCCGAGCAGCTGGAGGAGGTGCATAACAAAGGACCTGAGCCACCCCAGTGACTTGCCGAAGCAACCTCTCGCCCAGATACCACTGAAAAGATTCAGCATCGGAAAGCATGATACAGAGGCATGAAGCATCATATGCCTCCACACACTGGGGGGTATAATAGAGAGGGAAGCTGGCATACGGCATTCGAGCGAGCTGCAGCAAATGAGGTCACCACAATCAGTTACAGTACAACACGAGGGGTAGGAAAAGCAAGATACTTACGTCTTTAACGGTCAACCCGTCTATGTCAGCACGCCAATTGTCCCTAGAAACTCGGGAGTTCCGCTGACGGTTTTGCTGGTGCCAATACATGTGACGATACGAAGAGGGTTCAACATCGTCCCGCATCCTCGGCGCAAGATGGGGAAAATGGTCATAAAAGCAGGTCTGGGCAAAAAGCACACCTAATGATCAGAGAGAGAAAGAAGGCGAAAGCCTTCAGGAAAGGTGAAAGAAGAGATACCTCAACGACAGGCCAAAAACCTGTGAAGAACCGGCTATGCCGACAGGTCTTGTCCAGACCTTGGAAGATACGGGTCAAGATAGCCCCGTTCCAGTTATAGGGATAATGAAGATCCTCGACTAAACGAAGAAACTTAGGATCAATCCTCTCATTCGCATAGCAAAAAAGGAAGGACCCGAATGCATAAGTGATCATGGCCTGTGCCTTGTGGAGGGCCTCTCACTCGGTGGTGGGGATGACGGAGGCAAAAGTGTTGTAGAACCATCGCATCTTTACTTGATGGCCTTGGAATTCACCCTCAGGTGGGACATCACCAACGAGCCGTAGCTAATCAGTGGAAGTGAGGGGAGCCAGAGAGCTGACTTGAGGAACAACTGTTCCATGAAACGGAAAGCCTACTTGCATATAAATGTCCATGGGAGTTATCCCCCATTCACCACAAGGGAGCTGGAAGGTGTGAGTCTCGTCCCGCCACCTCTCGCAAAGGGCCACGAGCATCATGCTGTTAGCATCGTTGTTACGAAAACGTAAGGTGAGGAGGCCAGCAAAAGGAGTAACATCCAGTACTCGTTCAAGCAAGGGCTGTGGATCCTTCACCCAGTTGTCCCAATGATCCCTGGTACCTCGACCCTTGATAGCGGGAAGAGGTTGATGCTCCATAGCTAAGGAACACATGTGGTCCCCTAGGCGGACGATGAAGGCAAGATCATCCTCATCAATCACTCGGCGACCTCTGGTACCATCCGCCATTGAATCCTACAAGCTTGGCAAGGTAAGTCCCTAATCCTTTACCCATTAAAATCCAAATTACCATCCAGGAAACCCATGGGATTGGGCTCACATTTAAATGCAAGATCTAAAGTCCAACTCCATGTGTCACCTAGGATATGTGTTGGGCCCATTGAAAAAAAAGCAAGGCCCACCTTAAAGAAGGTTGCATGGCATGCCTTAGGCAAGAAAAGTCCATCATCCAATGACACATTTTGGACAACAAATGCACTCAAGTGTCATGAGATCAACAAAGAAGAAGAATCTTACTTCACATGAGAAGCTCCTCTTCAAAGTCCATATGTGACCAAGGATTGATCCACTTTTATGCCAAGGCCATGATTCTCACTTAAGATGTTTCCGTCTTTTTACACATGTGCATGGACAAGTGGGGGATAGAAAGGAAGTGGGCCCCCAAGAGCAACCCAAATGACTTATCTCAATGGATTGGAGAGAGCACATAGCCCACTTAAAAACATGAGAACCCATTCATGAGTCAACCATGGCAACCTTATGTGCCTCATCTTGATGAAAGTTTTGACCATGAGAGTACAACATGGCGGTCTACCCACAAACATATGAATCAAAGAAGCTAATGGTAAAAAAGTTGATGCACATAGCCCACATGAAGAACCAAGTTGAAAATGCCCATGTAAGGGCAAGTTTGGGCAACTTATGTCACTACAAGAAAACGGATTTTTACCGACGAAAGTATTCCCGACGAAATAATTTTCGTTGGGAAAAACCATTTTTACCGACGAAATGAAAAAATCGTCGGTAAAAATCTCCCTCCACCACCAAATTCATTGCTGCCATACACTTTTATCGACGAAATTATAATTTCGTCGGTAAAACGTTTATTGCCGACGAAATAACCTGTCGCTAAAAAAGAAAACAGCAAATTTTACTTTACCGACGAAAAGTTTCGTCGGTAATAATGTGCAATATGTGATTCCCGCCAAGAAAAGAGGTGACTTTTACCGACGAAAAGTTTCTTCGATAAAAGTTTTTGAAAAGGAGTTTTATCGACGAAACAAAACTTTTACCGACGAAAATTTTCGTCGGTAAAAGTGGTCTTTTTAACTTACCCGTTCGCCCTCTTTTCTCATTCGGTCTCTCTCTCTCGTGCTCTCTCTCTCTCTCTCTCTCTCTCTCTCTCTCTCTCTCTCTCTCGTGGCCATCCCTTACTGCCGACCACCGGCCGTCCTTCGCCGGCCGCCACCCGACCACCGACCCCCAGCCACGCAGTCGTACGCCGTCAGCCACGCCGCCCGCGTGAGCACGCTCCTCCACCAGCCACCGTACGTCGCCGTCTCCGCCGATAAGCGTCTCCCCCCCCTTCCTCCTTCCTCCATTTCCTCTCTCTCTCTCTCTCTCCTCGTTGTTCATTGTGGGGCCCATGTGGGTCCCACCGTTGCTGTGGGTCCCATCGTTGTGGGGCCCATGTGGGTCCCACCGTTCTAGTGCATGTGGGTCCCACCGTTGCTGTCCATTGCATGTGGATCCCACCGTCGCTGTCGCTGTCCATTGCATGTGCGTGGGGTCCGCCTTAGCTGTCCACGATTTGGTGGGGCCCACTGATTTAGTAAATCCCTAATTAGGGATTTTGAAATTAAAATCCCCTAATTAGGGATTTCAAAATTAAAATCCCCTAATTCCTTCCTTAATTAGGGATTTTAATTTGTGATTTACAAATTAATAAAAATCATGATATACAATAAATGTGGGGCCCACCGTCGCTGTCCACTGCTCGTGGGGCCCACAGTGATTTACGTATTTTATCCACTCCGTCCATCCATCTTAGCAGAAAATTTTAGGTATGGTGCCCAACAATGAAGCATATCAAAATCTAAAGTGGACCACACCATAAATGTGAACTGAATGTGTATCATTGAAAAATTCTTGGAGGACACAGAAGTTTTGGATGAAGCTGATATTTGTGTTTTCCCTCATCCATATCCATGTGATCTTATGAACAGGTTGGATGACAAATAAAGATCACTGTAGGGCCTGGGAATGGTGGAAATCATTATTCCCACTGTTTCCCATGGCATGGTCCACTTGAGAGTTGGATATGCTTAAATTTTGGGCTCAACCACTAAAATGAGGTGGAAAAACATAAGGATGGAATAGATAAATCACATACATTCTAGGTGGGCCCAACTGAGTTTACTCTACACTCCGCACGCAATCCGATTCCCATGGTGGGCCGCCCATACTTATTTGTTCACAAAATAGTCATTAGGTATTTGATTAAACTTGATTCATGGTGTTGATGATTCTGCCATTTTCATGTGCTTGTGTATTTAGAATTGATGGAGCAAACCCGGATGTGCGTCGGAGCTATCCGTGGTTGATTTATGTGGATATGTATGTTGTGGATGTATTTGGCTTATTATTAATAAATATTTTTTGTCCACAAATGGTAGTATAATAGAATCAGTTAGCCCATTTGGAGATTTCTATATTGCCGAGCATAGATAAAGTGTGTTTTGGAGGTATAGAAATCTGCCAAATTGTCCTGTTGGACAGTCCAAGGTTGGATAGATTGGAATGTTATCGTTGTTTGTCATTGACATGCGTAGGGTCATTAGTTTGGTGCAGTAACTCTCCTATTCTCTCTGGATATGTTTCTTATGTTTAATTCCATTGTCAATTTAATCCACACAATGTGTGGATAGTTGACGTGGAAATGAAATGTAAGATAAATATATCTGGAGAGATAGGGGGAGATGCTGTCGAAATTTAGGCTTGGGCATGTAAATGGAAATAATGATAGCATTTCAATCTATCCATCCTTGGATGGGCGACTGATTTTATTGTATTATCATTTAGTGGCAAATTAGATGACGAACATGATACTTGTGATTAAGAGTAGTTGATTGATGTTGATGTTGAGCGGGGGTCCCTGGAAGGTGGGAACCGCTGTTGTAACCATGCTGAAGCTGTCCTGTTCCTATGGACAGCAATATGGGTGGCCTGGCCATTTGGACAGGCCCGTGTTTATGTATTAGCTCGAAATTAATGGAGCAGACCCGGATGTGCGTCGGAGCTATCCGGGTGTTGAGCGGGGGTCCCTGGAAGGTGGGAACCGCTGTTGTGACCATGATGAAGCTGTCCATTTCCTATGGACAGCAATATGGGTGGCCTGGCCATTTGGACAGGCCCGTGTTTATGTATTAGCTCGAAATTAATGGAGCAGACCCGGGTGTGCGTCGGAGCTATCCGGGTGTTGAGCGGGGGTCCCTGGAAGGTGGGAACCGCTGTTGTGACCATGATGAAGCTGTCCATTTCCTATGGACAGCAATATGGGTGGCCTGGCCATTTGGACAGGCACGTGTTTATGTATTAGCTCGAAATTAATGGAGCAGACCCGGATGTGCATCGGAGCTATCCGGGTGTTGAGCGGGGGTCCCTGGAAGGTGAGAACCGCTGTTGTGACCATGATGAAGCTGTCCATTTCCTATGGACAGCAATATGGGTGGCCTGGCCATTTGGACAGGCCCGTGTTTATGTATTAGCTCGAAATTAATGGAGCAGACCCGGATGTGCGTCGGAGCTATCCGGGTGTTGAGCGGGGGTCCCTGGAAGGTGGGAACCGCTGTTATGACCATGAGGAAGCTGTCCATTTCCTATGGACAGCAATATGGGTGGCCTGGCCATTTGGACAGGCCCGCTTTGTGTGGAGCAGACCCGGATGTGCGTCGGAGCTATCCTTGAGTTGCTTGAGTCTCCAAGACCTACACCCTAAACCCGAAACCATAAACCTAAAACTAAAACCTATAAGCTACGGCTAAACCGAAACCTAAACTCAATTCATCTAATGGCCCGTTTGGCACCATGGATTTGAGGAGAAGTGGATTCCATGATATGAATTCTCATCAATTCCAGTTCTTACCAATTCCAGATTTTCTGTTTGGCAGTCAAGATTTGGAGAGAAATCAAACATGAAGGAATGGACGGTGTAAATTTTAATCCTCTCAAATCCACTTCTCATCAAATCCATGGTGCCAAACAGAATAAAGCAACCAATTTCTCCTCCTTTCTCAGTCAAGATTTGAATGTTCCCTACATTTCTCATGCCGTCGACGACATGATTAGGGAGCGGTTCAAGGAGTACCGCGGAGAGTTGCACCAGCGGTACAAGCGGTGCAGGACACACGATGAGGCCGTACTGTCCGCACCGCCACACGTTAGTACAGACGACTGGCAGATACTCTGCGAGAGATTTTCATCGGAGGCTTTTCAGGTAATATTTACATGTACGATATCTTACGGTAACAATTAAATTCGCAACTAATTTCGCAATTAATAGAAATGTATTTTGTATAATGTGTTCAGAAGAGGAGTAGAATAAATTCTGCGAACAGGGAAAAGTTACAAGTGAACCACGTAGCTGGTTCAAAGTCATTTGTACGACATCGTTACGACATGGTAAGAAATTATTGATGATTATTAAGTTAATATATTATTTTGATTGGCATTTATTATAAGTCTTTTTTCCTTTCAATTGCGCAGCGGGATTCCGTCACCGGCCAGGAGCCTGGACCAGTAGACCTCTACAGAGGGACTCACTGTCGGCAGGCGACGGGATCTTGGGTTCATCCTAGAGCCAGTGAGCATTGGGTAAAAATCTTTACTTTGTTAAATTTAATTGCGCATTGATTGATAATAATGTCATTCATGTCATTTTTTATGAAATTTCATATCTTTTCATTACAGGCGGCGATGGACACCATACGCAGTCAGCCCACTCCCGATGGTAGTCAGCGGAGTGAGCCAGAAATCCTGAGCGAGGTGCTTGGCACCGTTCTGGATATGTGCGTGGGCTTGGCCATGGTGCTAAGCTCATGGCACAAACTAGAGCTAGTTCCAGGCGATCCGTAGCTGGTGAGAGAGCTCAACGCCGAGCTGACATCGCAGAGAGAGAGGTTCAGCAGCTATGGGTCGTCGTCGATGGGATTCGGGAGCAGCTGGAGAGGCAGAGGGAGGAGGAGAGGCGACGGGAGGAGCAGGAGAGGAGGATCGAGGAGTTGCGACAGGAGCATGAGCGACGGATGCAGGAGATGTTTCAGGCTCTCGCTGCACGCCTTGGCGCCGATGCCCCGCCACCTCCGCCACCTCCTCCTTCATCTTCCTGATTATTTTTTTTAATATACGACTTTTAACTTGTATGTATTTGTGTGTGGATGAATATTGTTTGTTTGTGGATGTGGAATGCATTATTTGTGTATGGATGATGTAGTTTTTGTTTATTTGTATGTTTGTGGATGTGAATAGGATTCAAAATGTATAGGTTTTTTTACAGGTGTATATCAGGAATTTTCCTGAATTTTGAAAACAAATGGAACCGAGACAGGAAAAACTTTTACCGACCAAATATTTCGTCGGTAAAAAATTCGTACCGACGAATTATTCCGTCGGTAAAAGTTTTATCATGTTTTTACCTACGCATTATTTCGTAGGTAAAAAATTTTTCCTTACTTTTACCGAAGAAATATTTCGTCGGTAAAAGTTTTAACATGTTTTTACCTATGCATTATTTCGTCGGTAAAAGTTTTTTCACCGACGTATCATTTTCATTCCCGACAAAATTCATATGTTTGGCCGACGAATAATTTCGTCGGTAATGGTGCAATTATTACCTACGAAAAATTATTTTGTCGGTAAAAACCTTTACCGACGGCCTTTCTGCGACGATGTTAGCCGCGAAAACTTTCGTCGGGAAAAACATTTCCCGACGAAATTTTGCTGATTACCGACGAAATCATTCGTCGGTAAAAATGGAATTTTTTGTAGTGTGTGCACCAACTTCTTCACAAAAAAGGGAGACCATTTGAGCACAAAAGAGCATGGCTTGATGAGTCACCCAACCATCATAAAAATGGCTAAGAATGATATACATAGCCCACTTGAAGATCAAAATCCAAAATGCCCCAAAGCATGGGTCAAAATTGGGCAACTTATGGGTATCATTCTTTCCCACAAATTTAAAGGAAAATCACTCATACATGAGAATGATGGTGGATGACCCACCAAGCCCCCAAAGAAAAGTTCAAGAAGCTATGGTTGCATGGATAGCTCACTTGAAGGAGGATCATCCATTTGAGGGTGATAACATCTAAGGAAACTCTTGAGGACCACTTTCCTCTACAAGGAAAAACCATTTGAACTTAGTGAGATTGTTGGAACAACTCACTCATGGGACTTGTAGATGATCAAGTAACTCAAGTCCTCCATCCATCAAAAGAAAAAGCATGAAAAGAAAAAATCCTACATGAACAAAGTGTAGTGGGGCACACATGGTTCAAAGAAGGGCACAAGTTTCAATGAAGGCCCAAAAGCCCATCCATATGGAAAAATTCTAAGTAACCCACCACACCTTGTACATAAGGATGCACATCATAATCAAGAGATGGTGGAAGACTTGGGCTACTTGTCCATAAAGGCCCAACTAAAAAAAAAAAAAAAGAAATCTAGCCCACTTGAGATCCAAATGAAGAATGGGCTAGTCACCTTGGTCCATACATATGTGAAGAAAGATGGGGTCACCTAAAGTGAGCCCCATGAGCCCAAAACTTGAGATGGGCCCTACCATGCCCATGGGTCCAAATCTTAGAAAGAAGATGGAAAAGAAAACGAGAGTTCCAAAGGAAATGACAAGGACAAGAAAGCATGAGGGAGCCCAAAATGAAGCATTGTGCCCATCAAATACACCAAGGGCCATGGCTTCACTTTGAGCCCATTTGATACATGTGAAAAGAGGCCCAACTCCCATGGAAAAGATAGTATATTTTACCATGCACACTTCATGACATGGCAAAATCACCCTTTACGTACACATGAAGGGAGTGTGAAAAGAAGAAAGAAAAATGAAATGGAAAGCTTGTAATGTCCTTCTCCATGCACCACCTTTGAAAGAGACTTGAGATCTAGAAAATGGCCAAAAATACTTGGGCCCACCTTCACTCCTCTTGGAATAGCTACATGGAAAAAGAAAAGAGTCATGAGAAGAGATAATGAAGAAGGAAAAGGACAAGAAAAGGGAAAGGGAGTGGTCCATACCTTTACCACTCACCAAAAAGGGACCACCTTGCTGTCCCAAGACTTCGCTAAGGCCCACCACTTGAAAAGGGCAAAGAACCACAAAAAAAGAGAAAGGAAACTTGAAGAAAGAGAGAGTATGAGAGAGAGAAGAGAGAGATTGCACGTTGAAGGGGGCAAGGGTGCCCCATGTTATATCGAAAAGGGGAGTGCACCCTTTTACCCAACCCACTGAAGAAACCGGAGGTTAGAGACCGTCCGGGCGGCCCATAGGAGGCCGTCCTACCCCCTACCTAGGAGAAACGACTTCTCACCCCCTCTCCTTGGGAAGAACTCCTCCTTGGGAAGGGTGGTTGCAAGTGAATCTTGTACCTCCATGTAAGAATGAAGTGATGGAAGAGAATGGTGAGAAAAAGGAAGAGATCTCACCAAAATCTCATCTTGTGAGAAATTGGGGGGAAATTGGCTTGATGATGTGGAAAAGTTCCATGGAATTTTCAAGGAAAAGAAAGAAAAAGATTGACTTGGTCAAACAGTGATCTCAACCATCCAAGGGTATGACCTGACGATCTGAACCATTCCAAGAAGAATCCCCAGAGTCTCCTACCTCGATTGCTACTGTTTTGTACATATTTGGTGGTCCGAAGACCTTAAACTACGTCGGGATCAATATCCCGAGAGATTTTCAATAAAAACCGGCATCGGTCTTCATTAAGGCCTGATGACTCCGGACACTTTCTAAAAAACAAAAAACAAAATGTGATTTCCAGCACTCGCTGTACAGTTTTTGGTCCAAAGACCTTAAACTACGTCGGGATCAAGATCCCGAGGGACTTTTTAATAAAAACTGGTAGCAGTCTGGATCGTCGAAGCAAGATCCGCTGATACCGGACATTTTCCAAAAAACAAAAATATATGCTCTGTGTGTACAGTTTTGGGTCCGAAGACCTTAAACTACGTCGGGATCAGTATCCCGAGGGATTTTAATAAAAACTAACATCGGTCCCAGCCGTTCAGGCCAAGATCTGATGACCTGGATCATTTTAAAAAAAAAAGGCACAAAAAGAATGTATTTTCAGCATGTATATATTTCGGTCCGAAGACCTTAAACTACACTGGGATTAATTTCTCGGGGGACCTTTCTCGCTTTCAACCAAAAACCGGCATCAGCCTTGATCAAGGTTCGATAACCCGGATCATTTCAAAAAAATACCAAAAATATTTTAAAACTTTCCACAAAAACCAGCATCAATCTCAATCATTCGAGCTGAAATCTGGAACTTTTTCCAAAAAACACAAAAAAATGATTCAACAAAAATTTCAAACTGCACAAATTCATCTCCAGCGGTCCGAAGACCTAAAACTACACTGGGATTAACTTCTCGGGGGCTTTCTTTCCTAACCTGTTCCAGGCATGGCTGACACTTGATCGTACGGGTGTCTGGAATCTTCTAAACAGGTAAGGGCTGAGGCGGGCAGAACTCCGCAATCCTGTTCGTGTTGAACGCACCGTGATAGACAACCTTGATTTGGAAGTCGCTGTTGAATCTGACGGATGTTCCCTGTTCCTAAAACTCATGAAGGGGATTAAGGCTGTTGGGAGGTGGAGCGCACCCTCACGGAATTGTGAGCAACGTAAGGCCCCAAACTGGATTGACTAAGGGAAATGTGAGGATGTGGCTCATTTTGTGGCCGAAGGAGTCCGTCGGACGATACGTGGTCTATGTGCATTGCACATGAGGAACAGGAAACTTTGTGGGTGTGTTGACTGAAAACCCTCAAAATCCCCTCATCCGAAGATGTAAAACTACGGCACTCAACTGTATGAGACTCGTCTTGCTCACTGACGTAAAATGGATTGGGTGCCTTACCAGCAGTAGAAGCTGGAAGTGGATGAAAATTCCATACTTTTCCCTGCATTTCAGAAAAATCACAAAATACAAAAACATTGCAAAATATTTTCAAAAAAATCACAAAAAATATTTCCCTTGCTTTCAATCAAAATATTGTCAAAAATCACAAAAATATTTCTCTTGCTTTCAAAGAAAATATTTCAAAAATCACAAAAAATATTTCCTGTGTTTTCAATAAACCGATCTCTATCTTGATCTCTCAGGTAAAGATGCGGACCCAAATATCTGCAAAAATCACAAAAATTGTCAGTATCCCCAGCACTACACTTCAGGAGTCTTGAACTCCGCTCACTTCACAGTATGGGATGACGGATCCGATCGCCCGCAAATTGAAATCTTGACCAAAACGGGCAACCAAACACCATCTCAATCACACGCATGCCCAGAAGAACATTTTGAAGTCGGATAGCATCCTCGTACATTCTCATTCGCAAAGAAACAGCATCTTGGGACAATAGACCTGATCGATCACGGGTCAGGATCTTGACCAACCCGCTGTCCAAACCTCCGTATCAAAAAGAAAAATCTCCAGGGAGAACAACCCTGCAAGCAATAAGCTCAAAATTCTCTGCGTCTCCAGCAAAAGTAAAATCATCAAACTGAAAGAGAATGAGCCAAGCCATGCATTCATCATGTATCTCTATGCATCAACATCCATTGCATCAATCATCATGTTTACCTGCTTTCAAAATAAAAGTCGGTTAGCCAAAGACCCCACAGGCATCCCTAGTGGAGGCACGTGCAGACCAGATTTCCTTTTCAAAAAGACAAAAAAATATTCCTATTTGGAAATAAAAACCCCACGGAGTATCACTCCCCAGAGTGAGTATCTTTTCAAAAACCCAAAAATATTTTTTCAGTAGAGCGTTCTGCCTCCAAAACACCAGGAGATCTTCCATATCTCTGGGTAGGAGCCAACGCAAAAATTAAATAAGATCCGATGTCTCGCGGTTTCTCCGGAGACCATCGGATCCAATGCACTCAAAGTACGGTCGAACTGAACTCCAGTGTCAGTGCGGTCGTACCACATGCCAAGATACAAAAAGATGAAAGCCAAAAGGCTTGGTCACAGAAACCATTTGAACAGGTGGAAACGATGAATTGTAACCCAAGTATCAAAATCAGCAGATTGGGTGGAAAGAGTTCACCCGCACATACCTAGGCGTGGATGCCTGAAGTACCTTGACTGATTCCAAGTGGGCGCAGTAGAATCCCGTAAGACTATCTGACACAGGGCGTCTAACCACTTTGACAGTCAAGAGAAACAAGTACTCCTGAAGTGATCTGGGAAAACATCAAACATCACACAATCAGTCTCAGGGTCAGTATCCTCGTAAGACTAGCGACGCAGAGGCTCTGCTATACCTTTCCGATGTTAGTACCGGTCGGGAATGGAAGGGTTGCGATTGGGTACCCAGGTTACAGCAAACTGCAGGGACAATCGCAACGTTTTCTCCAAACTCCCGCGGTATGTGCGAGTTATCAATTTCCAGACAATCAACTGGCTCAGATACAAAGGATAACAAAGATTCCAGACCACAATCAAGGAAAGAATGAATTACAAACCAAGCATCGAAACCAGCAGGTCGGGTGGAAAGAGTCCACCCGCACATACCTAGGCGTGGATGCCTGAAGTACCTTGACTGAGTCCAAGTCGGCGTAGTAGAATCCCGTAAGACTATCGGACGCAGGGCGTCTAACCACTTTGACAGTCAAGCGAAACAAGTACTCCTGGAGTGATCTGGGAGAACATCGAACATACAATCAATCACAGGGTCAGTAACCTCGTAAGACTGGCGACGCAGAGGCTCTGCTGTACCTTTCCGATGTTAGTACCGATCGGGAATGGAAGGGTTGCGATTGGGTACCCAGGTTGCAGCAAACTGCAGGGACAATCGCAACGTTTTCTCTAAACTCCCGCGGTATGTGCGAGTGATCGATCTCCAAACGATCAACTGGCACAGATGCGAAGGCAAGCAAAGATTTCAGAACATGATCTATGAATGACCGGGTCAGAAGTGGGGTGTCCACTCGCTTTGGCATTCGGTTGCAAGCAACCTCTGCCAAAGAGGGGCATCTGTAGACACCCCACCTTCGGCTACACTGTTGGTAGAGATAGCTGGATGAATGGAGGACGATATCCCCAAATCCCAAGTCCAAACTCAGCCAAACTCACCCTTGTAAGCCCCATTCCATAGCCCAGTTCAAGCCTGAACCCAGTCAACCCAGTCCTAAACATCAGCCTGAAAAACCCCCCATAAGAAAAGCCAGTCAAAAAATCCCAAAAAAGTCAACCCACTGAGTCAACCCGCTGAGTCAACCCGCTGAGTTAACCCGCTGAGTCAACCCGCCGAGTCAACTCGTCGAGTCAAAACACCGAGTCAACCCGTCGAGTCAACCCGCTGAGTCAAATCACCGAGTCGACCCGCTGAGTCAACTCACTGAGTCGACCCAGCGAGTCAAACAGCAGCCCCGAGGGAGTGACCGTACCTCGCTGGAAATCGAGGAACGGCCGTACGGGCGGCTCATAGCAAGCCGCCAAAAAATATTTACACGAAATGCCACTGCCCACTGCTATAAATACCCCCCTTCCCTTCTCATTTCAGCATCCCTTCAAGTCCATTCAGTCCAAGAGCTCTGAGTCCACCTCTCCACCCTTTTAGCCCATTTTTCCACCAAGGAGAGCCCGAGTGAGGAGAGCCTAGCCCAAGGAGGTATTCGAATAGAGCCGAGCGAATTTCCCTAGCTCGTTTCATAGTTCGAGCCGCACACGAGCATGCCCAAGCTCGACTCGAAGCTTGGCTCGTTCGTGTGTGTGTGTGTGTGTGTGTGTGTGTGTGTGTGTATAAAACTTAAAACCTAAAATTCTAAAACTCTAAAATCCTCTCCACTTTGCACAAGCGCTCCCTTCCCTTCCCAAAACCCTAACTCTATCTAGCCCAGCCACCGTTGCTTAGCCACCCACCCACTAACCAACTCTCTCTCTCTCTCTCTCTCTCTCTCTCTCTCTCTCCAATCTGCCCTGTGGGGCGGTTAGCCGGTGACAACTCTCCCTCTCCCTCTCCCTCTCTATCACTCTCTCTCTCTCTGGTCCGTCCAGCGAACTCAGTCGTCCAGTCATCTCTCAATCTTTCTATTTCTCTCTCCCAATCTCCCTATTTCTCTCTAAAATTTTCTGAACACATGTAAAAATTGTGTCCAAGCTTGTCTCTCAACTCGAATTTAGCTCAAAAGGCTCGAGCTCAAACTCAGCTCGAAGCTCGGCCGAGCCAGCTTGAACATAAAAGTCCAGCTCGATGGCCGAGCCAAGCCGAATACAAGCTGAGCTATTCATTGACCGAGCCTAGCTCGAACATGACTGAGCTCGGCTAGTGCTCACTTCTCTAGGCCTAACGCCATTTTAGACACTAACCGTAACGCCTCGGATTTTCACAACCCGAGTTCTAGACCCGTGTTTGAAGACCCGGGCGTTATCTTATGAAGAAAACCTACATTTCAGTCCATTTTCAACTGTCATTCTAAGAAGGGTATTCACTGTGGAAGAAAACAAACCGTGCATATAGGAAAGATACAACAAATATCGCAGAGTGGTGCCCATAAGGCTTATACAAACCGAATATCTCGAATTTAATTTAGAATACACTAATAAACAATTACAATTATATACAAAATTTAAAGCAGCAATCATTAAACACGGCTCTTTGATCCATGACATTAGCATAACCTGAGCATCATGCTCCATTCCAGTATAACCTGTACATTATTCAAATCACCTGCACCAACTGTACGGTTGAAATTTAACAGCATGAGTGGCCAGCTCAGTGTGAGGTCCCCTCAAGATTACACACCAACACATTAATCAAGAAGAATAAAGAAAATGTACAAAACATCCATGATGCAGTCTTTCTTAAATGCATGAATGCATGCACATGTCCCTCAGCCTGGGGATGCACATCCAGCTGGAAAATGTGGTCTGGAAGTCACTAAGGACACACATCAGCCCCACAATACAAATCCATCAATTGGTAATCCGGAAGTCACTAAGAACATACATCGGCCTCACCCAGTGGTCTGGAAGTCACTAAGGACACACGTCAGCCCCACAATGCAAATCCATCAATTGGTGATCCGGAAGTCACTAAGGACACACATCGGCCTCACCTAGTGGTCTGGAGCCAGCGAAAATACCTCGAGGGTACGTACTCTCAGCAACCAGACCACCTGACGGTAATATGGCTCGTCACCACATGTCCCGTCTGTGCCATGATATGCATGATTAAACCGACCATTATTATTCCAATTTACAACCAAACCAATTATGACATTCCCTTACAACTAGTGGCCTTTCATCACAATAATTCTCCAAAATATTTCCACACGAGTCCAACTAGGGACGTAATCAATAATTTATCCCATAAGACCATTGGTCCATCAAGTCCATCGGGAATCCCAACAACTCATCTCAATAGGACATTCAGCCTAACGAGTCCATATAAGGACATCATCAAAAATATTTCCATACTAGTCCAGCTAGGGGCAAAACCAAGATCTTATCTCATTTAACATTTAGTCCGACAATTCCATCTAAGGACACCATCAGGAATCTTTCCAATAAATCGCTTCCAAAGGCCACCAGTTTAAGCTCCCATCAAATATAGGTGATCGCAACCATTCAAATTCACATTCCACTTTCTATTCCAAACATGAGGATTGAAAATGGCAATTCCAAAATTCGTAAATAATTCATAGTTATAAGGAAATTCATGTATAGCAAGATCAAACATATGATTTATGACAAAATCAAACAGCAGAGGTAATCATAAGACAGTAAAACTTTCAGTCATATATGAATAAAACTATTACTTAATTAACATGAAGGCGGAAAGCTTAAGGGGAGGAATCATCACCTTAAGAATCGGAACATCTTTCAATGTTGTTTGAAACATGTACACGCTCACTAGAATTCGACCCTACCATATTTTAGACCATTTATGCGGTTAGATTGTCATATCCATAATTTATACGGTTAAGATCAACCCTATGGTGGTGGCTCTAAAATTTTTAAGGAGTTGGCCTATACAATCGAAATTCAAGTTTTATGGTTTAAATGACCTATTTAATACTTTAGGAAGGTGGTGGATTCCATAGATGTGACCCTACGTAGATTTTTAATTAAACGGACTTTACATGCATTAATGGTTTTGGGCTAAGTTTGGGTCCAATTTGTGATCACAAGGGGCCATCTTTTAGAGAAATAAAATGACCACTTCACAGACCAATGTATGGTATTCAAAACTCATAAGACGAATCCCTTTGTTTGTGTGTGTACAATTTTTAACAAAGGCCCAAACATGGGTACTTGGAGTTGTGCAGAAATGGTAGTGCAGAAATGATTTTGGCCCAACTTTGGGCACGTCCCACCATCAAACGGGATTACCTTTTGGCGTGTTGTCAAGTCCCCCTGGTAGACCCATGTATAGTCTCTAAAACCCATAAGGTAGGGCCTGCTGGATATGTATAAATATTTTTTGGTGCGGGGCCAAACATGAGCACTTGGAATTTCTGCACAGAAATTTCTGCACAACTTTGCTCGACCCCATTTTGGAACTTAATTTCTGATCATGTGGGGTCCGCTTTGGCCCAGGTAAAATGTCATTGTTGTAGCCACACATACAGTATTCAAGGTTCAAATGGTGGTTTCTACATTGCTCCCACATGGGGCCCACCAAGGACAGCCAAACATGGCCCAAAATACTAAAATTCAACGGTCTTTATTGTTTCTTCCGGCACGGCCCACTTGAGATCTGGATCTTCTTCATTTTTCAGCCCCTACCCTAGAATAAGCTGGAGGAACAGATGAACGGCGAGGATTAAACACATACATCAAATTGGATCCCACAGGGTGGGCCACCTGCTGGGCTGCGTGGCACCCAGCTAGGTCCCGGGAAGTTTTGGAATCAAGTAGATATTTGTGTTTTCCCCTCCATCCATATCCATGTGATCTTATGAACAGGTTGGATGACAAATAAACATCACTGTAGGGCCTGGGAAGGTTTCAACGGTGGAGATCATTATTCCCACTGTTTCCCGCGGCATAGTCCACTTGACATTTGGATATGCTTAAATTTTGGGCTCAGCCACTAAAATGAGCTGGAAAAACATACGGACGTAATAGATAAGGCACATACATTCTAGGTGGGTCCCACGAGTGGGCCACCTGCTGGGCAGCCCAACCAGCCCAGCCAGCGCCCCCTTCTGTTGGATGACAAATAAACATCACTGTAGTGGGGCCCACAGAAGCTTTCAATCAAGCTGATATTTTGCTTTCCCTTCCTGTGCACACGTGTGAACTCATGAACAGGTTGGATCTCAAATAAACATCATGGTGGGCCGTAGGAAGGTTTCAACGGTAGGGTCACTGTCCTCACTGTTTCCTCTCAAGTGAGGTCCACTGGAGATTTGGATCTGTCTCATTCTTGTATCATACCCTAAAATGATCTCCCCAAATGGATGGACGGTGTGGATATAGCACACACATCATGGTAGGACCCACATGGTGGCCCACCAGCTGGCACCACGAGCCCAGCGTCCGTGGACGCTGGGAACTCCCAGCGCCTTCTCCTTCTTATTTCTTTTTTTTTTCTATGGTTTTCGCCCAGTGGGGCCCACAAGAGGATGATCCACTCCGCTCATCATATTCCCCAGCTCATGGGAGACCCGAGGAGTCCCATATTGGGTGTATTATTCGGTCTAGAAACGTCAAGGTGGGCCAAAGAAGGTCCAACCATAAGCACCATCTTCACCACTGTTTCATGTGGTGCGGTCCGCTTAAGATTTTAATCTGCTTCAGATTTGGGCCCTGGCCCTAAAATGACTTGGGAAAACAGATGGACGGTGTGGATACAACATAAACATCAAGGTGGATCCCACGAGTGGGGACCCATTCAAACCGCTCGGACGCTGGATGGTTCCAGCGTCTGGACATTTTAATATATATTTTTTTCTTTTCTTTGTTTATTTCAAGTGGGGCCCACATCGAGGTGGCCCACCTCATCATCACCATCACAATCATCAACATAAAAAAATACAAAAGGTGGATTGAAGGGGGTGTACTCACCTTAATCTCCTTGATCAAGGGTCGATCTTGATGGTTGAAGCGGATGGATGGTTGAGATAGAATGGGAGGTTGATGATGGCCCACCAAAATTGCCACACACTCTCTCTCTCTCTCTTCATATGAACGGATGAAAGGAGATGGAAGAAGGGGGGGAGGGTATGCACATTCCCTCCCTCCTTTATAACCTCTCTTTTTATTTATTTATTTATTATTATTTTTTTTAATGAAAGCATGGAGAGGGAATGGGGTGACATGGGGAGGAGTGGGGAGGAGTAGGGAGGCATGGTGGTGAGATTCTAGCCATCATTGCTTCTCCTTTTTTTTGTACTTTTTATTATTTTTTATTTTTTTCCTTATTTTATATATATATATATATATATATATATATATTAATTGCAAAGGAGACCGTGTAGTGGGCCCCACATTGAGTGGCCCCACACGAGTGTACACAACCACATTTTTTTTTTGTGTTTTGATTAAATGTCCTTATCTTTGCGCTCGGGTATCAGATTGACGCACTGTTTTCGCCATTGCGATCGCGAGGACGGCGCGGTCAATATGATAGAGGTTTCAGGATCTCAGGACTTCAGTAATTTGGGTGCAAATTATGCACTGCCAGTCCGGGGCACCAGGAGTCACGCACACATTAACGAAAGAGTCACAGAAGGGTATTACACATACACATATACTTTGAATTCTCATGGTAACACCCGAGTATAGAAAAGTACGGGGTGTTACACTAACGGAGAGGGATTAATTACTCCAGCGACAGCCCTTTATTCCCTGCAAATAAAAATACAACACGTCACTTCAGTAGCATTTTTGCTACTGAAGTTGTCAGTACCAAACTACGCCCTATATCCACACCGCTCATCCTTGTTTACAGCTCGTTTTTGTGTATGATCCCAAAAAATGAAGCAGATTCAAATTTCATGTGGACCACGTGAAGATTGAACGCACACCATGCATTAAAAACTTCTTTGCAGCCACCAGAACAACTTGTTGATAAGGTCACACATACCTCAATGAAGGGACCACACAAATATATTCATCTTGATCCAAAACTTTTATGGCCCCCAAAAAGTCTTTAATGTTGGGCATTCAATAACCACTGTTTCCTGTGGTGTGGCCCACATGAAATTTGGATCTGCTGTATTTTTTGACTCATTTCCTAAAATGAGGTAGAAAAATGGATGGACGGCGTGGATATAAGACACATACAACCCCAGAAGGGATCCACCCATCTCGGTAGATCCTAGGTTCCACCTAAGCCGCGTCCAGTGTCTCGTCATTACTTTTTTGAAAGATAGTGTCTGTCATTGATAAAAGGGTATTTGGATTGCGACGCGGATTGCCTACTTCGCTGGGAACTTCCTGTGACTGGAAATGAGGTGGAGCCCACCATGATGTTTATGATAAATCCAACCCGTCTATTCATTCTAGAAGATCAAGTTAGGACATGGGCCTAAAAATGGGCCCATCCAAAATTCAAGTGGGATGCATGACAGGAAACAAAGAGAATTGAATATCCACCATTGAAACATTTATGGGCCACGAAAGTTTTGGATCAGGTTATTGTTTTATGTTTTAAGTTCATCCCAACAGGAATGACCTTATGCACAGTACCCATGGCATGTTTGGAATGGATTTCTCACAAACGTCAGGGTGGGCACCACCTAACTTCCCGTGGTCCGAAGTTCATGCCAAAGGCCATCACAGGCCATCTGCCATTTCATAGTATGTTATATCCGCACTGTCCATCCATTTTTCCTGATCATTTTAAGGCAAAAGGAAAAAAAATGAAGCAGATCCAAAGTCCAAGTGACCACATCAAGAAAAACAGTGAGGATTGAATAAGTTTTGGATCTATCTGATATTTGTGTTTCCCTCCATTTATGCCCGTGTGATCTTATGATAGTTTGAATGACAATTAAACATTATGGTGGGCCCTAAGTTTCAGAAAAAAAAAAAGAATAAATCATATAACACACACATCATGGTGGCGCCATACAGCCTTGCAAGGCAACACCCCAACTTTAAAAAAGGAAAAGAAAAAGAAAAAGAAAAAGATGAGTTATTCGGTCCTTACTAGTCTCTCGAGAACCATCATGGCAAAATATAATAAATGCGATGGCGGATATTAATCTTAAAATAATTCCATTTTGGCTTGTATTTATTAACATTTACTTAAATTGGCAAAATCCAAACTGGTTGGACCTGAGGTATAGTCCAACCGGCTGGACTCTACCTCAAGTCCAACCGTGTTAGATGCCGTTCATTTGCAACTGAATTTCAGCTCATTTAATTTCCATATAATTAGGAGAGATATTACACCATGGTGTATTCATTGCAATCACTTTTCAAGGAAGAGGGAATCCATTACTTATGGCAGAGCCCACCATGATGTTTGTGAGAAATCCACCCCATCCACCCGTTTGGCAAGTTTATGTTAGGACATGAGCCAAAAAAATGAGGCAGATTCAAAACTCAAGTGAGCCTCACAACTTGAAAAAGTGGTTAGAAAAATGACTACCATTGAAACTCCCCTAGGTGGTCCATTTGGATGTTTATATGCCATCTATACCGTTGATAAGGTCATTCATACTCAGATAAACTGAAAACACAAAAATATTGCCTAATCATAAACTTATACGACCCTGCGAATGTATTAAGGGTGGGCGTTCAATCCTCACTATTTCCCACCCTAGAGTCCACTTGAGTCTTGGATCTACTTCATTTTTTGTCATGCCCTGACATGATATGAAAAAAAATGGATGGATGGGCTGAGTTTTTCACAAATATCACGTGTGGGGCTCAGCTAGCTTTCAAATTAGCTTTCCTAGGTGGTCATTTGAAAGGACGCAGATTGCATCCTACCCTCGCCCGTCTCCAGCTGGGAACGGGCAGGAGCTTTGAGTGGCCACCGTGATGTATGAGTTTTATCCACACCGTCCATCCATTTCTACGTGCCATTTTATGGCATAGGACCAAAATTTAGGTAAATCCAAGGCTCAAGTGGACCACACCGCACGAATCAGTGATGATAATGATTCTCACCGTTAAAACTTTCATAAGGCCCACCATAATGTTTATTTTCCATCCAACCTATTCATAAAGTTACATAGAGTTGGATGAACGGAAAACACAAATATCAGCTCGATCCAAAACTTCTGTGGCCCCCAAGAAGTTTTCAATGGTGAGAATTTAATCCCCATTGTGTGGTCCACATGTGCCTTGGATCTGCCTCATTTTTGGGACTGTGTCATGAAATAATATGCTGAAATGGATGGACAGTGTGGATAAAAACCATACATCACGGTGGCCACTCAAAGCTCCTGCTCGTTCCTAGTTGGAGACAAGCTGGGGTAGGACGCAATCTGCATCCTTGAAAGGAGGAAAAAAGAAGGAATCCAAAAAAAGATATCTCCGGAGGCCCTTTGACTAAGGCTGGTCATGAGTTGAGTCAGCTCGAGAAACTCGATCGACTCGACTCGAAAAAACTCTCCTCAACCCGCCTCGACTCAATGGGACGAGTCAAGCCAAGCTTCATTTTGGAGCTCGAGTCAAGTTCAAGCACTGGGTCACTCGACTTGACTTGACTCAAAACTCGACTCGGCTCGACCTCGGCTCGACTTGTTTTATATAGATATTAGTTAAAAAAAATGCAGTAATCTTCTTACTTCTTGGCTCTCTCTCTCTCTCTCTCTCTCTCTCTCTCTCTACACATTAGGGTCCAAGCTTAGGACATATAAAACCCTCAAACGTTGGGGGGGTTTCTTAATCCTACTATTTTGTTTAGGTAAGAACATTCCTTGTTGAGCATACCTGATGGATCGAGTAATTTCAAGTAGAAAACATGGTGATCACATAATGGTTGTGTGTTTTACACGCTGAGCAAAACAGGTGCTACAGTGAGACCACATACCATACACATCTACAAAACATGGGCTATGGTAAGACCAAACACCATATGCAGTTATTGATTGCAATGTTATGAGGGAGGTGGTGCATTTGATTCATGAATCAGCTAAGCCTCATCATGAAGATGGTTCACACAATAATCAAGGTAGTCCATTCATGTGGTGAGGTATGCATGTACTGTGTTAATCTAGGGTTCAGAAAATGTTACCAGTAGTCTACATTCAATGCATGTGTGACCTGGCCAATGAAAAATCGATCAGAGCTAGGCCATTTAAATGGTGGGGTCCCAACTATAGAAATACTATTCTCCCCTAATATATGTGCATGACTTCTTAAACTTAATGTTGTTGACTTTTAATTTGTATTTTGTAGCAAAAAAATATAATAAATTGAGGTGGGGGCAAGCTCGACTTAACTCGAGGTAAGCTCGCCTCGCCTCGAGCTCGCCTTGAAAGGTTTAGCAAACAAGGCAAGCTCCAATGGTAACTCGAGGAGAGCATGGACGAGTCAAGCCAAGCTTGGCCTACCTTGACTCGACTCAGCTCGATGTACAACCCTACCTTTGACATATATGGAAGCGGCTTTTGACTATACTTGATTGTGGGACAACTGTGATAGATGTCACTTATATCCATGCTGTCCATCCATTTTGGCAATTCAGATTAGGGCATGATCTCAAAAATGAAGCAAATCCAAATTTCATGTGGTCCACCCTAAGTAAAGAGTGGTGATTGAATGCCTACTATTAAAAACTTATTGGGGCCACCAGGTTGTTTAGTTGCCATCCAACCTATTGGTGAGGTCACGTAGACTTGGATGAAGGAACTGCACAAATATCACTTATCCAAAACTTATGTTGCTCCTAAGAAGTTAAAGGTGGTTGGCCCTCTCAACTGTTTTCATTGGTGGGACCCATTTAAATCTCATATCATCCTAATGTTTTGGCCTTGGGCCTAAGGCAAGATTACATATCTAATGGTTGGAGTGGATCTCAGATATACATCATGGTGTGCCACGTCAAATGCAAGGATTAGCATCCTATAAAATTTCTTTGTTTTTAGAACTGAGTACGGCATACAGCTACTCTACCGTTGCTTTCAAGGTGCATTGGGTGGATCCCTGAATCCACTGCGGTCAGTGCATCCCTAACTGTGGGGCCCACTGTGATGTAAGTGACTTACATCCACACCGTCCATACATTTTGACAGCGCCCTTTAGGGAATGATCACAAAAAGGAAGCAGATCCAAATCTTAGGTGGACCATGCCACAAGAACACATTCGTGATTGAATCCCCATCATTAAAACATTCATGGCGCCATTGGAATGTTTGTTTGCCATCCAACCTATTGATAAGGTCACAAGGACTTAAATGAAGAGACCACACAAATATCAGCTTGATCCAAAACTTTTGTGGCCCACGAGAAGTTTTTAATGGTCGATTACCATTGTTTCTTGTATTAAGGTCCAGCTGAAAGCTTCGTGGCCCAGCATGATCTACGTTTTATCCATATTGTCCATCTATTTTTCCAGCTCATTTCAGGGCATGAGGCCAAAATGAGGCAGATCCAAAGCTGAGGTGGGCCCCACGAAGTTTTTAATGGTGGGCATTCAATGACCACTGTTTCCTATGATGTGGTCTACTTGAGATTTGGATTTACTTTATTTTCGGAACCATGCTTTATAATAATATGAAAAAATGATGGATAGTGTGGATATACGTACAACACATACATCAAGGTGGGCCTTATACTAAGGAAAATACCCACCCAATAGCACTTAAGCCTCCTCCAGTTTGGGAAGCGACGTCCATTACGTTGAATTTTGTAAATTTGGATCTGCTGCATTTTTAGACTCGTTTCCTAATATGAGGTAGAAAAATGGACGGACTCCGTGGATATAAGACACATACTACCCCATAATGGATCCACCCATCTCGGTAGATCCTGGGTTCAACCTATGCCGCGTCGAGTGTCTGTGGATTGGGACGCGGATTGCCTGCTTTGGCAGGAGCTTCCTGTGACAGGAAATGACGTGGAGGCCACGCTGATGTTTATGATAAATCCAACCTGTCCATTCGTTCTAGAAGATCAAGTTGGGACATGGGCCTAAAAATGAACCCATCCAAAATTCAAGTGGGATGCACGACCGGAAAAACTGAGAATTGAATATCCACCATTGAAACACATTATAAGAAATTTCATTTTTACCGGCGAATGATTTCGTCGGTAATCAGTAAAATTTCGTCGCGAAATCTTTTTCCCGACGAAATAATTCGCGGCTAACATCGTCGCAGAAAGGCCGTCGGTAAAGGTTTTTACCGACGAAATAATTTTTCGTAGGTAATAATTACACCATTACCGACGAAAATATTCGTCGGGAAAACATATGAATGTTTGTCGGGAATGAAAATGATACGTCGGTGAAAAAACTTTTACCGACGAAATAATTCGTAGGTAAAAACATGTTAAAACTTTTACCAACGAAATATTTCGTAGGTAAAAGTGGGTAAAATCGTTTTACCGACGAAATATTTCGTAGGTAAAAACTTGTTGAAACTTTTACCGACGAATTATTCCGTCGGTAAAAGTATGTAAAAATGTTTTACCGACGAAATATTTCGTCGGTAAAACGATTTTACACACTTTTACCTACGAAATATTTCGTCGGTAAAAGTTTTCCCTGTCTCGGTTTCATTTGTTTTCAAAATTCAGAAAAATTCCTGATATACACCTGTAAAAAAACATATACATTTTGAATCCTATTCACATCCACAAACATACAAATAAACAAAAACTACATCATCCATACACAAATAATCCATTCCACATCCACAAACAAACAATATTCATCCACACACAAATACATACAAGTTAAAAGTCGTATATTAAAAAAAATAATCAGGAAGATGAAGGCGGAGGTGGCGGAGGTGGCGGAGGTGGCGGGGCATCGGCGCCAAGGCGTGCAGCGAGAGCCTGAAACATCTCCGGCATCCGTCGCTCATGCTCCTGCCGCAACTCCTCGATCCTCCTCTCCTGCTCCTCCCGTCGCCTCTCCTCCTCCTCCCTCTGCCTCTCCAGCTGCTCCCAAATCCCATCGACGATGACCCGTAGCTGCTGAACCTCTCTCTCTGCGATGTCAGCTCGGCGTTGAGCGCTCTCACCAGCTACGGATCGGCTGGAGCCAGCTCTAGTTTGTGCCATGAGCTTAGCACCATGGCCAAGCCCACGCACATATCCAGAACAGGTGCCAAGCACCTCGCTCAGGATTTCTGGCTCACTCCGCTGACTACCATCGGGAGTGGGCTGACTGCGTATGGTGTCCATCGCCGCCTGTAATGAAAAGATATGAAATTTCATAAAAAATGACATGAATGACATTATTATCAATCAATGCGCAATTAAATTTTACAAAGTAAAGATTTTTACCCAATGCTCACTTGCTCTAGGATGAACCCAAGATCCCGTCGCCTGCCGACAGTGAGTCCCTCTGTAGAGGTCTACTGGTCCAGGCTCCTGGCCGGTGACGGAATCCCGCTGCGCAATCGAAAGGAAAAAAAGACTTATAATAAATGCCAATCAAAATAATATATTAACTTAATAATCATCAATAATTTCTTACCATGTCGTAACGATGTCGTACAAATGACTTTGAACCAGCTACGTGGTTCACTTGTAACTTTTCCCTGTTCGCAGAATTTATTCTACTCCTTTTCTGAACACATTATACAAAATACATTTCTATTAATTGCGAATTTAATTGTTACCGTAAGATATCGTACATGTAAATATTACCTGAAAAGCCTCCGAAGAAAATCTCTCGCAGAGTATCCGCCAGTCGTCTGTACTAACGTGTGGCGGTGCGGACAGTACGGCCTCATCGTGTGTCCTGCATCGCTTGTACCGCTGGTGCAACTCTCCGCGGTACTCCTTGAACCGCTCCCTAATCATGTCGTCGACGGCATGAGAAATGTAGGGAACATTCAAATCGAATTCAAATTTATCCTGCAGTTTCGTAAATAATAAATTAAGGCAATAAACTTATTAACAATAGGACTTAACCGTAAATGAACTTTCACAAAAGAAAATTTCAATTTACTAAACTTTACCTGAAGGCGCTGACGGATGAGCTGTCGCACATCATCTGTCACGTCAGTCCAACGGGGGGTGGTGGCGGGGATCAGAGATCGGCATAGGACACCGACCTCAGACGTAAACAATCTGGCACTGTCCCCAACAGGTCTAAGGCAGTCCTGTGGGAACTCTACCGCCACCCTACCCTCACGCGTAAGTCGCTCTAAAACTAACCCACGCGTGGGTCCACGTCCTCGTCGGCTGATAGAAGATGCTGCTGCGAAAAGATATATGTAAGTAACAATATAAACAGAAATCACTAAATAAATGTCTAGACTTACATGCAGTGCCCGGTGTATGCTGAACCGAAGGATCAGATGACTGTGATGCACCGTGCGACGTCGATGCTGTCTGCGTTGCATCACGGGTGGAAGGGGTAGATCCAGTGCGCGAACGACCTGATCTCCCACCTGGTGCCATGACTGAATATATCTGAAATACAAACTTATAAATTTAAACAATGTCAATACAAGTTTATGAACATCATTGCAGAGTGAATTTGTGCTTATGCTTAGAGAAATGATAAAAATATGATTAGACCATTACACTATAATGCAAGCAGAATATAATAAAACCGTAAACAGAATATAATAAAACTGTAAACAGAATATAAAAGTTGAAAAATCCATTACACATTGTCATTCTATATTAAATACATATATCTCATTGTAATACAAATCAACTTCGGATCAACTATCCGAAATACTCCCTGCATAAGTTATCGTACGCTGCAGATGTATATGTCAAGCTGTATGAAGCACTCGACATTGTTACAGCCAACATGCCAGTCACAATAGGAGAAATCTGATCTCTCGGGACTCCATTCAGATGTGCAAGTGATAATGTCGCATCTTCCATACGAATTTTTCCGCGGTTATATTCCTCAATCAGGTCCGGAATTTCTTTGAGATTGTATAATCTTTCATCTGAGTCATCGTCTTCCTCCCTACATTTCTCGACCAGACCGGGTATCTCTCTGGCCCTACTAGAAGAATATAGGGCCGGAAAGTTCATCCGCAACAGCTGATGAAGTATGCTGCGTGCTTCCGCTACGCTCCAGTTTGTGGAGGACATGATCAGAAAGTGACTTAACTGTAAATGTAGATTATCAACAAGTCAATTTAGGAAAAAAATCATGACTTGTAAAACATATATACATGTAATAATCAAATTAATCGAATTGAAAAATTACATGTAAATCTTGTATACATTTAATAATCGTCGTCTGAATCATTATCGCTTAGGACTCTTTCTTCTTCACCATCACTATCGCTGATCAGAATTTTCTCTTCATCGTCTGCAACGTTGTCATCGATGAAAGCGTTATCATCTCTAACAATGTCATTTATGATTGAGGCATCAACATGATCAGGTGGCACATCATCTCTATTCAATTGCACCACATCAATATCAACATTTGGATCATTCCCTCTATTCCAAGATGGCATGTCTTCTTGGTATGCTTGTTCAACTGACGACGTTCTATTACTCCCTTCATCATTATCTTCAACGTCTACTTCGGGAACGTCAAATATGTTCCTGGGTTTTATTTTCTGCACCACGTGCCAAGAGCCACCTAACTTGGTGTCAGCGAGGTAGAATACTTGTTCGGCTTGGCCGGCTATGATAAATGGGTCATCTTTAAACCACTTCCGAGATAAATTTACGCTCGTGAAGTAATTATCAGTCTGTATTCCCAACTTTTTATTTCCAATGTCCCACCAATCGCATTTAAATAAGTACACCCGCTTTCTCATACAATAACTCAGCTCAATAATATCCGTCAAAACGCCATAAAAATCAATTTCGACCTCCTCATGTGTTCCCTTCACAACCACACCACTATTTTGTGTGGTCCTATATTTCTCACGCTCCTCAGTGTTGAACCGAATCCCGTTTACAATACAACCTGTATATCTAGATACACGTCTATCAGGGCCACACGCCAGTGAGTAGAGTGCATCAGACGCATCCGCAGAGTTGCTAGCGCGCAACATCTTCATCTATCATCACGTATAGAATATAAATGTACGTTTAGGCATTTAAAATTACGTGTAAATATTGTGCAATACAACAATATTGTAAGTGTGGTGAGATAGAAGGTAAATTAATCTTACACGTTTTGCAAACCATTCTGGAAACAAATCCTAATGCATTCGATCATAATTTGTAGGGTATTAGGACTTCATCTCCTCGATGTGTTCGCTATACACAATTGGTACGTTGTAAGCAAGAAATTTTGAGATTAAAATTGTCTGTAGATATACAATAATTATGTGCGAAGACTTACTCCAAGTATGACTCTATTTCTTCACAGTTATGCAACACATACCACCGCGCCTTCGCTTGATCCCGAGGGTCCATATCCTGAAACGTCGGCGATCCTAAAGGACGGACGTTATGTGCGAATACAGATATGAGTCCTTGTTCATGCTCCTGCCCTGCATCGGCATTACGATCTTCTCGGTTGAATCTATTCTCTATGCCACGAAGATACATGGAGCAAAATGTCAAGCACTCATTATCAATGTACGCCTCAGCAATGGATCCCTCTGGACGTGCCTTATTCCTCACATATTGTTTTAATGTGTGAAGGTATCTGTACACAAAATCAATATGTTTAGGACATGAAAACATGGATATACGTAGTTTATGGAATGAATAAAAATTTATGATCATTGTTCTATCACCTTTCGATCGGATACATCCAACGATATTGTACTGGGCCTGCAAGCTTCGCTTCGTGCGGTAAGTGAATCGCTAGGTGTACCATGACATCGAAAAATGCAGGTGGAAAAATTCTTTCAAGTTTGCAAAGGATTACGACAATATCCTTCTTCAGTCGTTTAATAACCTCTACATTCAAAGATTTCGAACATAAATCCTTAAAGAATATCCCCAACTCAATCAGCGTAGCACTGACATCCTTGTTAAGGAATCCACGAATCGCAACCGGTAGTAGGCGTTGAAGAAGGACGTGACAGTCATGACTTTTCATTCCTGTTACCTTACAGTCTGTAATGTTGACGCGCCGAGAGATATTCGATGCATACCCGTCGGAAAATTTCACCTTGTTCAACCATTCACATACACGTTTTTTCTCTAGTTTTGTCAATGTGTAGCAGGCTGCTGGTATAGTATATGAATTTTCATGTGGTTGCAAGTACAACTCTTTCCTTAAACCCATTGCTTGTAGATCCAATCGAGCCTTAAAACTGTCTTTTATTTTCTTCTCTATGTTCATCAATGTTCCAAAGACATTGTCACATATATTCTTCTCAATATGCATGACATCCAAGTTGTGTCGTAATTTCAGATGACTCCAATAAGGCAACTCAAAAAAAATGCTCTTCTTCCTCCAGTTGTACTCCAATACTGTACGTTTTCTCTTCTTCAAGTGCGGTGCCTTACCAAATCTAACTTCTTCAATGTTACTCAGCTGTTGTAACAGATCTTCTGCAAATAGTTCTTTCGGTGGTGGCCTATGATCTTGTTTGCCATCAAAGATTACCGTCTTCCTGCGCCAACTATGATCCCTCGGAAGGAAGCGACGATGGCCCACATAACACGTTTTCTTACCATGCTTCAATGACAATGAACAAGTCTCAGTACTACATGTAGGACAAGCCAACTTTCCCTTCGTGCTCCACCCAGACAAATTTCCATATGCAGGGAAGTCATTTATTGTCCACAAGACCGCTGCGTGCAATCGAAACGTCTGTTCTGCAAAAGTGTCATACGTCTGGACACCTTGACTCCACAACTCGTTTAACTCATCTACTAACGGTCGGAGATACACATCAATGTCATTCCCCGGTGACTTGGGTCCAGGAATAAGCAACGACATCATAAAAATGATTCCTTCATACACAACCAAGGAGGTAAATTGTAGGGCATAAGTATCACTAGCCACATACTGTACGAGCTACTCATATTACCAAATGGATTAAAACCATCACTTGCAAGACCTAGCCGAACATTGCGAGAATCCTCTGCAAACCAGTCATATTGCTTATCAAAATGTTGCCAGGCTTCAGAGTCAGCGGGATGCCTCAATGTATCCACCAAGTGATGAATCCACCAAGTGTAACCCTGGTCAATCCCAACTATGAACAAATCATCTTCCACTTTGTCCAATGTCTTGTGAATCATGTTCTTGCATTTTCGGCATGGACACCTAATTTTATTACCTGAATCTGCCCGATCTCTCGCAAATTCCATGAACTCCTTAACACCTTCTTTATACTCTGGGCCAAACCGATTCTTAGCTTGCATCCAACTCTTATCCATATCTACAATGCAAAGATTAGAGTCAGGTTTAGTTTAGGTGACATGAGTTTAGGATTAGGTTTAGTCATAGGTTGAGATTTTCGAGTTCGAGATCGGGTTTAGGGTTAGGTTGCCGAGTTTGGGTCTAAGTTTAGGCTAGGTGAATGGATTTAGGAATAGGTGTAGGTTTAGTTTAGATGATTTGAGTTTAGGATTAGGTTTAGGCATGGGTTGAGATTTTCGGGTTCGAGATCGGGTTTCGGGTTAGGTTTTCGTGTTTAGGTGTAAGTTTAGGTTAGGTGAATGGATTTAGGAATAGGTGTAGGTTTTGTTTAGGTGACATGAGTTTAGGATTAGGTTTAGTCATAGGTTGAGATTTTTGAGTTCGAGATCGGGTTTAGGGTTAGGTTGCCGAGTTTGGGTCTAAGTTTAGGATAGGTGAATGGATTTAGGAATAGGTGTAGGTTTAGTTTAAGTGATTTGAATTTAGGATTAGGCTTAGGTATAGGTTGAGATTTTCGGGTTCGGGATCGGGTTTCGGGTTAGGTTTTCGTGTTTGGGTTAAAGTTTAGGTTAGGTGAATGGATTTAGGAATAGGTGTAGGTTTAGTTTAGGTAATTTGAGTTTAGGATTAGGTTTAGGCATAGGTTGAGATTTTCGGGTTCGGGATAACGTTTCGGGTTAGGTTTTCATATTTGGGTCTAGGTTTATGTTAGGTGAATGGATTCAGGTATAGGTGTAGGTTTAGTTTAAGTGATTTGAATTTAGGATTAGGCTTAGGTATAGGTTGAGATTTTCGGGTTCGGGATCGGGTTTCGGGTTAGGTTTTCGTGTTTGGGTTAAAGTTTAGGTTAGGTGAATGGATTTAGGAATAGGTGTAGGTTTAGTTTAGGTAATTTGAGTTTAGGATTAGGTTTAGGCATAGGTTTGGATTTTCGGGTTCGGGATTGGATTTCGGGTTAGGTTTTCATATTTGGGTCTAGGTTTATGTTAGGTGAATGGATTCAGGAGTAGGTGTAGGTTTAGTTTAAGTGATTTGAATTTAGGATTAGGCTTAGGTATAGGTTGAGATTTTCGGGTTCGGGATCGGGTTTCGGGTTAGGTTTTCGTGTTTGGGTTAAAGTTTAGGTTAGGTGAATGGATTTAGGAATAGGTGTAGGTTTAGTTTAGGTGACATGAGTTTAGGATTAGGTTTAGGGCATAGGTTTGGATTTGCGGGTTCGGGATCGGGTTTCGGGTTTGGTTCTCGTGTTTGGGTCTAGTTTTAGGTTAGGTGAATGGATTTAGGAATAGGTGTAGGTTTAGGTTAGGTGACATGAGATTAGGTTTAGGGCATAGGTTTGGATTTGCGGGTTCGAGATCGGGTTTAGGGTTGCATTTTCGTTGCTTATAGGGTCTAGGTTTAGAGTTAGATGAATTGAGTTTAGGTTTCGGTTTAGCCATAGCTTGTAGGTTTTAGTTTTAGGTTTATGGTTTCGGGTTTAGGGTGTAGGTCTTGAAGACTCAAGCAACTAAAGGATAGCTCCGACGCACATCCTGGTCTACTCCACACAAAGCGGGCCTGTCCAAATGGCCAGGCCACCCATATTGCTGTCCATAGGAAATGGACAGCTTCATCATGGTCATAACAGCGGTTCCCACCTTCCAGGGACCGCCGCTCAACAACCGGATAGCTCCGACGCACATCCGGGTCTGCTCCATTAATTTCGAGCTAATACATAAACACGAGCCTGTCCAAATGGCCAGGCCACACATATTGTTGTCCATAGGAAATGGACAGCTTCATCATCATGGTCATAACAGCGGTTCCCACCTTCCAGGGACCCCCGCTCAACACCCGGATAGCTCCGACGCACATCCGGGTCTGCTCCATTAATTTCGAGCTAATACATAAACACGGGCCTGTCCAAATGGCCAGGCCACCCATATTGTTGTCCATAGGAAATGGACAGCTTCATCATCATGGTCATAACAGCGGTTCCCACCTTCCAGGGACCCCCGCTCAACACCCGGATAGCTCCGACGCACATCCGGGTCTGCTCCATTAATTTCGAGCTAATACATAAACACGGGCCTGTCCAAATGGCCAGGCCACCCATATTGTTGTCCATAGGAAATGGACAGCTTCATCATCATGGTCATAACCGCGGTTCCCACCTTCCAGGGACCCCCGCTCAACAACCGGATAGCTCCGACGCACATCCGGGTCTGCTCCATTAATTTCGAGCTAATACATAAACACGGGCCTGTCCAAATGGCCAGGCCACCCATATTACTGTCCGTAGGAACAGGACAGCTTCATCATCATGGTCTAAACCGCGGTTCCCACCTTCCAGGGACCCCCGCTCCATTTAAATGCCCAAGCCTAAATTTCGACAGCATCTCCCCCTATCTCTCCAGATATATTTATCTTACATTTAATTTCCACGTCAACTATCCACACATTGTGTGGATTAAATTGACAATGGAATTAAACATAAGAAACATATCCAGAGAGAATAGGAGAGTTACCGCACGAAACTAATGACAGAGCATGTAAATGACAAACAACGATAACATTCCAATCTATCCAACCTTGGACTGTCCAACCGGACAATTTGGCAGATTTCTATACCTCCAAAACACACTTTATCTATGCTCGGCAATATAGAAATCTCCAAATGGGCTAACTGATTCTATTATACTACCATTTGTGGACAAAAAATAACTATTAATAATAAGCCAAATACATCCACAACATACATCCACATAAATCAACCACGGGTAGCTCCGACGCACATCCCAGGTTTGCTCCATCAATTCCAGATACACAAGCACATAAAATGACAGAATCATCAACACCATGAATCAAGTCTAATCAAATACCTAATGACTGCTACTTTCTCAACAAATAAGTGTGTATGGGGCCCACCATGGGAATCGGATTGCGTGCAGAGTAACTCTGCACGCTCTTATCATGTAGAGTAAATTCAGTTGGGCCCACCTAGAATGTATGTGATTTATCTATTCCATCCTTATGTTTTTTCAGCTCATTTTAGTGGTTGAGCCCAAAATTTAAGCATATCCAAATCTCAAGTGGACCATGCCATGGGAAACCGTGGGAATAATGATTTCCACCATTCCCAGGACCTACAGTGATCATTATTTGTCATCCAACCTGTTCATAAGATCACATGGATATGGATAAAGGGAAAACACAAATATCAGCTTGATCCAAAACTTCTGTGTCCTCTAAGAATTTTTCAATGATAGACATTCAGTTCACACTTGTGCTGTGGTCCACTTTAGATTTTGATATGCTTCATTTTTGGGCACTAGCGGTTCCCATCTTCGGGGGCCCCACAGCGAGTGGACAGCGACGGTGGGCCCCATAGGCAGTGGACAGCGACGTGGGCCCCACAGCCAGTGGACAGCGATGATGGGCCCCACAGGCAGTGGACAGCGACATGGGCCCCACAGCCAGTGGACAGTGACCGTGTGCCCCACAGCCTGTGGACAGTGACATGGGCCCCACAGCCAGTGGACAGCAACGGTGGGCCCCACAATTACGTATTTCATTTTTTTAATTTGTAAAACAAAATTTTGGATTTTAAATTTTTAAATCCCTAATTAGGGATTTCGAAATTAAAATCCCCTAATTAGGGATTTCAATATTAAAATCCCTAATTAGGGATTTAATAAATCAGTGGGCCCCACCAAATTGTAGACAGCTAAGGTGGACCTAACAAGCAATGGACTATGGAAAGCGACGGTGGGACCCACATGCAATGGACGATAGAAAGCGACGGTGGGACCCACCAACATGCATTGGACAGCGATGGTGGGACCCACATGCATTGGATTTTGGGAGTGGGCCCCACAATCAACAACGAGGAGAGAGGGAGAGAGGGGAAATGGAGCAAGAAGAAAGGGGGAGAGGGTTACCGGAGGAGGCGGCGGCGTACGGAGGTCGGTGGAGGCGAGTGGCGACCGGCGACACTGGTCGGCTTGGGGGGGGGGGGGGGGGGGAGGGGGAGGGGGTCGGCTGAGGCGGTGGGCCGCCTGTGACGTTGACGGCCGGCGGTCGGAGATGAGGGAGAGCCGAGATGGGTGGGCCGGCAGCGCGCGCGTGAGAGAGAGAGGAGAGAGAACAGAGCGAGAGTGAGAGAGATGGAGAGAAATGAGGGAGGCCCGATTGGGTAAGTGAAATAAAAGACTTTTACCGACGAAAATTTTCGTCGGTAAAAGCAGATTTTTCGTCGGTAAAAGTCCTCTTTTTCACTTGGGCGGGAATCAAATATTATTACCGACAGGCAATAATCGTCGGGAAAAATGACTTTTGCCGACGAAAATTTTCGTCGGTAAAAGTCCTCTTCCTTAGCTTACGCAGATACCACACATTATTACCGACAGACAATAATCGTCGCCAAAAAAAGACTTTTACCGACGAAAATATTCGTCGGTAAAAGCCAAATTATTTTTTAGTGACGGGTAGTTTCGTCGGTAATAAACTTTTTATCGACGAAATCATGATTTCGTCGGTAAAAGTGTGTACTGGAATGTATTTTACCGACGATTACTTTATTTCGTCGGGGAAATGGCTTTTTACCGACGAAAATAATTTCGTCGGTAATACTTTCGTCGGTAAAACACCGTTTTCTTGTAGTGAAAGTGTCATACGTCTGGACACCTTGACTCCACAACTCGTTTAACTCATCTACTAACGGTCGGAGATACACATCAATGTCATTCCCCGGTGACTTGGGTCCAGGAATAAGCAACGACATCATAAAAAATGATTCCTTCATACGCAACCAAGGAGGTAAATTGTAGGGCATAAGTATCACTGGCCACATACTGTACGAGCTACTCATATTACCAAATGGATTAAAATCATCACTTGCAAGACCTAGCCGAACATTGCGAGAATCCTCTACATACCAGTCATATTGCTTATCAAAATGTTGCCAGGCTTCAGAGTCAGCGGGATGCCTCAATGTATTATCATCATGAAGGCGTTTCTCCTTATGCCACCTCATATCTTCAGCCGTCTTGCTCGACGTAAACAATCTTTGTAATCTGGGTTTCAATGGAAAGTACCTTAACACCTTTTGTGGAATTTTCTTACGCTTAGCTTCGTCATATTTCCACCTAGACTCTCCACATTGTGGACACTCCTCAACATTTTCATGTTCTTTCCAATACAATACACAATCATTTATACATGCATGTATGAGGATGTAACCAAGGCCCAAGTCTCGCATTAACGATTTTGCCTCGTAATAAGACTTAGGCAATGTCTCACCTTCAGGTAATACTTCTTTCAACAAGCCAAGTAACATGACGAACGATTTGTTACTCCAACAATTTATTGTCTTTAAATGAAGTAACCTTGTAAGGAAATTCAACTTGGAGAAGTTCCGACACCCCGGATAGAGTGGACGTTGCGCATCCCTCAACAACCTACTAAACTTTTCTGATTCGGCATCACCCATAGGAGGAATATCCTGGCTAGTACTTGTCGCTGCAAAATCAGTATCCGCAATTGTTCCCCTTAACACATCCCCAATGATATCTTGCATATCGTCAACAACTTCATCCTCATCATTACGCACAATTGGGTCAGCAAGGACTTCAGTGGCCTCAACTCTTTGGTGGAAGTCTTCACCATGATGAATCCACCAAGTGTAACCCTGGTCAATCCCAACTATGAACAAATCATCTTCCACTTTGTCCAATGTCATGTGAATCATGTTCTTGCATTTTCGGCATGGACACCTAATTCTATTACTTGAATCTGCCCGATCTCTCCCAAATTCCATGAACTCCTTAACACCTTCTTTATACTCTGGGCCAAACCGATTCTTAGCTTGCATCCAACTCTTATCCATATCTACAATGCAAAGATTAGAGTCAGGTTTAGTTTAGGTGACATGAGTTTAGGATTAGGTTTCGTCATAGGTTGAGATTTTCGAGTTCGAGATCGGGTTTAGGGTTAGGTTGCCGAGTTTGGGTCTAAGTTTAGGCTAGGTGAATGGATTTAGGAATAGGTGTAGGTTTAGTTTAGATGATTTGAGTTTAGGATTAGGTTTAGGCATGGGTTGAGATTTTCGGGTTCGGGATCGGGTTTCGGGTTAGGTTTTCGTGTTTAGGTGTAAGTTTAGGTTAGGTGAATGGATTTAGGAATAGGTGTAGGTTTTGTTTAGGTGACATGAGTTTAGGATTAAGTTTAGTCATAGGTTGAGATTTTCGAGTACGAGATCGGGTTTAGGGTTAGGTTGCCGAGTTTGGGTCTAAGTTTAGGATAGGTGAATGGATTTAGGAATAGGTGTAGGTTTAGTTTAGATGATTTGAGTTTAGGATTAAGTTTAGGCATGGGTTGAGATTTTCGGGTTCGGGATCGGGTTTCGGGTTAGGTTTTCGTGTTTAGGTGTAAGTTTAGGTTAGGTGAATGGATTTAGGAATAGGTGTAGGTTTTGTTTAGGTGACATGAGTTTAGGATTAGGTTTAGTCATAGGTTGAGATTTTCGAGTTCGAGATCGGGTTTAGGGTTAGGTTGCCGAGTTTGGGTCTAAGTTTAGGCTAGGTGAATGGATTTAGGAATAGGTGTAGGTGTAGTTTAGATGATTTGAGTTTAGGATTAGGTTTAGGCATGGGTTGAGATTTTCGGGTTCGGGATCGGGTTTCGGGTTAGGTTTTCGTGTTTAGGTGTAAGTTTAGGTTAGGTGAATGGATTTAGGAATAGGTGTAGGATTTGTTTAAGTGATTTGAGTTTAGGATTAGGTTTAGGCATAGGATGAGATTTTCGGGTTCGGGATTGGATTTCGGGTTAGGTTTTCATATTTGGGTCTAGGTTTATGTTAGGTGAATGGATTCAGGAATAGGTGTAGGTTTAGTTTAAGTGATTTGAATTTAGGATTAGGCTTAGGTATAGGTTGAGATTTTCGGGTTCGGGATCGGGTTTCGGGTTAGGTTTTCGTGTTTGGGTTAAAGTTTAGGTTAGGTGAATGGATTTAGGAATAGGTGTAGGTTTAGTTTAGGTAATTTGAGTTTAGGATTAGGTTTAGGCATATGTTGAGAATTTCGGGTTCGGGATAGCGTTTCGGGTTAGGTTTCCATATTTGGGTCTAGGTTTATGTTAGGTGAATGGATTCAGGAATAGGTGTAGGTTTAGTTTAAGTGATTTGAATTTAGGATTAGGCTTAGGTATAGGTTGAGATTTTCGGGTTCGGGATCGGGTTTCGGGTTAGGTTTTCGTGTTTGGGTTAAAGTTTAGGTTAGGTGAATGGATTTAGGAATAGGTGTAGGTTTAGTTTAGGTAATTTGAGTTTAGGATTAGGTTTAGGCATAGGTTGAGATTTTCGGGTTCGGGATAGCGTTTCGGGATAGGTTTTCATATTTGGGTCTAGGTTTATGTTAGGTGAATGGATTCAGGTATAGGTGTAGGTTTAGTTTAAGTGATTTGAATTTAGGATTAGGCTTAGGTATAGGTTGAGATTTTCGGGTTCGGGATCGGGTTTCGGGTTAGGTTTTCGTGTTTGGGTTAAAGTTTAGGTTAGGTGAATGGATTTAGGAGTAGGTGTAGGTTTAGTTTAGGTAATTTGAGTTTAGGATTAGGTTTAGGCATAGGTTTGGATTTTCGGGTTCGGGATTGGATTTTGGGTTAGGTTTTCATATTTGGGTCTAGGTTTATGTTAGGTGAATGGATTCAGGAATAGGTGTAGGTTTGGTTTAAGTGATTTGAATTTAGGATTAGGCTTAGGTATAGGTTGAGATTTTCGGGTTCGGGATCGGGTTTCGGGTTAGGTTTTCGTGTTTGGGTTAAAGTTTAGGTTAGGTGAATGGATTTAGGAATAGGTGTAGTTTTAGTTTAGGTGACATGAGTTTAGGATTAGGTTTAGGGCGTAGGTTTGGATTTACGGGTTCGGGATCGGGTTTCGGGTTTGGTTCTCGTGTTTGGGTCTAGGTTTAGGTTAGGTGAATGGATTTAGGAATAGGTGTAGGTTTAGGTTAGGTAACATGAGATTAGGTTTAGGACATAGGTTTGGATTTGCGGGTTCGGGATCGGGTTTAGGGTCGCATTTTCGTAGCTTATAGTGTCTAGGTTTAGAGTTAGATGAATTGAGTTTAGGTTTCGGTTTAGCCATAGCTTATAGGTTTTAGTTTTAGGTTTATGGTTTCGGGTTTAGGGTGTAGGTCTTGGAGACTCAAGCAACTAAAGGATAGCTCCGATGCACATCCGGGTCTACTCCACACAAAGCGGGCCTGTCCAAATGGCCAGGCCACCCATATTGCTGTCCATAGGAAATGGACAGCTTCATCATGGTCATAACAGCGGTTCCCACCTTCCAGGGACCCCCGCTCAACAACCGCATAGCTCCGACGCACATCCGGGTCTGCTCCATTAATTTCGAGCTAATACATAAACACGGGCCTGTCCAAATGGCCAGGCCACCCATATTGCTGTCCATAGGAAATGGACAGCTTCATCATCATGGTCATAACAGCGGTTCCCACCTTCCAGGGACCCCCGCTCAACACCCGGATAGCTCCGACGCACATCCAGGTCTGCTCCATTAATTTCGAGCTAATACATAAACACGGGCCTGTCCAAATGGCTAGGCCACCCATATTGCTGTCCATAGGAAATGGACAGCTTCATCATCATGGTCATAACAGCGGTTCCCACCTTCCAGGGACCCCCGCTCAACACCTGGATAGCTCCGACGCACATCCGGGTCTGCTCCATTAATTTCGAGCTAATACATAAACACGGGCCTGTCCAAATGGCCAGGCCACCCATATTGCTGTCCATAGGAAATGGACAGCTTCATCATCATGGTCTAAACCACGGTTCCCACCTTTCAGGGACCCTCGCTCAACAACCGGATAGCTCCGACGCACATCCGGGTCTGCTCCATTAATTTTGAGCTAATACATAAACACGGGCCTGTCCAAATGGCCAGGCCACCCATATTACTGTCCGTAGGAACAGGACAGCTTCATCATCATAGTCTAAACCGCGGTTCCCACCTTCCAGGGACCCTCGCTCAACATCAACATCAATCAACTACTCTTAATCACAAGTATCATGTTCGTCATCTAATTTGCCACTAAATGATAATATAATAAAATCAGTCGCCAATCCAAGGATGGATAGATTGAAATGCTATCATTATTTCCATTTAAATGCCCAAGCCTAAATTTCGACAGCATCTCCCCCTATCTCTCCAGATATATTTATCTTACATTTAATTTCCACGTCAACTATCCACACATTGTGTGGATTAAATTGACAATGGGATTAAACATAAGAAACATATCCAGAGAGAATAGGAGAGTTACCGCACGATACTAATGACAGAGCATGTAAATGACAAACAACGATAACATTCCAATCTATCCAACCTTGGACTGTCCAACAGGACAATTTGGCAGATTTCTATACCTCCAAAATACACTTTATCTATGCTCGGCAATATAGAAATCTCCAAATGGGCTAACTGATTCTATTATACTACCATTTGTGGACAAAAAATAACTATTAATAATAAGCCAAATACATCCACAACATACATCCACATAAATCAACCACGGGTAGCTCCGACGCACATCCCGGGTTTGCTCCATCAATTCCAGATACACAAGCACATAAAATGACAGAATCATCAACACCATGAATCAAGTCTAATCAAATACCTAATGACTGCTACTTTCTCAACAAATAAGTATGTATGGGGCCCACCATGGGAATCGGATTGCGTGCAGAGTAACTCTGCACGCTCTTATCATGTAGAGTAAATTCAGTTGGGCCCACCTAGAATGTATGTGATTTATCTATTCCATCCTAATGTTTTTTCAGCTCATTTTAGTGGTTGAGCCCAAAATTTAAGCATATCCAAATCTCAAGTGGACTATGCCATGGGAAACCGTGGGAATAATGATTTCCACCATTCCCAGGACCTACAGTGATCATTATTTGTCATCCAACCTGTTCATAAGATCACATGGATATGGATGAAGGGAAAACACAAATATCAGCTTGATCCAAAACTTCTGTGTCCTCTAAGAATTTTTCAATGATAGACATTCAGTTCACACTTGTGCTGTAGTCCACTTTAGATTTTGATATGCTTCATTTTTGGGCACCAGCGGTTCCCATCTTCGGGGGCCCCACTGTAATAACCCAAAAATTTTGTACATGTGTGACCATCTGACTATTCGCTCGCTCTTTTCTCCCACTTGATTATATGCCACACATATGATCAAGTATGTGATCATCCATTCATCCATCTATTTCATCTCTACCAGATCACTACAATCTTATTCATCAATCCACTTGACCATCCATCCATGTACGATATAACTCATCATGCAACACATCTTAAACATGTGTTGCATGACGATTTAAATTCAAACATGTGTTGCATGACGATTTAAGTTCCAACATGTTAAGAATTAATGACATGTTTTAAATATTATTAATTAGTAAAATTAGTTTTACTTGAGTATGAGATTGTAGAAAACAAAAAGCACGTGGTTATGATCAGAGGGTCAGTGATCTAGACCGTCTATTATACTTAACAGCTCAAATACTACAAAATATCCAAATTACAAGATCAACCGACCACTCGTAAAAGTACAGTGGGGACATCACGGCAAAGAAGAAGCCTCATGGGAACGCGAAGACGAAATTCGAGAGAAATACCCGCATCTTTTCACACCATAGGTACGTTAAATTTCGAGGACGAAATTTTCATTAAGGGGGGTAGAATGTAATAACCCAAAAATTTTGTACATGTGTGACCATCTGACTATTCGCTCGCTCTTTTCTCCCACTTGATTATATGCCACACACATGATCAAGTATGTGATCATCCATTCATCCATCTATTTCATCTCTACCAGATCACTACAAGCTTATTCATCAATCCACTTGACCATCCATCCATGTACGATATAACTCATCATGCAACACATCTTAAACATGTGTTGCATGACGATTTAAATTCAAACATGTGTTGCATGACGATTTAAGTTCCAACATGTTAAGAATTAATGACATGTTTTAAATATTATTAATTAGTAAAATTAGTTTTACTTGAGTATGAGATTGTAGAAAACAAAAAGCACGTGGTTATGATCAGAGGGTCAGTGATCTAGACCGTCTATTATACTTAACAGCTCAAATACTACAAAATATCCAAATTACAAGATCAACCGACCACTCGTTTATTAAGTTAGACCAACAATAGGAAACTGTTAGATTCATACAACAAGCTATCTCCAACTTGCATCAAAATCCAACTGTCACTCAAATCCATCCGTCTATTTGATCAATCAATCCACTCACCGATCAACCATCCATCGTCATCCATGATCGCATGCACATCCATGTACACGTTGCCCCCATATGAGCACCATGCACCACAACCTCGCTTTATACACGCACGTGATGTTTTGAGTGTGTGTTGGTTACGAGAGAAGATGCGTTAAAAATGCATTAAAGAAGTAAGTTTTATTTATTTAATTCTTTTAAGCATGTGTTTTGTCTACGATGGGACCTCCCTCTTATAAATAGGGCCCAGGGTATGGGCATGTAGGAGAGAGAGTGATATTAGAAGTAAAAAAAGAATATTTATAAAAAAAAAAAAAGAGAGTGAAAAAAAAAAAAAGAGGAAGAAGCTTCCTAAAGCTTTTACAAGGTGGGTGATTCTATCCCTACTGAAATTTTCAGATTATTAGAATTGCGTATTTTCTGCTTAGCTATTTATTTATTATTTATGTTGATTTAATTATTGCTAAAATTCTTGTTTTGAATAAATTAAAATAGTAGTATTTATTTATTAACTAATTAAATTAATCTAAAGTCTAATATAAAATATTTAATATTTTAATTTTTTTTTATCAAACATGATCTAGAAAGATTCACTTTCTACGATTTTATTTATGAAATTAAATTAAAAATTAATTTTAAAAAAAAAAATTTAATTGAATTGAAAATTTTTAATTCATCTTTTATTTAATTCTTAAAACTTTTTAGAGTTATTACATGTTTATTTTATAAAATTCGTACGTCATGGACTATTTTGTAATTTTCTACATTTTCAGGGACTTCTATGTAATTTTCAGAAATTACAGGCACTATTTTGTACTTGTTTCAAAAATCCTTGACTATAATGTTAAACTTGTAATTCTAGCGTTATTTTATTTATTTATTCATTTCTAATCCCTAATTATTATAAAATTATATTTTCCTATTCTGTTTTAAAATTTAGAAAAATTAAATAATAATAATAATAATAATAATAGTAATAAATTATATAAATTATTTATATATCTCGCTAAGTTTAATAATATTTGTTAATTATGCAATCTTGTATGAAAATTCGATTTATTAAATTATTTTATTGTTGATGATATGACATGCATCTCTATTAGTTATTGAATTGTGAAAAAAAAAAAGATCGAAAGGCTTAAGCAAGTAGGGCGATTGTGTCCCTTGGGTGAGAGACCCTAAAGCCAGTAAGTAGGGCGATTGTATCCCTTGGGTGGAAGACCTTAAAACAAGCAAGTAGGGCGATCGTGACCCTTGGGTGAAAGACCCTAGAACCCATTGGATCCTTTGGAGTCTCCTTTGTGTACGGCGTATGAGTACTTGTGTGCGCGGACATACGTCAGATGTACAACTGGAGCAGTAGTCTGACCAGCTAACGTATGAATGGGTCCCTCACCTCTAGGTACCAGTGCGTGGGCGTTAATGCAACGTGACCATCCACTTGGGTACGGTGTTGTAAGAGATGATTTATATTTAATTGATTGTTTATTAAAAAAAAAATCATGAAATGTATGACATGCATGGCATATTTCCAATTTCAGTACTGCATATTCCTTTGTTCTTTGTATCATAATTCAATTATCTATTTTATTTATCAATTCTTATATAATCTGCATATTTCAAAATTTGGATAAGAAATGATCCCACTGGGCTATTATGCTCATACAATTACAACCATCTACAGGTGCAGAGCTGGAATATTACGAGCAAGCGGGCCTCTACTACTAATTTTTCCTTTTCAGCAATTTAAGTTTAATTCGAATTTAAATTTAGATATAGTTTAGTTTGTGTTTCAAATCCCAATGTAATAAAACTATTAAGAGAGTAAAGCGAGCGAATATTACATTCAGGAAAATTATTTTCGTAGTACTTTCATTTTAGATTGCTCTGAATATATAGTGAATCTTGATGAAATTATGTTGATTGCAATTATTATCGATCTATTAAAACTCACGAGCTCGGAATTCGGATCCTGAATAACCCTATTCGGGTACCCGAATTTTGGGGCGTGACACCCACAGCCAGTGGACAGCGACGGTGGGCCCCACAGCCAGTGGACAGCGACGTGGGCCCCACAGGCAGTGGACAGCGACGGTGGGCCCCACAGCCAGTGGACAGCGACGTGGGCCCCACAGCTAGTGGACAACGACGGTGGGCCCCACAGGCAGTGGACAGCGACATGGGCCCCACAGCCAGTGGACAGCGACCGTGGGCCCCACAGCCAGTGGACAGCGACATGGGCCCCACAGCCAGTGGACAGCAACGGTGGGCCCCACAATTAGGTATTTCATTTTTTTTAATTTCTAAATCAAAATTTTAGATTTAAAATTTTTAAATCCCTAATTAGGGATTTTAATATTGAAATCCCTAATTAGGGGATTTTAATTTCGAAATCCCTAATTAGGGATTTAATAAATCAGTGGGCCCCACCAAATTGTAGACAGCTAAGGTGGACCCCACATGCAATGGACTATGGAAAGCGACGGTGGGACCCACATGCAATGGACGATAGAAAGCGACGGTGGGACCCACCAACATGCATTGGACAGCGATGGTGGGACCCACATGCATTGGATTTTGGGAGTGGGCCCCACAATCAACAACGAGGAGAGAGGGAGAGAGGGGAAATGGAGCAAGAAGAAAGGGGGAGAGGGTTACCGGAGGAGGCGGCGGCGTACGGAGGTCGGTGGAGGCGAGTGGCGATCGGCGACACTGGTCGGCTTGGGGGGGGGGGGGGGGGGGGGGGTGGTCGGCTGAGGCGGTGGGCCGCCGGTGACGTTGACGGCTGGCGGTCGGAGATGAGGGAGAGCCGAGATGGGTGGGCCGGCAGCGCACGCGCGAGAGAGAGAGAGGAGAGAGAACAGAGCGAGAGTGAGAGAGATGGAGAGAAATGTGGGAGGCCCGATCGGGTAAGTGAAATAAAAGACTTTTACCGACGGAAATTTTCGTCGGTAAAAGCAGATTTTTCGTCGGTAAAAGTCCTCTTTTTCACTTGGGCGGGAATCAAATATTATTACCGACAGGCAATAATCATCGGGAAAAATGACTTTTGCCGACGAAAACTTTCGTCGGTAAAAGTCATCTTCCTTAGCTTACGCAGATACCACACATTATTACCGACAGACAATAATCATCGCCAAAAAAAGACTTTTACCGACGAAAATATTCGTCGGTAAAAGCCAAATTATTTTTTAGCGACGGGTAGTTTCGTCGGTAATAAACTTTTTACCGACGAAATCATGATTTCGTCGGTAAAAGTGTGTACTGGAATGTATTTTACCGACGATTACTTTATTTCGTCGGGGAAATGGCTTTTTACCGACGAAAATAATTTCGTCGGTAATACTTTCGTCGGTAAAACACCGTTTTCTTGTAGTGACATTTATCGGCCACAAAAGTTTTGGATCAGGTTATTATTTTGTGTTTTAAGTTCATCCCAACAGGAATGGCCTTATGAACAGTACCCATGGCATATTTGAAATAGATTTCTCACAAACGTACCAGTGGGCACCACTTAACTTCCCGTAGTAAGAAGTTCATGCCAAAGGCCTCTGCAGCACATCTGCCATTTCATAGTAGCACATACCTTGGTGGTGTCTTGACGTGCCAAAATTCTTTGGGCCACATTGAGATGTGCATGTTAATTATATCCACACCGTCCATCCATTTTCCAAAGCTCTAGTGACCCACACCCATAAAAAGAGTGAGGATTGAATGCCTACCATTGAAAATTTATACATGGCACAGAAGTTTTGGTTCAATTTGATATTTGTGTTTCCCTCCCTATACGCCCGTGTGATCTCATGAATAGGTTGAATGACAATTAAACATCACGGTGGGCCCTAAGTTTCAGCGGTGGAGTGGAGTCACAGTCCCGACCACTATGTGGTGTCGTCCGCTTGACTTTTGGATTTGACAGGGTTTATTGCCTGAACTGATTTGAAAAAAAATGAATGAATCATATAACACATGCATCAACGCAACACACCAACTTTAAAAAAAAAAAAGAAAAAGAAGAAGAGGAGTTATTTGGATCCATAGCTGTCTCTCGAGGACCCATCACAATGGCAAAATACAATAAATGCGGCGGGGGATGTTAATCTTAAAATAATTTCATTTTGGCTTGTATTTATTAACTTTTACTTAAATTAGTAAAAATCCAGACTGGTTGGACTTGGACTTGAGGTAGATTATACCTCAAGTCCAACCGTATTAGATGCCTTTCATTTGCAACTGGATTTCAGCCCATTTAATTTCTATATAAATAGAAGAGATATTGCACCAGGTGCATTTATTGCAATTACTTTTCGAGGAAGAGGGAATCCACTACTTATGGTAGAGCCCACCATGATGTTTGTGAGAAATCCACCCCATCTATCCTTTTGGCTAGTTCATGTTAGGGCATGAGCCAAAAAATGAGGCAGATTCAAAACTCAAGTGGGCCTCACAACTTGAAAAAGCGGTTAGAAAAATGGCTACCACTGAAACTCCCCTGGGTGGTCCATTTTGATGTTTATATGCCATCGATACCGTTGATAAGGTCATTCATACTCGGATAAACTGAAAACACAAAAATATTGCCTGATCGGAAACTTATATGACCCTGCAAATGTATCAAGGGTGGGCGTTCAATCATCACTATTTCCCACCCTGCAGTCCACTTGAGTCTTGGATCTGCTTCATTTTTGGCCATGTCCTGACATGATATGAAAAAATGGATGAATGAGCTGAATTTTTCACAAATATCACGGTGGGGCTCATTTAGCATTCGGTCGACTACTTTACCAGGCAAACCAGCTTTCCTAGGTGCTGCTTTGAAAGGACGAAAGGAGAAGGAATCCAAAACAGATATATCCGGAGGCCCTTTGACATATATGGAAGCGGCTGCTGTCTATACCTGATTGTGGGGCAACTGTGATAGATGTCACTTATATCCACGCTGTCCATCCATTTTGGCAGCTCAGTTTAGGGCATGATCCCAAAACCGAAGCAAATCCAAATTTCATGTGGTCCACCCTAAGTAAAGAGTGGTGATTGAATGCCTACTATTAAAAACTTCTTGAGACCACCAGGCTGTTTAGTTGCCATCCAACCTATTAGTGAGGTCACGTGGACTTAGATGAAGGAGCCACACAAATATCACTTACCCAAAACTTATGTGGCTCCCAAGAAGTTAAAGGTGAATCATCCTAATGTTTTGGCCTTGGGCCTCAGGCAAGATTGCATATCTAATGGTTGGAGCAGATCTTAGATACGCATCATGGTGGGCCACATCAAATGCGAGGATTAGCATCCTATAAAATTTCTTTGTTTTTAGAACTGGGGTTGCATACCTTACCATACAGCTACTCTACTGTGTGCTTTCAGGGTGCATTGGGTGGATCCCTAGATCCACTGCGGTGGTTGCATCCCTAACTGTGGGGGCCCACTGTGATGTAAGTGACTTACATTCACACTGTCCATACATTTTGACAGCTCGTTTTAGGGTATGATCCCAAAAAGGAAGCAGATCCAAACCTTAGGTGGACCATACCACAAGAACACATTCGTGATTGAATCCCCACCATTAAAACATTCATGGGCGCCATTGGAATGTTTGTTTGCCATCCAACCTGCTGATAAGGTCACAAGGACCTAAATGAAGAGACCACACAAATATCAGCTTGATCCAAAACTTTTGTGGCCCATGAGAAGTTTTTAATGGACGATTACCACTGTTTCTTGTATTAAGGTCCACCTGAAATTTGGATATGCTTAATTTTTTGCATCGTGCACTAAAATGAGTTTTCAAAACAGATGGATGGCGTGAACATAAGACACATACATCACGATGAGCCCTGCCAAGCCATGCCCACAGGAAAGCTCCGTGTCCCAACATGATCTGCGTTTTATCCATATTGGTGGGCATTCCAAATCTGCGGTGGACCCTATGAAGTTTTTAATGGTGGGCATTCATTGACCACTGTTTCCTATGATGTGGTCCACTTGAGATTTGGATTTGCTTCATTTTTGGAACCATGCTCTATAATAATCTGTAAAAAATGATGGACATTGTGGATAGACAGCAAATACATCAAGGTGGGCACTATTTTAACACCCACGGCTGGGTAACGCCTGTAGCACCTAATCCGGCTCCAGTTTGGGAAGCCACGTCCTGTACCCTTGAATTTCGGAAGGGTCCACTATGATGGGTACATGAGATTCATTCCGATCATTAGATGTGTAATTCCATTTTTGGCCTAGATTCAAAAAATTAATGTCCTGTGATTCAGGTGGGCCACAAAAGTCGAAACAGTTTGGAAGGTGAGCTTTTCCTTTTACTATTTCTAATTTTGTGATCCACCTCAATAACAAATGATGTTGTTTTTTGGGTGTTGGGCTTAACATGAGGTGACACAAATGATGGTCGGGGTGGATTTCATATGAACACCATGGTGGGGTCCACCCAAGCCAGCAACCCCATTTCCCTCTTTACCAGGGTGGCATTTATTAACATTAATTGAGGGTAATTTTCTATACCGTTGGACCTTATGTATAGTCAATCGGTTGGACTTGAGGGTGCCTTTATATATATATATATATATATATATATATATATATATATATATATATATAGAGAGAGAGAGAGAGAGAGAGAGAGAGTAATGCTCATGCGCAACTAGTTGTAAGCCCACCATGGTGTTTGTATAATATCATGCCTGTCCATTAAGATTATCCCATCACGAAAATGAGATGACCCAAAAATCAGGTTGATCCAACTATTAGGTGGGGTACATCATAAAAATCATGAAACAACAACTATAAACTACACATTCACATAGAGCATCACATATTCATGGTTGGATCCTCCTGATTTTTTATGCATCCTATTTTTATAGTAAGACAATCTTTCAGTATGGACAAAATATCATACAAACACCATAGTGGACCCCACATGCCAACTGGTTGGATGTACAACGAGATGCGTGTGAGCATCTCACACACACACACACACACACACACACACATATGAGAAATGCTCACATACACTAGTGGCTCTGGTAAATCAGGCCCATCCATCATCCCATATTAGACCCAAGTCCAGAAAATGAGCTCCATCCATGGTGTAGGTGAACCATGAGATTGGAAATAATGTATGGACAAAATTCACCATCTAAACTGTTTTCCTTGTTGGGGCCTACCTAAATCATGGATGGGCCTGATTTTTGGGCTCCAGCTCTAATTTTTTTATGTGACATCTGGTGGTTGTAATGGATTGTATATAATCATGATCACAGTGTGCCCTATACATATCATTGTTGGAGTCTCTCCCAACTTTTTCATTAGTATGGCCCACCTGAAATACAAGTCAAGACTAATTTTTTGGATCTAGTCGTAACATAAGATTACATATTCGATGGTTGGAGTGGATCTCACATGCATATCATGGTGGGCCTCCGTAAAAAATCAAGGAAAGCCTCCCGTAAAATTCTTAAACGAGAAAGCATAAAACCAATAGCTTGAATGTGTAGTTTGAGGTAGACTAGCAGATAACTTTCAGCCTTACATCTGTATACGACATCCAACCCGTCTAATAGGTTGGCCCATCTTAACCATCATCTTTTGTGAAAAGTAAGTACATAACATCCACTCATTAAGTGGACCATGCTTGTGATTTATTATTTACCCAATATGAATATTCATAGGATGTTTTATATGGCCTACATAATTTGTAGATAGGATTGACCATTGTACTAGAAGATCCTCATGGTGGGGCTAATCTGGTGGAAGGTCTGGATGTCACATGCACTTAATATTTTTGAAAGTTACAACATGGGTGGAATGGAATGGCTTGTGGAGCGGAGAACACAACACCGAATTCCGTACGTGCTACCTGGCAAAGGTTGGTGGGCCCCCCATAATGCATGTGTTTTATCCACACCATCCGTCTATTTTACCAAATCATTTACCAAATCATTTTAAGGCATGATCCCATAAATGAAGCAGCTGCAAATTGCAAATGGACCACACTACATATAGCAACAGGAATAATGACACCCGTTGTTGAACCTTCATAGGGCCACGTGATGTTTATTTGCCATCCAACCTGTTCATAAGGTCACACAGATCTAGATGTACGGATGAAACAAATATCAGCTTGATCCAAAACTTATGTGGCCCCATGAAGTTTTCAATGGTAGCGTTCAATCCCATTGTTTCCTATTGCGTGGTTCACTTTAGCTTTGGATACGCATTTGGGCTCATGGCCTAAGATGATATAGGAAAATGGATGGACCACATGGATAAAACACATACATCATAGTGGGACTATAAGGCTTTGCCACATGTACACATTACCAAGGTGGGTTGTGTTTGGATGAGTTTTCTTGGGCATATGGCTGTTTTTCGTGGGAGCCTGTGTTAGACGGACGCCTAGCTGTAATATTTTTGCAGGGCCCACCGTTATGTATATATTAAATCCCCTCCGATCATTAGATGTGTAATCCAATGCTAGGCCGAGATGCAAAAAATTCGGATGATTTGTGATTCAGATTGGGCACACCGAGGGAAATACCAGGGAGAAAGACCACCTTTGATTTTTACTGGACCCAACATGATGAGTATATAAAATCTATTTCTACCATTAAATGCCACACCAAAAGCAAGGCACGAGGCCCAAAAATTGTGCTCATACTTGATTCAAGTGGCGCACACAAGGGAAAGGGTTTAGAGGATGAGCTTTTCCCATTACACTATTTCCAATCATGTGGCTCACCTTAACCATAGATGAGGAAGATTTTAGGCCCCAATTCTAACATGGGGCGACGAACTAGATGGTCGGGGTGGATTTCACTTTAACACCACATTAGGACCCAACCTACCAGGCTACCCGTTTGACGTGAAATGAACTCTTCTCCTAGCATTAATGACATTTATTGATATTAATTAATGCTAAAATTAACCAACGTCCATGCTCACACACAACTAGTTGGACAATTCAATTTGGTCCTACTAATGGTGTATTAAATAGTAAAAATACATCTCTTTTTTCACATATAATACCCCTCGTGAGATTTCACATTACTACGAGTCTTATATAGGTACTATGGGAATACATATCACATATCGAACTTGTACATTAAATACGGCTCATTAGTTAATTCTTATCTATAAAAAAATCATAAATAGTCCTCATCACTAGAGTTATACATGTGAGTTGAAATGAATTCTAACAACTCACTTTTCTTATAGAATAATATCTCATTATCGATCATTGAAAAATTATATTTAATGTTTTCCACAAGTTTCTACTTGATTAATGGACCAGACTTCTCACACATGTGGTGTGCCACCTGACTACATCACACATGTACAAATTCTTTAATTGACACATTTTCTTTAGAAAAAAAAACCTCCTCCACCTCTTCATTTAATGTAATCTCTCTTTCTACTCCTTAAATATCTCTCTTTCTACTCCTTAAACATTGAAAACTTACCTGGTGGACTGCTTTCAAAAGCCTATCGTGGGATGGAAAGCTAGGTGGGACCATTGTGATGTTTGCAATAAGTCTACCCTGTCCATCAATTTTGCTAGTCTGTCCATCAATTTTGTTAGTTTATGTTTAGACATAGGCTAAAAAATGTGGGCCGCACAATAGAAACAGTGAGGATTGAACGTCCACTGTTGAAACATTTGTGGCGCCATAGAAGTTTTGGATCAGGCAAATATTTTCGTATTTTCAATTCATCCCAGTAATTAAGAATGATCTTATGAACGGTATGGATGGCATATAAACATCACGGTGGACCCTAAGGAGGTTTCAATGGTAGGCAATCCCCTACCCACTTTTTCCAGTTGTGTCACACATATGAATTTTGGATCTGACACATTTTTAACCCGGTTAGGTAACATGATCTGAAAAAACGGATGGACGGGATGGATTTATCACAAACATCAAGGTAGGCTCCACCTAGCTTCCCGGAGTTCATGCAAAGGCTTTTCCGGGCAATCCACCGAGGCTTTCGCAGGCAATCCCCGTCTGTTAGAAATGGTCTGAGTCTCGTAGCACTAGATCTTTGGGGACCACCATAATGTATGGGTTCTATCTACGCTGACCATCCAATTTGAAAGATTATTTTAAGTCATGAACCCAAAAATGAGGGAGATCCGAGACTTAAGACTACAAGAAATATGACTTTTACCAAGGAAATATTTCCTGGCTAAATGTCATAATTTCCAGGGTAAAAGCTATTACCAACGAAAATGTTCGTCGCAATTTTCGTCGAAATATCACCCTCGGGAAAAACATTTACCGAAGAAATTTAATTTTTTGTTGGTAAATAGTTGACCATTTCCGACAAAAAATTTCCTTGGTAAAAGTTAACAATTTCGCGGCTATTATTTAATTCATCGGTAATTATGCAACTATTACTGAGGAAAACTTTCCTTGGGAAAAAGTTATGACCAAAGAGATGCTTCCTCCGAAACAGGTTGTAGAATTACCTTCTCACTGCCAACGAAATATTTCTTTCAAACATCCAATATCCTTACCATTCAATATTCAATATTCAATATTTCTTTGGAACATGCAATATCCCTACCACATGAAAGCATTCAATATCTTAATCACCTAATAGAACATTCAATATCCCAATCACTTGATAGAACATTCAATATTCAATATCCCAATCACCTAATTGAACATTCAATCATATACCAATCAAAATGACCATTCAACCGTAATAATGTTTTGAATAAAATCAAAATGTCAATCCCACCAGTACATAAAACCAATACAATAAAAAAAATCAATCAGCACGAACATCCCCACTAACACCAACAAACAATTTGCAAAATAAAACAAAATACAATATTAGTAATTAATAACTTGTAAATAAAATATGCTTTAGATTGCATGCATATGTGCTTTCACACCTGTGCAATTTCATTTCAAATTGTTTTAGTATGGGCTAATGGTGCGTTTAGGTGAGCCATGAAATGGGCATTTGGTTGTCAAGGGGTGCAGCCAGAGGTTGGTTCTGGCCCAGATTTTGAACTGGTGGGGGTGGCCCAGCCCTGTTTAAAACATTGGTTTTACTTGACAATTCCCTGGTTGCTTCTTGAGTAGTTCCCTTCCTCCGTCACAGGTAAAGAATACAAGACAAGCATTTGCAGGCATGCGCATTATCAACTCATACCTGTCCATACGACAATATGGAAGTGTTAAAACCAGCCAAGGAGTTCTTTACCAACTCATACATGTCCGAAAATCTCACCCTGAATTTGACAGAAGTATCCAGCTTAGATTCACAAAGGCATGGGCACCAACACAGAAAAATTTTGGTTCATGTGCACCAACACAGAGAATCTAGTCACATATTAATTCAAATTAAACAGATGCTGATGCCATTGTTTCTCAAGTCATTTTCCAAAAAAACCGTATTGGATGGAGAATATTAATGTCTGATTCTTGGAGTATTGTTTTTAGAAGTAGAACCATTGGATTTCTTTAATTTTAACCGTCCAATAAATGTTCACCAATCCAATGGTCAGCATATCATATCAAATGGTCCTATGTTCAACAAACACAAATACCGACAAACACAAATACCGACAAACACAAATACAAATACCGAAGTTGACAGAGTGCATGCACCTTGCTTACCTGCAAACACAAATACCGAACATATAACATAACATTCACTACAAGAAAAAAGGCCTTTTGCCTCTGTTCAAAATAGTGGCTAAAAAGGTTAAAAACTGAGGCTAAAGCCTTTAGCCTCATCTTTGCCTCAGTTGCCCAAATCGAGGCTCCAACCCCCGTGGCTAAAGGCTTTAGCCTCACTTTTAGCAACCGAGGCTAAAAAGGCTTTTATAGCCTCAGTTTTTCAATTGAGGTTAAAAAAAAATTTAGCTACGGTTGCCTCAAACTGAGGTTAAATCAAGTTTTTAGCCTCCATTGTTTCCAACCGAAGTTAAATATATTTTTAACCTCGGTTCTTAACAACCGAGGTTAAAGCCTTTAGTCACCGAAGTTGCCACCTCGGTTTGAGTAACTGAGGCAAAACTGAGGCTAAAGAGATTTAGCCTCTATTGTCATCAATCGAGGCTAAATCCAGTTTTTAACCTCGGTTCTCAATAATTGAGGCTAAATCCAGTTTTTAGCCTTGGTTGATGCCTACAGAGGCTAAATCCATCTTTGGGCTCAATTTCTGCCAACTGAAGCAAATAATATATTTAAGCTTCACTTACAAATTGAGGCTAAAAGTGTTTCACCTATTCAACTGTATAATCATTCATTCATTCACATTAAAAAAAATGTTCATTTCAATCAATTCAAATAGACACAAACAGAACAAATACAGGTATGAGTGCGACAATAATCCTATAAACGCCTGACTTCGGTAGGAAAAAAGAAGAAGAGAGAGAGAGAGAGAGAGAGAGAGAGAGAGAGAGATCATAAAATCTCCATAATTTTGCTATAAATATATATAAAGAAATTCCAAAACCCAAAAACAAAATAATAAAAGATAAAGAATCTGAAATTCACATCAAAAGTTCTGAAACAACCAGTTACTTGAAATTTAGTAAGGCTATGGAGAAGAGAAAAATCAGAAGAAGAATTGCAAATGTTATGGAATTGAATAAACTCGCAATTTAATTAAGACCCACCCAAAATTCAAAGAAAAAAAATCAGTCATCTCCAAAGCAGGATAAAGTAATAAATTCTTCGAGAATACAAGCAAAGACAGAAAATCAACAAACAATGGAAATTTAACAGAACCCAGTACGAAAATTCAGTTGGAAAAGGTTTCCAAAAGATTACGGAACTTCTTCAAATATTCAAAAAGTAAATTAAAAAACAAAACGCAAAATCTCGTAATTTTCATGAAGACGCAGAAATAAGAACCCAGGAATCTAAATTTTAAGGACATCCCAACTAAAATCTATGAAAATTCAAATACCGACCTCGTAAATCTTCTGCAATTTCTATAACTCTCGCCTTTTAGCCAGATATATTATTTGCCAGTAATGACACGGTCTTTAACATGAAACAATGCATTTCTTAACCTTACAATGAGAGATTTTTTTACTTTGGATTTCACAAATAACAGACACTAGCCTGACTATTTTATCTATAGCTTAACCTACAAATGTAAAGACATCTGCTAGGCTATGCTAGATATCTAGGAGAGTCTAAAGAAGTGGCAACATGAGCGAGGGCGGCATGTGTATTATATCTAGGCCATTCATCAGGTTCAATCAACAAGAACTTGCCACGCTAAAAAATCAGGTTTGGTTTCCTCATCAAATAGGCTATCACATGAACTACATCATCACCCCTGTGAACCATAAAAGCAAAGTATGCACACTTATATGTACATATGTACACCTACACGCACACACACAAAAAAAAAAAAAAAAAAAATGCAAACAAGATACGAACCATTCACCATAGCCCCAAAAAGAGAAGAATCATCTACATTGTTTAAAAGGGCGTGAATCTTTGAAGTTGATAAGGTGCTGGATCCTCTCATCTTCCCACTTGAGATGGTCCCACCATTCAGACTCTCCTTCCACCTCCACTCTACCTCCACCAATGGAAGTAGAAGCAGCAGCCTTGTTGCCAGCTGGAAGGGGAAGCTTCTTCAGCATCCCACATCCCCTCACTTTCAGCTTCTTCAATGCAGATAAGTATGTGCCGTGGCAAATACTCTCCAGCCTTTGTAGCTCCCACAAACACACCGTATGCAGACAATAATCATTCATTCATGTGATTTCTGTGGGTGTCTGATTGCATTAGATGCATGGCCCACCTGTATTGTGCATCTTCAATGCTAGATGCTAATAAGCAGGAGATTGAAGAGAAATGAAACAGAACAAACAATTAAGAAGAGAAGAATTTTGGTTGTGAGATTATTATAAGAAGCAAAATTCAGTAGAGGTATCTGTAGACAGAAAGACAGGGTGCAATCAAGGTGGCGGGCCTCACCTCAGCTTCTTCAGTCACCTTTGATGTACGAGTCACAGTCGCTTCACCAGTTACCACAAACCTCAAAGAACAGTCACTTCTTTTGGTAGCTAAGTTGAGCTCATACCTGAGACCTCGATGCTGAATCAAAGACTGCATACCATTGAGCTATGGGCTTGAACCAAAGAACATACACTTCTACAACCTAGATTCAACAAAACAAAGCTGTATACATCAATTTCAATGAAACAACTACCTTAAACATTAATACTAAAAAAATTTATTTTTCTGTTGAAAGATTAGTACGGCAAAAAATCATTATGACCAAAACTGAAAGCACCATTTCTAGTGAAATGACATCAAGATTAAAGCAGATCCTAAAAGCTAGCCATCCATATATACCAAAACAGCCACCTGTCATAAAAAAGGGCCAAAACATAATGAGCACCTGTAGAACAAATGTAAACTGATCCAAGTGATTCAAAATGTGGGATCCACTGTCAGTGAATAATCATCTAAAAATCACACTGTTCTAATGATCCTAACCATCCAACTTTGTGACTTTCCAACAGTACATTCAATGACCACCACCGAATACTAAGGATCATTCAATCAGTGTAGTTCACAAGCGATGCTCGTATCAATGCAACCCACAGCAAGGATTGAGTAAGTCCTTGTTGCATGTACTGTTCATCTGTCACCAAAACTCACACGACAATCTATACCAATGACAGAAGCAGAAACCAAAAATTACAGTGGGAAAAAATACAAACAAATTGTATGGCAAACCAAACTAAAAAAACAACATTGAGCTATCAAGATACTTCCATGGCAAACCAAACTCCTCAATTCCTCACAAACACATCTCCTTCCAAAACCTAAAATCAAAACTACAAATTCACGCAAAAAAAGAAACCCTTAACGCCATTTCTCGCAGCATAACTTACTTTTTTTTTCTTTTTCTTTTTTTCTTTTTGAAAAGCAGCATAACTTCCTCAACCATCATTCAACATTAAAAAATAAAAATAAAAACAAAAAACCATCTCCATCGATTCAAATCCAACCAAAACCTAATTTTCAACAGAAAATGATGATCAGAAAGAAAATTGCCCGAATGTCAGCACACAGCACTCCGTTTCCAAAACCCTATGTTTTCCGCAGAGACGATCATCAAATGGAGATGAGAAGTGAAGATTCTTACTTGATTCTAGCAATCGAAAAACCTAGATCTCAAATTCGAAGTTCGAAACTTAGTGATTTCTGGAATTTTCGGCTCAGGCAGAGGTGCTTCGCTTGAAAAACAGAAGGTCTGATCTTCTGATTGCAGGGTCTTTGATTTGATCTACGACAGATTAAAGACAAGAACAGCTAGCATGAGAAAATATTAGGGATTTATTTTTGCCATTAAAAAAAGAGAGATTGAAAATTAGGGATTTAATTTGAAAATCCCTAATTAGGAATTCACAATTGTAAAACCCTAATTAGGGTTTCTTTAACATTCAACATCGACATTGCTCGATCTCAAGAGAGAGATTGGGCGCGAGATCGAAACACACGCACACATAGAGACCTGAGAAAGAGGGAGAGAGAGCTGTTGGAGTTGCAGAGAGAGAGAGAGAGAGAGAGAGAGAGCGCGTCAGGTCGGGAAGAGAGAGAGAGAGACAGATGAGAGTTTTCTATTTATAGCGTTCATTTTACAGCGTCTATCTTACTTAGCGCGCTAGTGGTCGATGCTCTATGGGCCCCACCATGATGTATGTGTTTTATCCACACCGTCCATCCATTTCTCAAGATCATTTTAGGGCTTGATCCAAAAAATGAGCAAGATCTAAATCTCAAGTGTACCACACCACAGGGAAACAATAGTGATTGAATGTCTACCATTAAAAACCTCCTTGGGCTGCTATAATGTTTATTTGACATCCAACCAATTGATTAGGTCATATGGACATAGATGTAGGAAAAAAACAAATATCAGCTTCTTCCGAAACTTCCGTAGCCCTAAGAAGTTTTTAATGGTGTGCGTTAAATTAACATTGTTTTAGTGATGTGGTCCACATGTGATTTGGATCTACCTCAATTTTGGGATCATACCATAAAATGAATGGATGGCATGGATGAAACACATATATCATGATGGGGGCACACAGAGCACCGATCACTAGCCAGCCAATTCACATTGGTTACCCTAACCTATGTGAACCTAAGTTGATTTACTTTATGTATATTTGTTCTAGCCATATATTCTTTAATATTAGTTTTTGAAATTTCTCAATGTATTTTTTTAAAATTCTTAATTTTTTTAAGTTATTAATTATTTTCAAAATTATAATTTTATGAAAATTCTCAGTTTTTTTTAAGATTCTCAATTTTTAAAATTATAGTTTCTGACCAACCAAGGCCAAAGGTAGACTTTTAACCTCAGTTTTTTACTAACTGAGGCAAAATGTTAAATTTTTAGCCTCATTTTCTCACAACTGAGGCAAAATGTTAGACTTTTAGCCTCATTTTCTCACAACTGAGGTAAAATGGTAGCCTTTTAGCCTTAGTTTCTAACCAACTGAGGCAAAATGGTAGACTTTTAGCCTCAGTTTTTGACCAACTAAGGCAAAATGTTAAACTTTTAGCCTCATTTTCTTACCAACCGAGGCGAAATGGTACACCTTTAACATTAGTTTTTCACCAACCAAGGCGAAATAACGGACTTTTAGCCTCCATTGCATTACAACCAAGGCAAAAAATGAACTTTTAACCTCAATTCCTTAGCAACTGAGGCTAAAAAGCACATTTAGACTCTGTTTTTTTAATTAAGGCTAAAAAAAGTGTGGCTAAAGGCCTGTTTTCTTGTAGTGAATGAAGGATATCAATACCAAAAACCTAATCAAAAGCCTGAACTAAATGCCAATCCATCAAGAAAACTCAAAGCAGAAAACCTAAATTAAAATCCTAATAAAAAAAACCCTACAAATCAAAACCCTACCACATGTGGGGTCCATAGATCTGATGAAACATAATACCTACTGAATATTGGATGGCTGATTGCGGTCATATGCATGGGACGAGCTGATTTCTGGATTCCCTTTCCATGATCATCCAAATCATTGTAAATCCCTTTCAATTATCGGATTGGAACACGAACGAAATCAAAATTCGATGGAATCGAAGAGTGTTTTTGTACCGATTGAGAGGTGGTGGCAGAGATACCGAGCATTGAGAGAGGGCCCGTGGGAAGATCAATGGACGGGATCACAATCCTCCTCATAACGGTAGTAGTTGGCAGTGTGTTTGGAATGGAGGAGACCGGGATCGGTAGGTAGGTTGGATGAAATGGAGAGGGTGTGGCCCAGCACGTGCCTTAGGTTGTGTTTTTTCATATTGTGGGGAAGAGCGGAGAGGCTCATATGCATGCACTAAGTTGCACACGTGGCACACCTGTAACTTAATCAAACCGCCTAAATAAATTGGGCCCACTTTCTATGTTTCATAAGTCAATAACTACACTGAACTGATCCACCTTATTTTGACGATTTTCATTGACACGCAATCAACCGTCAAATAAAAAACATTCAACGATCAGTATTTATGTATCAATTAATCAGTGGTCACGATTAGTATTTTGATTGAATCTAATGGTTTTAACTATATATATTGTCTTTCATGATTAGGACGGTTTATTTATATATTTGTGCTTGCCACGTGTACCATTTCTAAGTGCAAGTGTATGAACCGTGCTCAGCTCTAGCCATTAGTTAGTAGAGGGTCAATAGCCAATCATCGTCTGTTATCTTAGCTGTGTGAGGCCCAAGTTGATGTATTTTATTAAAATTCAGGCCATTCATTGATTCTTTAATACCATTTTAGGACATAATACTAAATCTTAAAAATATCCAAATCTTAAGTGCAGCATACGACTAAAAACAATAATAAATGGTCATAAAATTGTTCACGGGTCACATATGTTTTTTATTAAGCTAATATTTGTATTTACCTTTCATCCAAATCTTTTGGACATTATCAACCGGTTCGATTGTAAATAAATATTACTAAAATTTTATGGGCATTTTGGATTTTTTAATGGTAAGCAATAAGTAATCATTATTTTTTATGATGTGCTCCACCTTAATGGAGCAATTAGGTGTTACCCCTATTGTGGGGCCCGCCTTGATGATTCGTTGGCAAATAGGAAATTTCTTATAATATTTAATTCGAGAAAACAATTCATAGGTATAAGCCTACAATTACTTAGGAAATTAGTATTTTCGTTGGTAATTATCACTTTTACCGAGGAATGTTTTCCTTGGCAAAAGGGACCTTTTACCTAGGAAAAATTTCATCGGTAAAAGTGCAAATTACCAACGAAATACTAATTTCCTAGGTAATTGTAAGCTTTTACCTAGGAAATTTTTCCTTGATAAAATTAAGCAAAATTTTAAAAATCATTATATTTTTTGCCACGAAATAATTCTCTATTTACCCACAAAATATAAATTCCATCAATATTTGTCACTTTTACCAATGAAAATTCCCCTTGGTAAAAAGCGAGCAATTTTTACCTAGGAAATTTTACTTTCGTCGGTAAAAGTGTATTATTACCCAGGAAATTTGTTTCCTCGGTAATATTTCCTGGGTAAAGGTCATTTTGCTTGTAGTGAGGATTGAACACCCACCATTAAAACCTCATTTGAAGCTGCAGAAGTTTTGGATCAAGCTGATATTTGTGTTTTCCCTTCATCCAGATCTATATGACCTCATGAATAGGTTGGATGAAAAATGAACGTCACGGTGGCCCCTAGGACGTTCTCAACTAGGGGTCTCATTATCACCACTTCTTGCATGGTGTGGTCCAACTGAGATCTGGATCGGCTTAAGTTTTGGGATCACGTCCTAAAATGAACTTTAAAAAACGGATGGACCGAGTTGACATACAAATACTTAATCAAGGTGAGCCCCACAGGTAACACCCACTATAGCGTTATCCAGGTTACACCTAATCCGCACCATCTTTTAGGAACGCATGCTTTCTCGGAAAGAAGCCTAACAGAAGAGGGGCCGAACCTTTATTTTTTATAAGGCCCACGGTGATGTGTACTTGAGATCCACTCCGACTATCAGATGTATGATCTCATTCTAGGGCTAGAGCCGAAATATTAGGATGATATGTGATTCAGATGGACCACATAAATGGAGCAGTTGAAAGAGAGACGTCTACCCATGAATTTTATAGGGCCCACAGTTATGAGCATGTGAAATCTACTCCAACCATTAGATGTCAAACCAAATGCTAGGTTCGGGATCCAAAAATCAGACTGATACGTGATTTAATTGGGCCCCATCAAGGGAATCATTTTCGAGGGTAAGCTTTTTATGTACACTGTTTCCAATTGTACAGTCCAATTATACGATGGGCGGAGCTAATTTTCAGTCCCTAGATCTATCAATGGGTCTCACACACAATGATCGGGGTAAATTTCACATTAACACCATTGTGGGGCCCACCCAGGCTACTATCCTTTTTTGCACAAACTTTTTGAAAAGCCACGTGAAACAACTAGCATTAATTAACTCTCTCTATACATTAATTAGCATTAATTAACTAAGCTAGTTGGACTGTCCAACTAATTATGTGTGAGCATCACTCATATATATATATATATATAGAGAGAGAGAGAGAGAGAGAGAGAGAGAGACTCTCACACCAACTAGTTGGACCATTCAAATCGGTCCAACTAGCTGTGTATCAAATGGAGTAATTATTGCTAATACATATTTCTTAATTTGGCAAAAGTTATTTCAAAGGGGAATCCAATTGTCTACTTGGGTGGGCCCCACCATGAGGTTAATATGAAATCCACCCCTATCATTAGGTCAGTCACCCCATGTTAGAGATATGATTTGAAAATCAGCTGGATCTATTGCTCAAGTGGGCTCAACGGTTAGAAAAACTATACAGGGAAAAAACTCAACCTTCAAATTGTGTTCCTTGGCATGGCCCGCTTGTATCACAAATAAAACTGTCTATTAGGCCCCAAGCATTGTTTTCGTTGTGTCATCAAATGGTTGAAGAACATTTCCCATACTCATAATGCTGGGCAATGTACAAATCAAGGGTGGATGTTTTTCTCGCCTAACTGAATAAAAAAATCAGCCTAATTTTTCTATTCTAGCTTTAGGATGAGGTTACACGTCTAATGGTCGGATTGGATCTACATATAAATCAAGGTGAGCCTGTCAAAAATCAATGCTCGGCCTGGCTCTCCCACATGTTCCGTCCGTGACGGTGCTCCGTTTGAGATTACTTTCCCCAAAAAAGCTTTTACATTTACCTAGTTGGATGAAAAACTATAGTCCATCATTTGATAACTTACTAAGTATGAAGTGAATGTGAAATCCATATCTTTCAAAAGTTTTGGATTTTATATTCAAATTTTCAGTAATACCTACACATCAAGTGTTCCACAGAATTTAAATAAATAGCATTCAAATATTAATAAATAAAAAACACGTCTGACCCACTATCCAATAACTGTTACAGTACATAAAAAGGTGATTCTCATGATGATAAATTCATTAGACGGGTCGGATTTCATATAAGCATAAAAGTTTGGGTGTTTTCGACTAGTTGGAACTTAGCCTTTAGTCCAACCTCCTGTACGGGAGACCTTCTCATAAAGTTCTTATTATAGCACCTACGTTATCGGCACCGGTAGCGGTTGTTCATCATCAGCGCGGTTTGGGTGGATCCTAACAGTGGGGCCCACTGTTCATTTTTACAAATTATTCTTGGACATGATTCTAAAATGAAGCAGATCCTCATCTTAGGTGCACCATGCCAAGGAAGCAGTCATGATTGAATCACCGCCATTAAAAACTTCCTGGGGGCCACCGGAATGTTTATTTTCCATCCAACCTGTTAATAAGGTCACAAATATCTGGATGAAGAGATCACACAAACATCAGCTTGATTAAAAACTTTTCTGGTCTACCAGAAGTTTTTAAAGATTGATTACTACTTTTTCCTGTATTATAGTCCACCTGAGAAATCTATCTACTTCATTTTTTGGATCATGTCCTTAAATTAGTTTTCAAAACAAATGGACGGTGTGGATATAAGGTATATACATCACGGTGGGCCTAACGGTATAGTCAGGGATCCCACCCACCTCATGAAGCTTCTTTTCGGGAATGTAATCTCAAACGGACCACCGTCAGGGACGGAACATGTGGAAACGCAAGTCGAGCATTGATTTTTGACAGGCCCACCTTGATTTATACGTGGATCTAGTCTGACCATTAGATGTGTAACCACATCCTATGGCTAGAATAAAAACACCAAGTTGATTTGTGATTCAAGTAGGCCACACTAATGGAACGGTTGAGAGATAAACGTCTACCCTTGATTTGTACATGGCCCACCATTATGAGTATGAGAAATCCTCTTCAACCATTAGATGCCATGATAAAACCTATGCTTGGGGCCCAACAGTTAATTCCATTTGTGATGCAAGTAAGCCATACCAATGATCACATTTTGGAGCCCCGTAAAGTTTTTCCAATGGTAAGAGTTCTCGCTTCAACAACATATGTATCCGATTTTCAAGTCATAGCTCTAACATGGGGTGACTCACCTAATGATCCACGTGGATTTCATATTAACCTCATGGTGGGGCCCACTCAAGTCCATAATTTGATTCCTCTTTGAAATAACTTTACTAAAGCACTATTTATTAACATTAATTACTCCATTTAATACACAGCTAGTTGGACCAGTATGAATGGTCCAACTAAGTTGTGTGTGAGCATTTCTCATATATATATATATATATATATATATATATATATATATATATATATATATATAAAGGTACTATGCGGTCGACCTCATGGGAAGTTTCCATGAGGTCGAGCTGTGTGGGCCCCACTGTGATGTGTGATGAGCATCCACTCCATCAGTCAAATGCACCATTCCATAGTGGGCCATGGGACTAAAGCTCGGGCCAATCCATGACTTTCGTGGGCCACACCATTGACAACAGTTAAGAGTAAATATCCACCCATTGAAACCTCGATGACTGTTTATAGGATGAAATGAGAGGTGGTTAGGAAATCCAGCCCATACATTGTGTGTGTCCCACTTAAACAAGAGTTCACACCAAGTTTCAACCGTATCCAAAACTCAGGTGGGCCCCAACAAGTGCTTTTAGATGCTATAGGCATGATTTTACATTGTTTCAGTTGGTATGGCCCACTTGAGTTCTGGATACAGCTGATATTTTTGATATACCATAACCAATAGGGGACCTATCAAATGCATGGTGTGGATACCCATCACACATCACAGTGGGGCCCACATAGCTCGACCTCATGGGAACTTGCCATAGGGTCGACCGCATAGTACCTTTTCCCTATATATATATATATATATATATATATATATATATATATATATATATATATATATACCTAAGACGTTGCCCTGATTGTCATGGTCGACACATCACTCTGCCACGTGTAACTTGTAGAGATGGGTCCTACCATATTTAGGTTTCATCGATTCTACCGTATTGTAGAGACACGGATTAGCTACTTCCAGTCGTGTGTAGTGAATTTGGCTTCTATAGGCCCCACCATGTAGGCAATCTCTATTTTACATCGAGAACATGATCTTTGAAATTATATTGGCAATAGTTATACGTGCACTCTCAAACTTATACAGAAAGATATTCTTTAAAGGGAAAGGTGATCGAAGTTATCATCATATCATGAGCTGGTGAAAGAATTAAGCAGGTGTCGTAAAGCATGAAGCAAGGTTGCCAAAATGAAAGGGAAGCATCCTTGACACATGAACATTATGTTTATTTCATTTAAAGAAATACGAAATACATGAAATATATAGTCAAAATTCAAATATATATAGTCATAAAGTAAAGATATTAATGACTCTTTCTTGGATGCTAGGAAATTCTAAAGTTAACTTTAAAGTTAAGAAGCATAAGATTGGACTCATCCAAAGAAAAAGAGAAGTCACAAGTTCGTTAGCATCAAAAGTTGCTCTAATTAATATTAATCTATCATTAGAAAAGACAAATGAGGCAATTAGGAACTGAAAGAGCTTCTGACACCCTCGTCATTGCCACTGCTGTTGTTCAAGCTTTAAAGGTGGCAAGGAGTTTAGAAATGTTCTTCTTCAGCATCTTCACTTTTGTCTCTATGATCAATTCTTGAGAAGTAATGTTCAGCAAGGCTTAGATGCACTTCTGGTCTTCTTAAATTACGTCCTCTTCAAGGCTAGCTTCGAATTCCAAGGAGTGTTGCTAAACTCCTCAAGAATGATGAGCAACACAGAACAAGAAATCATGGCCGCATGGCTGGATGGATGGACTGTTCCTTTGCATTATATTTGAAGAAGTTGATCCACTTCGGCTTAGTTTCTGAAGAACTCATCCAAAGAGGATTGAGAGGGCATCTGTTGAGGCATAGAAAAATGCTAAGGAAAAGAAGATTGAGCCACTTATTAAGGTTTGGAATGAAGGAGAAAAGAAAGAAATAAAGTTCAGAAGAAAATGAGTAGATATGATGAGGTTTGCACAATAAAATGATGAGGTTCAGAGAAATGAGCAGATATGATGAGGTTGCTGGTTTTACGCAACCCACAGCAAGCTGATGCCAGATTTGAAGTGCTTTACGTGAAAATGACCCCCTTTGCCTATAAATACCCCCTTAGGGGCTCTTATTTGTCACTTGCTTCCGAAGTTTAGAGCTCCAGAGGATTTCAAAAGTACGGGGCGGACCATAAGTTCTTCCTTCTCCTTGGGTTGAATACACAATGTGCAGACCCCGAGGATCGAAGATGAACGAGAGGGAGATGTTGCCGAAATGAAGAACGAAGATTGAAGAACTTGAGGATTGAGAGAATTTCTCGATGGTTCGAAGTTGTCGTGCTTGCCGCGACCCGCAATTTCCCGACAGTTTCAGACCGTCGTTTCAAGAAATTTCCCGATGGTTTCAGGTCGTCGCACTTGCCACGACCCATGGAAAGCAGTTTCCCAACTGTTTCAGACCATCATTTCAAGCAGTATCCCGACAATTCCGGACCGTCGTTTCAAGCAGTTTCCCGATAGTTTCAAGCCGTCGCGTAAGGAGACTTCGAAGGCAGAAAGTTGGCTTTGAAGGCTTATTTTGGAGCTTGTAAAGAAGATATAGAGAAGAGAGAATGAAGACTTCAAAAAATCGGCTTGGAGGATGCTTTCCGCGGACCGCGGCAAGCCTCTAAACTTGCTGCAAGTCGCGTAAAGCTATCTAGAAGCTATTTGTTTTCACTTTTGTGAAGGAAGTCAGGAGCTTATCAACTCCTATTTCTCTTCCGATAGTGAAAGAACATTGAAAGCTAGTTGGCATAAAGTTGCCCAGAAGCTGATCGTTTTTTCCATTTTGTGAAGGATGTCAAAAGCTTCTGAACTTTTGTTTCCCTTCCAATTGTGAAAGAATATCGAAAGCTGGACTATGGCAAATACGAACGATACAAAGAGAGCAATCCAAACTAGACAGTTTGTTTCTTTATATCAAAGATCTATCTTTCACCCTTCGGGTTAAGCGTACTTTGTACAATCCCCATAAGTGGTTGACTATATAGATAATTCTCTTTGTGCAGAAGACCTACCTTTCTCCCTTCGAGTCGAGCATATTTCATACAATCCTCGTAAGTGGATGATTTGTGTAGATGATATCAATATGGAGCAGAAGCCCCTTCTCTCTCCCTTCAGGTTGAGCGTACTTTGTACATTCCCTACAAGTGGTAGACGTGCTGGGTGATGATATTAAAATGGAGCAGAAGCCCCTTCTCTCTCCCTTCAGGTCGAGCGTACTTTTTACAATCCCAAGAAGTGATAGACATGCTGGGTGATACTATGATGGAACTTCATGAAGGTCACAAAGGAACGAAATCTAGTCTGGTCTGGTTGACTCACCTTAGTCCTGAATGGAAGAACAGTTTTGGCTCGAATCATTGTCCAGTCATCCCCTTTCATCTAGACAGAATGAAAGAAGAATAGGGCGAAGCTCTGCTGAAATTACTTTCTGAATATACTTTATTCTTGTACAATAACTAATATATTCTAGAATAAAGGGATGATGTAAATATGGAATGTACGAAGAACTCAATAAATGAATAAAATGAAGTGTTGAATGTTTTTCTGTCTCTCGTCTAATATTGGAATATGACTCTTGTTTCCCACATAAACACAAAGGTAATTTTGTTGTGTAAACACTTGGTCGATCCGATTTTACATTTTTTACCCTGCATTTTTGACAACTTCAAAAACTCATATCTCCTTCATTATAACTTCGATTGAGGTGATTCAAAAGACATGTTGAAGCTTAAAGAGTCTAGTTTCGTATAAATATATATAAAAAATAAAATAAATATTATAGTAAGGTTTAATTTAGAAAGTTTTAAAAGCTATCCAGAAATGTCCGGATTATCCAAACAAGCTCTCAACTGCTCGTTAATGGGCCACTGAACCTGAAACTAAGGAATATCATCCATCTTAACTGGCTTGACGACCCTCATGGGATGTTAAACCAAGGCTGTGCACTAAATCGCTTAACTTTGAGCTGAGAGTGTGACACACGTGATGTGTGAACATACCCTGAATTTTTTAGAACTTAAGTAAATTTTGTCTACTTGTACTTATGCGAAGTTGTGGACTTCAAGCCTTTAGATTTTGATGAAACTTAAGATCCTAGTTTCAAACATTTTCCTTTAGCTATCCCTAAAGCCGCGATCCCGATGGATGATCGGTGACCATTAAAAGAACATCGCGTCATAATCGTCGATCGCCGCATTTAAAATGAGGATAATCATATCCTTAGGTAGATCACCACTAAGTTCACCTATCTCATGGCTTAGATTGGCCCATGCACCTTCTTATGGGCCTCAATAGTGGGAAACGATCTCTCATAGGGTCATAATACCAAATAATTGGACACTAGGGCCATTTACACACATTTTTGTGCTATAAAAGGGGCCCATTTGGGGGCTCTCTCCTCAAATCCGAATTCGCCCTAGAGCGAAGGAGAGAAAGGGAGAAAGAGGAAGGAAGAAGAAGAGAAAGAAGAAAATGATAGGAGAAATGGCCAGGCATGGCATCGGATCACACCGTCCGATCACTGTGCTAGCTGAATCTTGTAAGATCTCATCTCTACCCTCGATTTTATGTCTTCCTCGGCCAAGATCCATTGATTTCAGGTCGGATTCTCCACATCTTTCTAGGTAAGGTGTTTCCCTACCTCTCCTTCCTAAGTCCTTTCCATTTTCTCTCTTTTGTGTGTTAGTAGGGTTAAAAATCATAACCCTAGGGTTTGTTCTTACTAGGGTTTAGAAGTCTGACTATTGTGTTAGTGCGGCCCATGCCTCTTGGAAGTTGTAATTGGGCTCGGCCTTATGTAGATTTCGTTATGCTCCAACATTGGGCTCAATTGATCGAATTGATTTGAGATTTTCTCAAATCCAAGGTACATAAACCCTAAATCCCAATTAGGAGTTTAATTAGAGTAAACCCTAATTAATTAACACTATATTTGAGATTAATTATAGGTAATTGAGGTTTTCCCCAATTTTCGGCATTCGGGCCGCATCCAAATCAAATAATAGGTGAATATCTACCCTCAAGCTTCTTCTCAACAAATCCTAGTTAATGATTACTTGAGTTTATATGTTAATTATTGATGTGTGTATAACATGTTCGATGAAATGCCTCTGTTGTTGTTTGATTGATAACATGCTTGATGAAATGCCTGAATGATATGTATTTATAATATTTGAACGCATCTATGCTTGTAAATGTATGTGACGCCCTGTGTCATCTGGGCTATATCATCCGGGTCCTTTAGATCGGTTGGGCCAGGTATTTGGGTATGTGTATAATTATTGCTTTGGATTAAGCTCTGACAACCGTATGATCTTGTTTACTGCCTGCCACTGGGTTGACAATCACAGCTTTATTTGATTGACTAAGCAGGACGTGGTCGACCGATAGTGGCCATTGTTGGTTTGTCGTCATCCACCGAATAAGTCTCATTCAGAGTTAGTCATTCTTGTATTTGATTGTTGAATCACAATCTATGGAATCTGGAATACTATCATTCCCGTTGTGAATAATCCACTTAAAATTGTACTGTGACTCGATCCACCAAGTCTCATGAGCCAGGCATGGTGGTATGGGACACTGTGTCTAAGTTGTCAGCCTATGCTGGGGTGGTGTCTCCCTATAGTAACCAGTGAGCATTGACAGAGGTGATCAATTGTTGTTCGGATAACCCCTGTGACAAATGTGACCCTGGCCGATGTTTGCGTACCTGTGCACCGTTCGAACGACCCGAGCGTGCATTGGGTTAATTCTGAGTGAAACGCTTGCACTACTGAATAAATTAATCGTATTTGATATGTGGGCGACAAGCACCTCCGCAGGATTTGGGCATGGCTGACGAGTCACGTCCAGACCATGTTTTCATGGGATAATAACTTAACTTCGGATCGTAGGGTTACTGGCGATGATTATCGCATCCTAGGGAGCCAGATGGTCTTGGTTAGACTTTATGATACAATGACGGTATTCTGGCTTCACCAATTTGCTGAATAAATTAGACTAATAAATACTTTAATAAATTATGCATACATAACATTGCATTTAAAGGGGACTTATGTAGCCTGATTGCTTGATGTGGCGCTAGTGCTACCTTGAGCACATCATGTCATTTCTTTATATCATCCGGATTGGTGTACTCGGTAACTACCTGCTTGACAGGTGGACTTTCGATACATAGTTAGTCGGGCTAGGGCTTGCCCGGGATATGCATTGTGTGCGAAATCATGACATCCATGCATTAAATCAACTAGCCTAGGATGATGTATGATTTGTGTGTGGTCATTACCTAAATTTGATTAATTTGACAATATGCTTAAGGATTAATACACTTATATGAACCTGTTTATAATTTAAATATCTCGAGTATAATCTTGGGGTTACTTTTTCACTATGTTAGCGTTTTGACACCTTCTATTTGATATATGCAGATGCCTTGGGGATAAGACCAATTGGTAGTGCGCACAGGCGCCTTGTAGTCTTTTAGCTTCGTCCCTTTTGATAGTTGTATTTTCCTTTCCTATTACATCTATTGTGATTCATATAATTCTCATATGAGCTAATACTGCATTTGAATTGTACCTCTAGGGTGTTAACCCTATATTTTTGGATTTAGTTACCTCCGCTTTTGCTTATGATCCGCTAATTGAAATGTATTACTCTGATTATTTGTGAATGGAATGAAGGTGAATCTGATTGAGAACACACGTGGGAACATTTTCTACGTGCGACATTCCTAGACGAGCATTTTATTAATTTAACTCCCAGGAAGACGGGATCAGAGTCTTCGTACTCGGGTGCCGATTTTTCGGGGTGTTAAAAGGGGTCAAGCTCGACTCAACTAATCTCGTGTACAACACTAATCTTACCCTAGATTTACATGCAGTAATAATTATTTAAACAAATACTGAAAAATATTAACTACGGTGGCCCATTTACATTACTTTAGGGCCATCCTAGTTATTCGTCGTGGAGAGTTATGGCATTTTTGCATCTATGATTACACCCAAATGATGGTTGCATGTCAATCACACTTGATAGTGGGCCCCACACATTCTCCATAATTACCATGATTTATTTAGTTTATCCATGCCATCCATCCATTTCTATAGCTAATTTTAAGACATGAGAAAAAAAATGAGTTGGAAAAAAATCTCAAGTAGACCACACCATAGGAAACAGTGGGGATTTAACATTCACTGTAGGAAAATTGTTGGGGGCCACGGAAGCTTTGGATCAAGCTGATATTTGTATTTTCCATTCATCCAGATCTTTGTGATGTTATGAATAGGTTGGATGACAAATAAATATCATTGTGGGCCCGGGAAAAGTTTCAACGGTGGACATCATTCTCCTCATTATTTCCTATGGTGTGGTCCTCCTGAGATTTGTATCTGCCTAATGTTTGGTCTCATAACTTAAAATGAGCTTTACAAATGGATGAACGGTGTGGATAAAACAAATGCATCATGGTAGGACCCATATAGCTTTGACATCAGCTCGCTCACTAGTGTACGCGTCGCCAACCAACCCATGTCCTGTAATTAGCATTCATCATACTCATCAATGGGTCCCACTTCTCTCATCAGTAGAACTCGTGATTCACGGCTGTTTCCTGGTCATCGTCCCTTCCACGTGCCTGTGGTCATTAAGTCTTCCATGTGCCATATCGGACACTGCAGGAAGGATCGCGACTTAGGGCCCGTGTGGATACTACCAAATAAGTTACTTTTTTTACTTACAGCAGTAGATAAGTAACTTATTTCAGATAAGTAAGTTTGGTTTATGATTAGTAATAAGTAATTTTTTACTTGAAAGTACATAATCACTTCAGCTAATTTTTTTTTAGCTTTTTAACTTTTTTGGAGAGATGAAAGAGAGGAAAAGCTGGTAAGTATGTTGTTTACCAAACATATTTATTTTCTTAATAAGTAGAAACTAAGATAAGCTACTTGTGGCATAAGTAACTTATCTTAAGCAACTTACGATCCAAACGGGCCCTTAGGGACCGGCCTCTCATGTGAGGTCAGCAGAGTATGTGTCGTAGATCCATGCATGCAGCACACGTGTTATAGATCTTACCATTCGTGCAGCACACGTTCCACTTCCTTCATCAGCGGAACTCGTGATCCACTTGATCGTTGGACTACCTCATTTTTTGGGCTTATACCTTAAAATGATATGAGGAAAGGAATGAATGGCGTGGATAAATAGAAACATACGGTGGGCCCCACACAGATATGTCCGTTCCTTGCTACGTGCGAGGCGGGGTCAGACACAATCTGCTGATTCTTTGTCAGCAATGGCCCGGAGTCCACTCTATATTGCTCCTCACTTTAGATTTCTTGTGTAAGTTCTATCCTCACTTTGGCTTTATATGCGATAACATTTATTTAAACAAATATTTAAAAATATTAACTACGGTGGCCCATTTATATTACTTTAGGGTCATCCTAGTCGACGTGGATAGTTATGCCATTTTTGCATCTAAGCTTACACCCAAAGGACGGTTGCATGTCAATTACACTTGATAGTGGGTGTAACACCCCATAATTTTAAAAATAATTTAAATATTTTTGAAAATTTTATTTTATTTTATTTTGATTAAATATCGTACGTTTATCTTGTTTTGAAAACAACGAACCATCCGTAGGAGATTCGATAGGGGACCATTTACAAAAGTTGCATAAAATGATCCCATAAACGTCATAGAAAGATCAGATTTTGAAAATCTCACAGTTTTCAAATAATTACGAAAATGCCATTAGCCAAACTTAAGTGAAATTGTTATTTTTAAGTATTTTAGTTTCTGACAATCATTTTCACTCAAAACTCCATATATGAGCTTTTGGGCATATTTTAACCGTACTCGTCGAATTTCAACCCTCCGATCATCCTACAAATACCCTAATCAGAAATTGGTCCATAAGTTGCCCACCTTAACTCGGATCTGCCTCATTTTTCTTGTCAACAGCTATTTTTTTATTTTTCACCTATTGGACGGAGCATATAGACAAAATCATCCATAGTGGACCTCACCCGTCGAGCCCATGCGTAACGCACGGGTTTCCATACGTAACTTAAAAAAAAGAGTTTTTTTTTTCTTCTTCTTCTCCGGCGGCAACAGCGTGGTTCGCTGTCCATCTGTGCACCCCACACCGTCCATCAAAGTGGACCCCAATGATCCATCCAACCCGTCCAACCGAGCTGCGCCCCACCTAAACCCGGTCCATCTGATTCCTGCTACCAACTGAAGACGTTGTGACCCACTCCAAACCACCATTCAAGACTTAGATGATCAAGATCCGTTGATCCGCTCCGCATGATCAGTCCAAACTTCACCCACAGCCTCGTATGGACCCCACCTAGCTTCCCAACGAGTCCCACGTGCAAAGGATACCCAGAATCAGATCCGTTTCTTCCTCCAACTCAAACCACGTTCCGCAATCACCCAACGCTCGGCCAACTTAAAAACCCTAGTTCATACCTCCCTAGCCGCATGTCTCCTCTCCTCAGTCATCTGATCTTGTAGAGAGAAAACGAGAGAGAGGGAGAGAGGCCGTGAGTAGAGAGAGAGAGAGAGAGAGAGAGAGAGAGAGAGAGAGAGAGAGAGAGAGACTGTGAATAGAGAAAGAGAGGGAGAGTGCGTGTCGAGGGGCTGCCGCACTAGGCCGACTCAACCAGGTCATCTATTGAGTCGGAGTTGTCCAGCCTCCCTGCTGGACTTCTAGCAGGTGTGGAAGAAGAAGAAAGAAAGAGAATAAGAAGAAGAAGAAGAAAAGTCTAGAGAGAGAGAGAACATCGGGTATTAGGACCCCGACCGGTTGACTCAGTTGTCTATCGGATGGCTGGTTTCAATGGGCGAGTTGGAGGTGCTGCTGACGCAACAAACTGGATCTGAAGCAAGTCTGATGTAGTTATAGCAGGCCTTGATCGATTTAAGATAGAGTTAGCCAAGCCGAGTCGACTTAGTGGAGTTTTTGAGTTACATCGCTGTTGTGAGAGGTAAGTCGTATAAACCTTGATTTAATTTCCTAGATCTAGCCTAAACCCTAACCTTAGTTGTAGATCTAACCCTAGTTGGTCGTGGTGATGAAAATCGTATTGATCCACACATTAATCTCGTGTTTTCTGTTAAACATGTTAGGTTTTGGATCTAAGAGATACTTCACGGCCCTAACAACGTCTCAAACCAACCAAACATTAGAGGTGGGGATTTCCTTTAAGCCTATCTACGATAATATTAAATTGTATGTTGTTTTTATGCTTGGAAACTAGGATTTTGTTACGTGTCTTTTTGAAATATCGAATGGTATGTCGAATTGTGCCTTGTTGTTATGGTTTGTTGTATGACACTTGAAAACATGAATGGTTGTGAATCCTCTATGAAACCGTGTATTGATGAATATGTTTGACATTAATTTACTGAAATTTTATTTTATATAGATTATATGTTATATGTGATGATTAAGGAAAGAATGATGATTAATTCACATGTGTATATGAGATTATGTATGCACTATGCTTCAAAATATTTGTTCACATGTATAAGATGAAGATTATGATTCATGTGTGAGAATGTTTATATGTATGGATGTCGTCCTAATGAAAGCCCTTGCCCCATGGATAGTATAACTGCATATGTGGAGAATAATTGATTCGTAAGAAGCCCATGTGATGTATTTTGGCAAGACCATGAACGTGATATTAATGAAGTGCCAAGGATCTATTTAAATGTGTAAATGATGGACTCTTGAGTCAGATACAAGTGTTTTGGGTGCCATGTGTCTCATCTTAACTAAGATGTGTACGCCTTTTCGTGGTTGGCCCCTCTTGAGAGGAAACGGCTATTCTACGTCATGACAGACCATGGATGGGGTAAAGAGCGACCTTGGGATGGGGACATCATTAAAACTGCTGGATGATAAACTACTTAAATAAATGTGAAATTAAATCATGCATTCATCGCTTGCTAGTGAAAGTGTGCATGAGCCCGTTTCACTAGTTGGGTTTTGGTGCATGAGAAGAGTGGAGTGATCCCGTCCTAGCTAGAACCTCTGGTGACTAGTGGCTGGTGAGAAGAGTGGAGTGATCCCGTCTCATTTAGTCAGGGTGCCTTTGCCAGAGCACACATGTCATGCATTGCATTAACCAAGATCTTTTACTGAATTGTTTTGATTCGATTAAATGATAATATCCTGCTTACATTTACTTTGTGACATTATTATCATGATTGTCTTAAAGGGATATTCCCCACTATGATAGCGTTTAACTCTATCCAACCACATCTCAGATAATTCAGGTGAAGATCCAGTAAGAGAATCGAACACTACGACGAGGTGCTCGAAGGCTCGTGGCAGCAAATGATGGACGATGAAACCGAAGCGGCTTGAATATGGATTATGTTTATTGTCTTTGTAGAGTAGATTTATTTTCATGTAACTTGTAACAAGCCTCTCATTGAGACTAGAAAGTAGAACATTATGTAATTTGTATGATTTAAGGACATTATTTTGATAACGTAGAGTAGAAAAAACTTGAATAAGAACTTAAATTCCGTCATTTTGCTATGAATGCCATGAATAAAGATGAATGTGTAGAAATATATCCTTAACACATTCCAGTTAACACCCGAAAACTCGGCCCATTGTGTTGTCCACGTGAGCCGAAATTTCAAGGCGTTACAGTGGGGCCCACACATTCTCCAACATTTGCTAATTACGAAATCTGATTGCGTCCTCAGTTACTCAGTAGGCTCTTGTTGTTATGAGTAAACTCAGTTGTGCCACCGTAAATGTATGTAGTTTATCTACACCGTCCATCTGCTTTGCCAGATCATTTAAGGTGTTGAAACCAAAATTGAAGCATATCCAATACTCAGGTGGACCATACCAAAGGAAACAGTGGGTATAATGATTTTCACTGTTGAAACCTTTATAGGGCCTGCAGTAACGTTTATTTGTCATCCAACCTGTTCACAAGATCACACAGACATTGACGATGGGAAGAAAAAAACAAATATTAGCTCGATCTAAAACTTTTGCAGCCCCCAAGAATTTTTAAATTGTACAGTTCAATTCACATTGTTTCTTGTGGTGTGATCCGCTTAGGCTTTTTATATGCTTTATTTTTTGTCTCAAGCTATAAAATTATCTTCTAAAATGAATGAACGAAGTGAATGAAATACATAAATTGCAATCCCCTTCAGGGAATTACCGAAATTAGATTGCATAGTGAGTTAGTAAATATGCAACGCGGGTTGGGTGGTGACGCAAACATCAACCAGCAAGCTACAATGAGATAGAAAAAGCTCTCAAGTGGACTACACCATAGAAAATAGTAGGGATTCAACATTCACCATAGGAAAATTGTTGGGGGCACGGAAGCTTTGGATGAAGCTGATATTTGTATTTTCTATTCATCAAGATCTTTGTGATCTTATGAACAAGTTGGATGAAAAATAAACATCACTGTGGGCCTCAGAAAGTTTCAACGGTGGTCATCATTCTCCTCATTGTTTCCTGTGATGTGGTCCACTTAAGATTTTTATCTGCCTAATGATTGGTCTCTTTACAAATGAATGGATGGCATGGATAAAACAAATATATCATGGTGGGACCCACATAGCTTTGACATCAGCTTCCTGGATGGTGCTCCATGATCACCAGCTAACCCGGGTCCCGTAATTAGCATGCATCACGCTCATCAATGGAACTCATGATTTAGGGTTGTTTCCTGGTCATCGACCCTTCCATGTAGACCTGGCAAACTTCAACCCGACCCGCTAACCCGACCTGGATTTTTCTAGTTTAGGGTTGGAAAATTTGACCTAAATTCAATTTTTGGGTTGACCTGACCTGACCCGGATTTTTATAGGTCGGGTTAGGGTTAAAGGTGACCCAACCCGACCCGACCCGACCCTAATCATATAGGGGTTAAGTAGACTATTATATATTGTTTTTCATATTAGTTAAATAATACATAGTTTTTTTTTTCTCACACACCCAGCTGGAAACGGTCCACATGTCTGTCAATTTAATAAACAATACGGTTGGCCCTAAGAGTATTATATAATGATTTTCTTATTAGTTAAATACTACATAGTTTTTTTTTTCTTTTTTTCACTCACATACCTTGCTGAGAACGGTCCACATGTCTATCAATTCAATAAACTTAATCGACATGTCTGAAGCATCATCTCATTACTCTAACTACGTTGACGCTTAAAGAGGTATGCTTTAAATCTGTACTCCATTATATCCATTTATTTTTCTCTTTCAATATTTGCATAATAGAAATACTCTATAAAAAAAAAAGCATCCGTTCATATATATAGGGAAGTGGTACTATGAGGTCGACCTCATGGGAAGAGCTGTGTGGGCCCCACATGTCAGACATCAACACCGTGCATTTGATGAGTCCCCTTTAGGTCATGGGATATCCCAAAAATCAGCCGTATACAGAACTCAGGTGGGCCATACCATCTAAAACCATGTGAAGACATGCCTAAAACATCTAAAAGCACTTGGTGGGGCCCAACTGGGTTTTGAATGCGGCTGAAACTTGGTCTGACCCCTCATCCAAGTGGGACACATACAATGGATGGGTTGGATTTGTGAACCATGTCTCAATGGGCCAAATAAATAATCATGAAGGTTTTAATGGGCGGATTACCCCTCTCAACTTTTGTCTGTGGTGTGGCCCATCTAAGTCATGGATTGACATGATTTTTAAGCTCGTGGCCCACCATGAAATGGTGCATCTGACTGATGGGGTAAATGTTTGACACACATCATGGTGGGGCCCACACAGCTCAACCTCATGGAAAGTTCCCATGAGGTCAACCTCATAGTACCATTTCCCATATATATATATGGTTTGTTTTTCAATTGAATGCTAGTGTCATATGCATTTAGTTTAACCTACAAATTAGTTAGTTGATCATTAAAATGTGGGTCAACTTGACCGATCTGGTTTAATTTGGGTTGGGTAAGGGTTAGGAAAATCCAATCCAAATTCAATTTGGGTCGGGTTAGGGTTAAGGTGGAGAATGACCCAACCCAAACTTAACCCGACCCGACCTCGACCTGACCCATTGCCACCTCTACTTCCATGTGCCTACAGTCAATTGAGTCTTCCATGTGCAGCAAGGATTGCGACTTTAGGGACCGGCCCCTCATGTGACCTCAGCGGAATATGTGTATGAGATTCATGCGTGCGGCACATGTGTTATAGATCCCTGCCATTCATGCGGCACACGTCCCACTTCCCTCATTAGTGGAACGCATGATTCTTTTTTTTGAAAGGTAATACTTTTATTGCCAAAAAGCAGAGGGAGAACACAAAAAAAAAAGACATAAAGAGAAAGAAAGAAAGAAAAATCACGGAGCCCAGTCTCTAAATAGCACCATCACTTTAGAGAAAACCCCTGCTGCTAAGGAGGATAAGCTTCTAAAACAGCGATTATTTTGTTCTGTCCATATGGCCTAAATCACCGCAAAAAAAATGATGCGCCATTTCCTCCTTCCCAGCGCTCCACCCTGATCGCCATGCCATCCAAAAAAGAGGGGCTGAATAGATTCCGGCATTACCTAAGAAACTCCAGCTAGCCTAAGAACACCCCACCAGATGCTAACAACGAAAGGATAATGGATGAGCAAATGATCAACTGTTTCTTCCGCTTTCATATATAGAAGACAAACGTTTCGGCAAAATCATCCCTTTTTTTCGAAGGTTATCGACAGTAAGAATCCTCTTTCTACTAGCTAGCTATCCAAACGCTGATACTTGGGGGGAGCTCCATAGGACCACACCGGCCTGGTATGAGAGGGCGAACAAATATTAGGAGCCTTTAGAGTATTATAAAATGATCGAACTGAGAATAGGCCATTCTTAGACATCATCCAAGTCATTGTATCATCCGGCTTCGACAGGTTAGGGATGGGAGCCTCCTGCAAAAAGGAAATCAACGAAAAGGGATGATATGAGAAAAGGGATGAACGGGGTGGATAAATATATACATCACGGTGGGCCCCACACATATATTACCGTTAACCGGCGGGGTTGGACGCAATCCGCTTTCTACTGGAATCCTCAAAGTCATCAGTGGCACAGAATCTACTCCATATTTGTCTCCTCACTATGGCTTTTTCCTGCATTCACAGACTCCATAATGGAGCTCCAACTTATGAGCCTATGGGCATTTTGGTCATTTCTCCTTCTCTCTTCCTTTCACGTTCCATGCTTCTTCGGATCTGCCCCTCACTTCTCCAACAAAACCGATTGCCTCTCTTTGCTCCACTTGAAACATCAGATAACCGACGATCCTCTCCATTCCTTGAGCTCTTGGAACCATACTCTCCACTTTTGTCACTGGTAAGGTGTCACATGCAGTGGTCGTAGGCATCCTCAAAGGGTCACCGCCTTGAACCTCACAAACCAGAACTTGGTGGGCCCCATATCTCCCTTCATAGGGAGCCTCACCTTCCTCAGGAGAATCGATCTCACAAACAACAGCTTCAACGGACCTATTCCTGAAGAGATTGGTCGTTTGTTCCGTTTGCGGCTTCTCAGAATGAAAAATAATACATTCAAGCAAGAAATTCCAGCAAATCTAACCCACTGTTCGGAACTCCAATTCCTCTATCTTAGCCGAAACCGGCTTGAAGGGAGGGTTCCAACTGAGCTTGGCTCTGTATTGAAACTCACCTATTTGAGCCTCGGTCGTGGTAACAATCTTACAGGAAGCATCCCACCTTCACTTGGAAACCTTTCGTCTCTCACTTACCTTTATCTCTCAATAAACAGTCTGAAGGGCAGCATCCCAGACGACCTTGGTCGGTTGGCAAGCTTAGAGGTGCTTGCCATTGTTGAAAATGAACTATTAGGTAGGATTCCGCCCCAGCTATACAATCTCTCCTCTATTAACATTTTGGACGTGGGATCCAAGAGATTGCATGGAAACCTTCCACCTAACATAGGCCTCACTCTTCCTAATCTCCAAGAGCTTTATGCCGGAGGAAACCAATTCACAGGATCCATACCAATTTCATTATCCAATGCTTCAGGACTCGTACTTATTAACCTTGGAGAAAATAGTTTTAGTGGATACGTGCCTACGAATTTTGGAAACCTAAAGAATCTCTACTTGTTAAGTTTGGGGAGTAATGAACTTGGAATTGGGAAAGCTCATGACTTGAGTTTTCTCTATTCTTTGACCAATTGCAGTAGCTTACAATCCATAGAGGTAACCCAAAATCATCTCAGCGGTTCGTTGCCAGTCTCCATAGCTAATCTTTCTACACAGTTGACAAGACTTCGGTTATGGGGTAACAGGATATTCGGAAGCATCCCATCTGGGAATCAAAATCTTGTGATCAGCTTAACAGCGTTGAGTATGGACCGTAACTTTTTAACATGTACTGTTCCCATCGGTGTTGGAAAGCTTAACAAGTTGGAGAAACTGAACTTAGGTGCAAATGAATTATCAGGGCAAATTCTGTCTTCATTGGGCAACATCTCCCGATTGTACTTTCTCAGTTTACCTGAAAACATTCTATCCGGGAGCTTTGTAACTGCCTCATTTTTGGGCTCCCTGCCTCCCTGTAGAATGCGGGCGTAGATTGGGTACTACTCCACGAGGACCTGCGGGTGGTTCTATCAGGAGGAGCTCTGTGGGGCCCACAGTGATATATTTTCTTTATCAAATCGATCCATTTATTTTGAAAGATCATTTTATTGAATAAGACCAAAAATGAAGTAAATTAAAGGCTCTAGTGGACCACACCATAGAAAATAGTTAGTATTGAATTCCTACCACTGAAAACCTCTTAGGGGCCATAGAAGTTGAAGGGGCTAACTGTTGGATGAAGCTGGCATTGTAATCTAACGGTCAAACTAACGGAGATCCAACAGTTGGATTAACCTGATAATATTAATATCTAATGGTTGGATTAAAACAAACCCATATTAGAACCAATGGCTGGATTAAGCTGATATTGAAATTTAATGGTAGGATTGACCATGACATTGAGATCTAACTATCGGATTAAGCTGATAATGAAATCTAATGGTTAAATTGTTAGATGGGACTAAGGTGATAAATCATACTCTATATTTTCAACCCAATCATTTAAGACCTAGCTGTTGGAGATCCAACCATTGGATTAACCCAATGTTGAAATCCAACGGTTGGATGAAGCTGACATTGTAATCTAATGTTTAGATTGACCTATTTTGGAGATCCAACAATATATATTAAAATCCAACCATCAGATAAAGCTGAAAATGAAATCCAATGGTTAGTTTGAATGATCTCAATGGAACAGGCTAGATCCGAGATCTATTGCGCTCTAAACTTGTATAATGCGGATTTAGATCGTAGATCTGATTAATTAAATGGACCGGATTCGAATTTACATAAATAAATCTGTATCATATTCGGGTCGAATCCGGATCTAATAGTGAGATTAATCAGATCCGTTGCTATAAACCCGTTTTTCCGCCCCCGCCATGCTTCCCGCCATCTTCTATGACATATAGCGGCGCAACAAAGCGGCGGATATTATTATCCGCCTCTAAAAGCAAGATAATTTCGCCGCTATATCATGATTAATATATAGCAGCAGATACATCTATCCGCTGTTATAACTTTGAATATCTCGCTCATAATTTCGGACCATGCATATATGAAATTTTATATTGTGGCAGAAATTTCCGCTACTATATTATATTGTAGCGGCAGATTTAAATATCCGCCACAGAAAGTTGAATAGCCCCATATTGATATCAAATTGTTGGAAGAAGTCGATATTGAGATGTAGTGGCTGGATATAACTAATATAGGTTGGATTAAGCTGATATTAAAATTTAATGATTGGATTAAGCCTGTATTGAAATGTAACGGCTGGATTAAGCCGATGTTGAAGTCTAATAGTTGGATTTTGTATTTATTACTATATAACGGTTACATTAAGTTGATACTAATATTTAACGGCTGGATTAAGTTGATATAAAAATTTAATGGTCGGATTAGGTTGATATTGAGGCATATATTGAATTTTGTTCAATTAGATTAAACTCATTTTAAAATCTAACAGTTGGATTAAGTCAATATTGAAATTCAACGGTAGGATTAAGATAATATTAATATCTAATCGTTGGATTAAAGCAAGCCCATATTAAAACCAATGGCTTGATTAAGCTGATATTAAAATCTAATGATATGATTAACCATGATATTAATCTCCAACTATTGGATTAAGCTGATAATGAAATCTAACTGTTAAATTGTTAGATTGGACTATAAGGTGATAAAGCATGTTCCTTTTTTCAACACAATTATTTAAGAGATACAACCGTTGGATTAAGTCAATTTTGAAATCTAATAGTTGGATGAAGCTGACATTGTAATCCAACGGCCATACTAACCCTATTTGGAGATCTAACAACTGGATTAACCTGATATATATTGAAATCCAACCATCGGATAAAGTTGATAATGAAATCCAATGGTTGTATTGTTAGATTGGACTAAGCTGATATATAAATCCAATTGTTAGATTACACTCAGATATATTATACCAGTCCATTTATTAATAGTTAAATTGTTAGATTGTTAAATGGATTACACTCCATTTATTAAGCTTTTTATTATCCTGATTTTGATATCTAGCGGTGGAATTAAGTTGGTACTGACATTGTAATCGAACGGTCATACTAACCCGATTTGAAAATCCAACAGTTGGATTAACCTGATATAGATTGAAATCTAATGGTTGGATTAAACTGTTATTGAAATCTAACGGTTGGATTTAGCCGATTATCAAATGTGAGTTGTACCTAATGAACAATGTAGATCAATGGATTGGACTAAAAGCATTGGAGCATTTCTCTTATATGGGGATTGATCGTTCTGTGGGACCCACCATGATGTGTGTGTTATATTCAAACCGACTATACATTTGGAGAGATAATTTTAGGGTATGATCACAAAAATGATGCAGATCCAATTCTCAAGTGAACCTCACCACAGAAAGCATTGGGGATAATGACGCCCACTATTGAATCCTTCTCAAGGCCCACATTGACATTTCTTTTCCATCCAACCTATGAATAACGTCTCACACACATCATGGATGAAGGGAAAACTCAAATATCATCTTAGATCTAAAAATTATGTGGTCTAAATTATTAAAAGAAAAATGAATAAAAAATATTTATAGCGGCAGATTTAAATATATGCCACTATAAATTACGAATTTAAGTTTATAGTAGCAGCAGATATTTAAACCCGTCGCTAGAAACCTCTATTTCCCCAAATCGATCAGCGTCCTAATCATTTTCAATCTCTCTCTCTCTCACCACCCCCCAGCCATCCATCTGTTATTCTAGTGGGTTCCACTGTAATGTATGTGTTTTAAATCTATGTCATGCATCTGTTATTCCAGTGGGTCCCACTGTAATGTATGTGTTTTAAATCCATGCTCTTCATCTAGGGCTGAAAGTCGGTGGGTTCAACCCGACTGACCTGTGACCGACTCGACATTGGATTGGGCTTAGGCAAGAAGTATCGAACCCGATCTCGAGCTTGGGCTATGCAAACACCAACCCGATAAAGCTTGGGTCGGGCTTGGATTGAGGTCTCGAGTTGCCCGAGCCAACCCGAACCGGATCTATATACAAATTACTTATAATTTTACAGATCATTTTATAATAGGATCCCAAAAATAAAGCAGATCCATATCTCAGGTCACCCATAAAATAGGAAAAAGTGGAGGGTGACCTTTATGATGCAGTAAAGTTTTGGATGAAACTGATATTAGTGTGGTCCCTTCATCCAGGACTTTGTGACCTTATCAAAAAGTTGGATGGTAAATAAACATTCATGTGGCCTTAAGAATTTTTTAATTATTTAATCACCTTTGTTTCCTATATTGTGTTTCACTTGGGATCTGCATCTTCTTCATTTTTGGGTCCCACGGTTAGGGATATTCGGATATGGTTCAATGTTAGACACACGCCTTAAAATAAATTTTTAAAATGGTTGATTAGCTAAGTAGGTTGATTGGCCAAGTAGCTTAACTAGCTAAGTAGTTTGATTGGCCACGTAGATTGATTAGCTAAGTAGCTTAAGTAGCTGAGTAGCCTAACACATGGGTGGAAACCGCTGTTACTAGTTGGTTGGATATGTTTCATTGTATTTATGTTTGGGTTGGATACGTTTCTCATTATATCCATTTTTTGGGTCCACTATGCTTCATCTTTTTTATCCACGCCATCAAGGGTGGGGTCCACTCCTATGAGGGGGGCCCACTTAGACTTTAGGTCTGGGCTGAACTTTTTGAGGTCATCCCCTACTATGATATGGCAAAATAGATTGATGGTGTGGAAATACCAAATACATCATGGTGAATCCAAATTGATGTTGAGAGAGGGTCCCTGGAAGGTGGGGACCGCTGTTGAGACAATGATAAGGCTGTATATTTGCTATGAACATCAATAAAAGCGCGAAATTGAGTATGGGTACCCGGATGTGCGTCAGAGCTATCCGTGGTTGGATTTGTTTTCAGATATGTGGCTGTATGTATTGGATGACGAATGATACTTGCGATTGAGCGCATGCATATATATATATATATATATATATATATATATATATATATATATATAATGAAAGAAGATGTTGAGCAGGGGTTCCTGGAAGATAGTAACCACTGTTAATAGTTGGGTCCATTATGTTGCATTTGTCTATCAACGCCATTAAGGGGTGGGGCCCACTTTAGTGGAGTGGGGCCCACTTAAACTTTGGGTATGCCTCATTCTTGATGTCTTTTCATATAATGATCTGGCAAAATAGTTGGATGGTGTGGATATAACACTTACATCATGGTGGATCCAAATGGATGTTGAGCGGGGGTTTCTGGAAGGTGGGAACCGCTGTTGAGATAATGATAAAGTTGTACATTTTCTATGGACAGCAATATGAGTGGCTTGGCCATTTCGACAGGCCCATGTTTTTGTGTAAAAGCCCGAAATTGATTGAGGGTATCCGGATGTGCGTCGGAGCTATCCATGGTTGATCTGCTTTTGTATATGTGGATGTATATGTAGCATATATTATTGGTTGTGTGTTACTATATAAAAGGAAAGACTTTACTAGAGGCGGTATCCGCCACTATAATATTTTACATCGGCGGAAATATCCACCACTGTAAATATAGTGATCGTAGTTTTGTTAACTTCGTACATCATTACAGCGGCGAATACATTCGTCGGTGTAACCAAATTTAATGACGAATTTAATCTACCTCTGTAGGTCAATTTACCAGCAGATATATCCGTAGCTAATATCCCATTTATCGGCGGAAACATCCGTCTCTAAATAAACATATAGCGGCGGTTTCTTTATCCGTCGTAACATTCCTCCCCGTTAAATCCACCGTTATATTGTGTTGTAGTGGCGGGACATTTTATCCTCCACTTCTATTTATCCACCGCTGGATTTATACCGACAGCACACTTAACGGTGGATTCTGTATCCACCGCTGCACCACCGCTATTTCTTATAGCGGCGGATATAGGACTTATAGCGGTGGATAAATCCGCTGCTATATGTGCTAATTGTTGTAGTGTAAATTGGCTGGAATCGGGATTAGTGGAAACAGTGCGGGGGACCGTTTCTATGGAAGGGAAAAGAGGCGGAAGTGAGCGTCACTAGGGTGGTGCCTACCTCGATGTATGCATTGTACATCTATGATGTATGCATTTTATATCCATGCGGTCCATCCATTTTGAGAGCTCAATTAAGGGCATTAGACAAAAAATGAGGCAGATTTAAATCTCATGTGGACCACACCACAAGAAAACAATGTTGATTGAACGTCCACACTTAAAAACTTCCTAGGGCCCACTATAATGTTTATTTTCCATGAAACCCAACCATCTGTCTTGCGGGACTGCTATAGACAAGAGGTCAAGTTCTCAGGTGGATCCGAAGCCCAAGTGGGCCATGCCACAAGTAACAATTGGATTACATAGTTTTCAACCAAATAGAATCTGGATTACACAATTTTCAACCAAATAGAAAGTTCCAGATGAAATCTGAGTTTTCAATCCAGTTTTTCCAATTTTGGATTCCAAGACTGGAATTTCTCTAGAATCTGGATTATGCAACCAAACAGGCCCTAAGTGTCTCACGTACGGAATATAGAGAGGTAGGGTTTATGAAATTCTTCAAGGAGGAAGGGAGCATCAAAAGGCACTTACCAACTCCAGGACCCACAATAAAAATCATTCGTTGTTTTCTTACTTGGTCGTGTCCCACCTCTTGCAAATCCTGAATCTCCTTCAAATGTGAGTGAGACGCTGGGGGAGCGAAATCGGTCAGGTCAGTCGGGATAACACCGAGAGTGGTCAGGCTGTGACTGTGGGGCCTACCTTGATGTATGTATTATAAATCCAAGTCTTTCATCTGTTTTGCTATCTCATTTAAGATATGAGTCCAAATTTGAAGCGGATCCATATATCAGGTGGACCACACTACAGGAAACAGCGGTGAATGAGCGCCCACCATTAAAAACTCCCTTAGGTAATAAAGGTTTTGGATCAAGATGATATTTGCGTTTTCCATTCATCCAAGTTTCTTTGACCCTATCAGCAGGTTGGTTGGCAAATAAACATTGGGTTGGGCCTTAGGTAGTTTTTAACGGTGAGTGTTTAATCCCTCTCTGTGTGGTCTACCTGAGCCTAGGATCTGACTCAATTTTGGGCTCATGCCCTAAAATAATATGAAGAAATAGATGGACGGCATGGATAGAACCCATACCTCACACTGGCCGCACATAGCCCCTGCCTGGACCGAGTCCGTGTAGGCGGGGGCAGGACGCAAGCTGCTTCCAAAGTAGGCCCAGCGAGCCGCAGGCGGACAAAACTCCTATGTGGAATATTTTGGGACCTGTTTTAAATAAAATAAAAAATAAAAAATACAAACCGAAAGTTGGATCCACAGAGATCATGGGTCATTTTTTATTATAAGATTGGAAGTGGAATGCGTCCGATCCCGGCTCCGAGCGTAGCAAGCAACATGCAGATCTGCCGGTACTATTTGGTGTTGTATAATTGAGCGTTGGATCTACCTCATTTTTATGCTTATACCATAAAATGATCCGTAAAAAGGGATGAACGGCATGGATAAACAGATAAATCAAGGTGGGACACACATAGATATGCCCGTTCCTTGCTACGTCCTAGCGGGGTCGAACGCAATCCGCTTTCTACTAGACTCCTCAATGGCCCGGAATCCACTCCATATTTGTCTCCTCACATTGGCTTTCCTGCGTTCACAAACTCAATAATGGAGCTCCAGCGTATGAGCCTAAGGGCATTTTGGTCATTTCTCCTTCTCTCTTCCTTCCACCTTCCATGCTTCTCCGGATCTGCCCCTCACTTCGCCAACGAAACCGATCGCCTCTCTTTGCTCCACATTAAACAACTGATAACTGAAGATCCTCTCCATTCCTTGAGCTCCTGGAACGATTCTCTCCACTTCTGCCACTGGCAAGGTGTCTCATGCGGTGGTCACCGGCATCCTCAAAGGGTCACTGCCTTGAACCTCACAAACCAGAACTTGGTGGGCTCCCTATCCCCTTACATAGCAAACCTCACCTTCCTCACGACAATCGATCTTGCCCACAATCGCTTCAACGGACCGATTCCTAGAGAGATGGTCCAGTTGTTCCACTTGCGGTATCTCGGACTGGACAGTAATACATTCACCGGAGAAATTCCGGCAAATCTGACCCACTGTTCGAAACTCAAAACCCTTGATCTTTACCGGAACCAGCTATCAGGGAGGATTCCAACTGAGCTTGGCTCTCTATTGAAGCTCACCAAGTTGATCCTAGGTTACAACAATCTTACAGGAAGCATACCACCTTCACTTGGAAACCTTTCGTCTCTCACTTTCCTTTATCTCTCAACAAACAGTCTCGAGGGCAGCATCCCAGACGACCTTGGTCGGTTGGCAAGCTTAGAGAAGCTTGCCATTTCTGACAATGAACTCTCAGGTAGGATTCCGCCCCACCTATACAATCTCTCCACTATTAAATTTTTGGACGTGGGAGAGAACAGTTTGCGTGGAAACCTTCCACCTAACTTCGGCCTCAATCTTCCTAATCTCCAAGGGCTTTATGCCGTAGGAAACCAATTCACAGGACCCATACCAATTTCATTATCCAATGCTTCTGGACTTGAACTTATTGACCTTTTAGAAAATAGTTTTAGTGGATCCGTGCCTATGAATTTTGGAAACCTAAAGGATCTCTACCATTTAAATTTGGGGGATAATGAACTTGGAATTGGGAAAGCTCATGACTTGAGTTTTCTCCATTCTTTGACCAATTGCAGTAGCTTACAAGTCCTGGAGGTAAGCGAAAATCATCTCAGAGGATCGTTGCCGGAGTCCATAGCTAATCTTTCTACACAGTTGACAAGCCTTGGGTTAGTGAGTAACAGGATATTCGGAAGCATCCCATCTGGGATTCAGAATCTTGTCGGCTTAACATCGTTGGGTATGGAGTATAACTTATTGACAGGTACTGTTCCCATTGGTGTTGGGATGCTTAACAAGTTGGAGGAACTGTACTTAAGTACAAATGAATTATCAGGGCAAATTCCGTCTTCCTTGGGCAACATCTCCCGATTGTACAAACTCAGTTTATCTAAAAACAATCTATCGGGGAGCATACCTTCAACTCTTGCTAATTGCGCAAACCTGCAATTCATATACCTCTACAATAATAACTTCAGCGGTAGCTTACCCAAACAACTTTTCAGCTTTCCATCTTTGATCCAACTTTACGTTGGAAATAACTCTTTCACCGGTAGTCTGCCACTGGAAGCCGGTTACTTGAAAGCTCTTGGAAAGTTCATAGCTTCTGATAACAAATTTCCAGGCGGAATTCCAAGTTGGCTGGGCAATTGTCCAAGTCTAGAGTATCTTTGGTTGGATGGGAACTTGTTTCAAGGATCAATTCCTCCATCATTTAGTACTCTAAGAGGCCTTCAATGTAACACCCCAGATTTTCGAGATTTATTTGAAAATTTTTGAAAATTCATTTTTAATTTATTTTTATATTAATTATCGTACATTTACCGTTGATTTGCGAATAGCGGGACATCCGTAAGAGATCCGATAGGGGACCCTTTATAAAAGTAGCTTAGAATGATCCCATAAACATCGTATAAAGATCAGATTTCAAAAATCACGCACTTTTCAGATAATTACGAAAATGCCATTAGTTAAACTTAAGTTAAGATGTCATTTTTAAATATTATAGTTTCTGACGATCACTTTCACGCAAAACCCTGGATTTAAGCTTTTGGGCACATATTAACCATACACATTAAATTTCAGCCCTTAAATCATAGTAAAAGTGGTCAGATTGTCAAATCAGCCCCTTAACCCTCGATTTTCACGTCCATCGAGTGAGGAAAGTAGATGGTTAGTCGTAGTCGAATATTTCTCTTCATATGAGTGACTTGGATTGTCTTTATCATGGACCAATAGTGTGATTTGAGTGCCCCACCTTGATAAGCATCTTTCTTATGCGCGAAGTTATCCCGTTTTAGAAATTAACGAGTTACCAACTCTTTTTAAATCTAAACCTTTCAATTTACCCACTTCTCACCATCAATCGCTTTTCAAATTTGGACCACTTATTATACTCATATGACTACGACTTTACACAAAATTTGGACCCCGATCTATAATCCTACACCGTTGAACCACAAAGCCAGCACCTTCCTTTTCCGCCAAAAATTGAAATTTCAGATCTAGGCATTTCTCACCATCAATCGCTTCTCAAATTTGGACCACCCATTATTCTCATATGACTACGAGTTTACACAAAGTTTGAACCTCGATCTATAATCCTACACCGTTGAACCACAAAGCCAGCCCCTTCCTTTTCCGCCAAAAGTTGAAATTTCAGATCTAGGCATTTCTCACCATCAATCAACCACTAAACTTTGTACAATTGTTTGCCTATCATGACTACATATTTTCTCAAAATTTGAGCCCTGATCATCGAGTGTAGACCGTTAATTGAGATCTAGCCCATTTTAGCACCCGCAAGGCCATTTTCAAGGATCGGTCAATGTAGAATGTGGATCATCAAGAAATTTACGTATTCTGACTCTACTCTTCGAGCTTAATAAGATGAACAGATTGGAATTGATCAAAGATCATCCGAATATTGAGATTTGAGAAACCCACCTCAAGAGGTTGTTACACAAGACCTCGCGTGCACATTCCTCTCCATATTTCTACTACACACCTCCAAATCCTTCTCCTAACCCTAGCCTCCATGCCGTAGAGAAAGAGAGAGAGAGAGAGAGAGAGAGAGAGAGAGAGAGAGAAGAAGAAGAAGAAGAAGAAGAAGAAGAAGAAGAAGAAGAGAGAGAGTTCTTTCTCATATTTTTTCAGCGACTAGGATCTTCTACAACCCTCTTCTTCTAAGTCCATCCTAAGGTGAGGATTTTCCTTCAAGCCTTTCATTAATAATATTATGATTATCATAAGTTTCTTTTGTGGCATGTGAAGTTATTTTGTTTTGAATTGCTTTTCCATATAACATGAAGTTTGATGTGAGATTTGTAATGAATATCATTATATGGTGATGTGATTCCTTGTTTAGATTTTTTTCTAAAAAGCATGTGTATTTGTGTTATTTTTTTTGAAATCTATGCCCTTATTTTCTTAGTCCATGTATTATAAGTAAGATTGATTCTCATATGGTGATATATATGAAATACATGTATAAGATCATCATATAAACATCCCATTATTGTATACTCTTTGTCCCTAATTTGGTAAAATTATTCGATATAGAGAGATGAAACCCACGAGAGGTATCCATGATGGAAGAATATCTCTTGACTTAACAGAGAGAATGAATTGCTTGTTTGTCAATGGATCCTTACATGTACATGATGCTTGATTTGATCCATTTACATTACATGGGTATTTTAACGAATTTGGTCATGATGTACAACATTGGCTTTTTGGGACATGATGAAATCATAAAACGGGACAATGAGTAAACATTAATGGTATACAAATTCTCATGAGCCGGGGTTGGTGCTATGGACACTAATCTCGTGCTGTCGGCCTATGCTGGGTTGCTTGCGACTCCCCATAGTGACCATTGAGTTTTATTTAAATCGGTTGTATGCGAAAACACTTAAATAAAGGAGAAACTAAAGTCATGCATTCACTTGGCTCCATGTGGGTGTACGGAATTGAGAATAGGCTAGAGCGTCCTACTTCTCCCGTACACTGTCACGTGTAGATTTGGGCTATGAGCGTCCCGTTTCTCACGTGGTCGGGCAAAACTATGGGCTTGTGCGTCCCAGGAACCTTTGGTGACTAGTGGCTAGCGTGAAGTCGTAATAGGGAGTTTCCCACTTCATGTATTATGATTCTAGTGGGGGTGCCTTAGCCAGAGCATGCATTCCATGCATCGCATTAACAAAGATTTTTAGTTGGTTGTTTTGATTTGATTAAATGATAATATACTGCTTGCGTTTACTCTGTACCGTTATTATTATTCTTGATTGTCTTGGAGGAAATATTCCCCACTATGATAGCGTTTAACGCTATCCCAAACACAATTTAGGTGATGCAGGTGAAGATCCAGGTATTGAACCCGATTTTTAAGGAAAAGAGTTCGATGGTTCGTATGATCACATGGCGGATGACGATGTTAGATAAACTTAATTGATGTTAACATGTATTAAATATTTCTTTTGAGTAGTTGATAAATTTATGGAATTGTAATAAGTCTTCAAGAAAAGACATGGTTTTGTATTTTAATTAATCAGTATGGATATTGGTTGGTTCTCTTATTTAAACATTGATGATGACGTAGTAAGTTTGATAGAATAAGATGATAATTGTTTCCGCCATTGTGCTTGAATGCTATATTTCATTATTTAACAAATCAATTAGTCCATGATTTACTTGGGAATTCGGCCGTCGTGTTATACACGAGAGTCGAAAATCTCGGGTCGTTACAGTTGGTATCAGAGCACAATTGGGACCTCTGGGTGAGAAGCCCAACCATTTTTCATAATAAATATCTGTAGACACCCCACCTTCGGCTACACTGTTGGTAGAGATAGCTGGTTGAATGGAGGACCATACCCCCAAATCCCAAGTCCAAACTCAGCCAAACTCACCCTTGTAAGCCCCATTCCATAGCCCAGTTCAAGCCTGAACCCAGTCAACCCAGTCCTAAAAACCACCCTGAAAAACCCCCATAAAAAAAGCCAGTCAAAAAATCCCAAAAAAGTCAAACTCACTGAGTCAACTCGCTAAGTTAACCCGCTGAGTCAACCCGTCGAGTCAACCCGTCGAGTCAAAACACCGAGTCAACCCGTCGAGTCAACCCGTCGAGTCAAAACACCGAGTCGACCCGCTGAGTCAACTCACTGAGTCGACCAGCGAGTCCAACAGCAGCCCCGAGGGAACGGCCGTACTCGCTGGAAACCGAGGAGCGGCCGTACGGGCGGCCCATGGCAGGCCGCCCGGACAAAATTACGCGATCTGCCACTCCTCGCTGCTATAAATACCCCCCTCCCCTTCTCATTTCAACAGGGCCTTCAAGTCCAGCCAGTCCGGGTGTGGTCCGAGTCCTCATCCACCCCTTAGCCCATTTTTTCCACCAAGGAGAGCCCGAGTGAGGAGAGTCTAACCCTGGTCCAGCCCAGCCTGACCACTGGTCCAAGCCTCCCAAGCCACCCAAGTCTTGATCCAGCCACTCGAAGCCAATCCTTGCGACACCTCCGTCCATCTAGCTACTCTTTTCCAGCATCATCTCATTTGCATCTAGCATAAGTGCAACATTTACTCTTCTTCCAACCCCCCTGCTTCACTGCAAGCACTTTGATTATTCAAACACACCACATGCATCTCGCATAAAGCACCTGTCAGTTTGAGCGTATGCTCTGGGCTTGCCCGTTGTTGGAACCTGCCCATCAGAAACTCTTACTGTTCAGACCTGCATTCATGCTTCACCATAAAACACCTTGATTACTCAAGCACACATGCATATGTCTTTATATTAAGCACCTGTCAGTTCGAGCGTATGCTCTGGGCTTGCCCGTTGTTGGAACCTGCCCATCAGAAACTCTTACTGTTCAGACCCGCATTCATGCATCATGTCATCCATGAGAATATATGAGGATTAAATTAGACTTTCAAGTATTCGATCGATTCTGTGAAGTAGAGACCGTACTTCGGTACGGGCAGTGTGTGGGGTGCTTAACCTCTTCCCACCCTGTAACCGTGATCCCTTACCTTGAATCTCTGACCGCAGATCAACAGGAGTCATTTTAGAGGAAGGAATCTTCGGATTCCCTTCTCTAACGTTTCTACGGGGTCTAGCCGACTGTAGATTCGAAGTAACTGGCTAGTGGCGACTCTGGTCTTATATAAATTCACTTAAAACACATCCAGCTCAATACGACAACCAAACGAAGCCCTCGAGAACGAGGCAAGCCAGTGGCACAAACGGCGATTTCGCACTCACGCACCTCTTCTTCTTCTTCTTCCGAAAGGAAAGGGAGAACGACGTCGTGTGGGAGCGCGGAGAAATCGGCGAGGGTCCACAGAATGGCGACTCCACTGGGGAATAGCTAGTCCCACTAGTCGTGATCCGACTTGAAAACAGAATCCTTCCCGTACTTGAAAGTCATTGATCCTCATACAATCTCATCTGCATAGCATTCTACCCAAACCCAAAAAAAAAAAATATAGAAAATTTCAAAAAAAAAAAAAAAGAAAATCCTAAAACCCAAAAAGAGTAGAGTACAGTCCTCACCATTGCGCCTCCTCGGGCTCAACGTACGCGGAGACAACTTCCCTTCCGCAGCATAATCCGCACTCGGGCTCAGCAAGCCATGTCCGACCACGAAGAAGAAACTCATCACTTCCCTGCTCTCGAAATAGCCGAAGCGCAACCTCCAGCGCAACAGCCCGTTGACAATACGCCAATCATACAAGAATTGGCACAAGGAATGAGAGCAATGCAAGAAATGCTCTTGCAATTCATGTAAGCACAAGCCACCGCAGCAGCCAACAATCAGCTTGGCCCAGTTCAGCAATCTCAGCAGCCATGCCGGGTCCTCCCGGCCTCCAGTTCAAATCAAGCACAACCAGCGGAGTCTACCCAAGACTACCGACAGCAGCCATCTCAGCCCTTCGCTATGGGGCATCCTTCTCAATATCTTCCTGCGACGACAAGGCCATCTCAGAGCACCTCCGTTGCAGGAACATCCAGTCAGCTTCCAGTCAATCTTGCAAACAACAATCTCAGTAGATCTCAGCATGTCCCCGCCGATGGGACACCTTTTCAATTTCAGCACATCCCCGCCGATGGGATTTCAATTCAATTTCCAGCAACAGGGACAGCACTGGCGAATACCCACAATGGGGGTCAGTGTCAAGCCCACATCAATCAGCGGACAGTGGCGAATACCCAACAAAGGGGTCACTTCCCAGCATCTCAGCCTCCTGCAAACAGGAGCACTTTTCAATTCCAGCACATCCCCGCCGATGGGATTCCAGTTAATTTCCAGCAATCTTCAATTCAGCAAAATCCAGTTAATTTCCAGCAATCTTCAATTCAGCAAAATCCAGTTAATTTCCAGCAAGTTCCAGTTCAACCTTCAGTACAGTCTCCAGTTCAGTTACCATCAGTTCAAGCTCAAGTTCATCAGAATCCAGTTCAGTCATCAAATCAATTTCAGCAACCCGCGGTTACTTTTCAGCAAGCCCATAGGGTCGAAGACATCGACCACTATGCCGAAGAAGAACGTGCCTTACTCCAGGAGGCACCAGTCGCTCGAACAGATCACTCAGGACTGGACGAGTTGCGGGAGCAGTTCCAGATCTTGCAAAATCAGCTTCAGCGACAACAAGGAATCAACTTACCTTCGACCAAGTTCAGAGACTTGTGTCCTTTCCCAGATGCTCAAGTACCTCAAAACTTTGAGGTTCCGAAATTCAAAAGATACGACGGCAGTGGTTGTCCCACAGCACATCTCAAGGCCTTCTGTGGAGAGCTGAGTGCAATCTCAGGAAACGAAGGGGCCCTCATTCGATTGTTCCAAAAATCTCTGAAGGGCGATGCCCTAGATTGGTACACTTCATTGGACTGCCACCGCATCAGAACATGGGAACAGCTCTCCCAGGCTTTCGTCGACAGATTCGCATATAATCTCAACATGGCACCCAGAAGAGCCGACCTCGCAGCACTCAGGCAAAGGAGTGATGAAACACTATCAGCTTATGTGGGACGTTGGCGAGCTATGGCAGCCAGAATGCGGACACCCATCGACGATGAAGAACAAATCTCCATGATTGTTCATTCAACATACCCAGGCATATCCGGGTATCTCATCTCGCATCCATATGCGAATTTCTCACAATTGATCCGTGCTGGAGAGCAAGTTGAAGCAGGAATCCGGGCCGGGACGATCTCCCCATGGCCTCATCAAGCCACTCCAGTCAAGAGGAACAGAGTGGAAGGAAGACCTATCGGGCACGGGAATGGAAACCGCAATGGTTCTCCTCCCCGCCCAACAGAGGTAAACAACATCAACACCGCTGCCCAAGGAAATCAACGTACTCCCCCACAAGGACGTCAACAGTATCAGCAGAATCAAGTTCAGCATCAGCCTCAGCGATATCAGCCACAACCGAATCCTCAGCCACAGCCACCTCGACAACAGCAGCAGTTCAGGGGAAATGGCCAATACTCATACCAGAACAGGCAGAATTACAGGGAGTTCAGGAAATTCACTCCACTCAGTCAACCACTTAGTCAAATCATGACTACGCTGGTACAAAAGCAGTTACTCACTCTGATGACACCTAGGCCTCCGCCTCATCCTCTGCCTCCAAATTACCGAGAAAATGAGTACTGTGCCTACCATCAAGGGCGTGGCCACGCCACTGACCGATGCTATACTTTGAAGAATGCCATACAGGATCTGATCGACGACCGAAAGATCGTCATCTCGGTTCCTGGAACTTCTCCAGCAGCTTCCGCCAACATCCTTCAGAATCCTCTGCCTCAGCATCCAACAGACCCCAGTTCGTCTCGTGGCCCTGCCGTCAATAGTATAGAAGAAGGGGACCATATCGATCGCTTCTTCTCCCCTATTCAGTCCATTCATACCTACACCTATGAGCCAACAAATCCTCCTCCAGTCTTGCAAGGGGCAAGTCCCTTTCTTCCTTCAATCTCCGAGCCAATCGTGCTTGAAGGAGCACCTCCATATGACATACCAGTTGTTCAAGGGGCACCATACAACCATTCAAGCTGGGAACCAGTCGTCCTGGAAGGAGCTCAGTCATACATCGAGCCCACATACGAACCTGTCATTTTGCAAGGGGCAACTCCAGAACAATCCAATCCGCAATGGAAGGATTATACTCATCAACAGCAAGAGCCCGTTGTCTTGGAAGGATCTCTTCCAGTCAAGCCTGTCATATTACAAGGGGCAAGTCCCGGAGGCATATCAATCACGCTACGGCAGCTCGGACGAACAGAGAAACCTCCTGCCATATCAAGAGGACCAGTATTCATTCCATGGGAGCCTCCTGCCCCAGGAACAGTCAAGCCAGGACCACGACCTTATGTGGTCTATGAAGACAAACCTCGATACTACCCCTTCAGCACAGGCAACAATGTAGTTCTCAAGGCAAAAGCTCTATACGAGGAAGATCTGGTACCCACACCAGCACCGTTGCAAGAACCAGTGGTCCTAGAAGGCAAAAGGGAGGAAAACTACAAAGAGGTTCCATGGCACTATCCAGAATGTGCGGAAGTGGGAAACATGAATCCCAATGGACGTTGCATCCGAAGAGATAATCAGAACAGAGGAGACCCCAAAGGCGCTCTCTCAGGCCTCGGCAATAAAAATGAAGCCGCATACGATGTGGCAACTCAGCTCAAGTCAATCCCTGCTCAAATCTCAGTATGGGAGCTACTCTGCACATCTCGCATACACCGAGAAATGTTTGCCAAGACCTTGAATGATGCTCATGTCTCCTCCGATACGGCACCAGAGATGATTGCATTGATGATTGGACAGCTACTGGCTCTGCGTGCCATCACCTTCACCGATAATGAGTTGCCACCAGAGGGACGAGATCATGGGCGATCCCTCAACATAGCCTTACGATACAAAGACCTCTGTGTTCCGCTGGTCCTTATCGATAATGGCTCAAGCTTAAATGTCTGCCCACTCAAGACCGCGGAACGCCTGGGAATCAGTCCTTCTTCATTCCGACCCAGCACCATATGCGTCAGAGCATTCGACAACACCCGCCGATCAGTGGAAGGGGAGGTCGACATAGAGGTACAGATAGGTCCAGAAGTTTCTACCATCACATTCCAAATCCTGGATATATCAGCCTCTTTCAACATGCTGCTCGGACGACCGTGGCTGCACAAGGTTGGAGCTGTGCCATCAACCCTGCATCAACGAGTGAAGTATATCTGTGGAAATCAAGTGATCTCTATCCATGCAGAGAAGGAGCTCATCATTCCTTCCAATGCTACTGCCACTGAACCAGACATCCCGGTCATCGATATCCAGCACTCGGAAGAAGACATCCCGTTTCACAGTTTCGAATTCGAGACTGTGAACTCTATCGCCAATCCAGAACCGATAAGGGTGGACCGTGTCTTTTCACTGGCAGAGCGTCTGAGCCTCAAATATCGAATGAAGAACCACTTCAAGTCCAGAAAGGTACCACTGGTATATAACCAACGCAAGTGGGGACTCGGATACAGGGCAACCTTCATAGACAAGAGAAGGAAGAAATTTCGGTGCTCACCCATCCAATTCGTCAAGCCAGGAGAACCTTGCAAAGATCCAGGAGGGAATCAACCGACTGCACTACACAAAGGCCTTCCGATGAGCCTAGCTTGGGCCACGTGGCCCCCCATTCGATGGGATCAGATTCTCGAACCATCTAAGCCTCCAGAAGAAGAAGAAAATGATAAAGACGAAGAAGGAAGACAAATACAGCAGCTTCAGGACCAGGTTACTCTGACACCTGCTCCCAACCAGGGGCACAACTTGCCCACTTCTCTCAACCAGGGGCACAACCTGCCCACTTCAAACAGCCAGGGGCACAACCTGCCCACTTCAATCAGCAAGGGGCACGACTCGCCCATCTCATCACCAATTAGCAAGGGGCACGACTTGCCCATCTCTGCAAAGTCAACATCATCAATCATCAGCCAGGGGCAAAAGCAGCCCATCCATTGGACCAAGAAAGGGAAGTGGCCAGCCCTAGATTGGTCTGATGTCCAGGTTCCAAACTTGTGTCTCACTGTGGAACCAGACGAACTGCAATGCGAGGTAAGTGATCCGGGAAGGACTGAGTACGACTCAGATCCCGAACCCGACCAGCAAGAAATCATGGTCATTGGGCCAGATCGTGACTCTTCGCCCAAATCATCAACCCCCACCTCTTCAGGGGAGGAAGTGTGGGGACCTGAATGGTCATCCGTTCCCCTAACTTTTGAATCAGCCAAAGAGCCACCTGAGGGCTCTGGCTTCCAAAAAAAAACGCCTGTTTAAGCAGCGACTGGAACTTTGGAACAAGTTGGGCTCAATCATGGTCTGCAATGCCCACTTGTTCAAAGTCCCGTGAATTTCGAAAAGCCAAAAAAATAAAAAACTTTCAAAAACCAAAAACATCTATCATTTCAATTTCAGAAAAATCTCAAAAACCAAAAAATATTTCTTTTCCTGCATTCAATAGTGTGCCAAGTTCGTCTAAAGAGTCGCATGAGTTTGAAGTCGAATCATATGATTTCGACATCGAATTAGACTTCGAACTCATGGGTCTAGACGAAGCTCGGGACGAGGAAGATGATGATCTGGCTCCCGAACTAGAGGATCTCCTCAAAAAGTTCGAATCCAAAGCCAATGTTATTGCCGATGATTTCGAGATAGTAAACTTGGGGACGCCTGAGATCCCTAGGGAAGTACGCATTGGAAAATCGTTGCCACCTGAGATGAAACAGAAAATGATAGAGTTCTTAGCTCCAAGATTGTCCAACTTCGCGTTCTCATATGAAGACATGCCGGGGCTCGATGAAGAGCTCGTTGTACACCATCTGCCAACCAAGGCAGATATGAAGCCAGTGAAGCAAAAACTCCGAAGAATGAAGCCAGAATGGGCTCTGAAAGTCCGAGATGAAGTCATCAAGCAATACAATGCGGGATTCTTGGTAGTCTCCAACTACCCTGAATGGCTCGCCAACATCGTGCCAGTACCGAAGAAGGACGGCAAGGTTCGAATGTGCATCGACTTCCGAGATCTCAACAAGGCCAGTCCAAAAGATGACTTCCCTTTGCCACATATCGACACTCTAGTCGACAACACTGCAGGATACAGGATCTTCTCATTCATGGACGGGTTCTCAGGTTACAATCAGATCAAGATGGCCGTCGAAGATCGTGAGAAGACAGCATTTATCACTCCCTGGGGAACCTTCTGTTACAGGGTGATGCCGTTCGGTCTGAAGAACGCAGGAGCAACATATCAGCGAGCAATGACAGCACTGTTCCATGACATGATGAACAAGGAGCTCGAAGTATATGTGGACGACATGATCGTCAAATCTCGCACAATTGAAGGACACTTTGAAGATCTGAAGAAGTTATTCAACAGATTAGAAAAGTACAAGCTCCGCCTCAACCCTCAGAAATGTGTCTTCGGTGCAATGGGAGGTAAGCTCCTCGGCTTTATGGTGAGCGAAGATGGCATCAGGGTCGACGAGACCAAAACCAGAGCAATCATCGAGATGCCCCCTCCTAGAACAGAGAAAGAAATTCGTGGCTTCCTCGGCAGAATTCAATACATCAGTCGCTTCATCGCACAGCTCACACCTATCTGTGAGCCCATATTCAAGCTCCTTCGGAAGAACGTCCCAAAAGAATGGAATGATGATTGCCAAGTCGCCTTCGACCGCATCAAGAAGTATCTCATGAATCCTCCAGTCCTAGTGCCTCCCACTCCTGGACGACCGCTATTGTTATACATCTCGGTAGCAGCAGAAGCCATTGGCTGTGTCCTCGGCCAACACGACGAGACCGGGAAGAAGGAACAAGCAATATACTATTTGAGTCGAAAGTTCACTGACTACGAGACCAGGTATTCCCCGATCGAGAAGACTTGCCTCGCCCTAGTCTGGGCAACTCAGCGACTCCGTCAATACATGATTGCATTCCCTATTCTCCTTCTCGCTCACATGGATCCGCTCAAATACCTGTTCGAGAAACCGGCACTCACTGGAAGGATAGCTAAATGGCAGCTACTCTTGTCTGAGTTCGACATCACCTATGTCACTCAGAAGGCAATCAAGGGGCAGGCCCTCGCTGATCATCTTGCGGCTCACTCACTCCTGGACTATCAGCCGCTCAAGACATTCTTCCCTGATGAAGATCTCTTGCTCATTGAAGAGGAAGAAAAGAAGAAAAAAGATGAATGGACGTTATTCTTCGACGGCGCAGCAAATTCTAAAGGGAGTGGTATTGGAGCAATCCTCTACTCTCCAGATGATGTCCCTATTCCTATCTCGAGGCACATCGCATTCGAGTGCACCAACAACATGGCAGAGTACGAAGCATGCATCGCTGGCTTAAGGGAAGCCATAATCTTGGGCGTCAAGAAGCTACGAGTATTTGGAGACTCACAACTTATCATCAATCAGACCAATGGCGAATGGAAGACCAAAGACGAGAAGTTGATACCATATCATGTGTATCTTGACAATCTGATCGAAGAATTCAAGGAAATCACCTTCTCATACATGCCCAGAGCCAAGAACCAGTTTGCAGATGCTCTCGCCACGCTCGCATCAATGCTCGAGATCCCAAAAGGAGCTTCAGAATGGGAGCTCACAGTCGAAATTCAAGAAGAAGCCTGCTTTTTGCCTGCAAATAGAAGAAGCCGAAGCTGTCCCTGACAAACCCTGGTATGCCGACATCAAGCAATATCTCGAAACCCAAGAGTATCCAGAATCAGCAACAGCAACAGATCGCCGAACCATCCAACGTTTGGCCGGCCAGTTCACCATCAGTGGCGAAGTTCTCTACAAGCGATCCTATAATCACATCCTCCTCCGATGCGTCGATGAAACAGAAGCTGCAAAGATCATGAAAGAAATACACGAAGGAATCTGCGGCCCACACATGAATGGGCACATGATGGCAAAGAAGATTCTACGACTCGGCTACTACTTGGCTCACCATGGAGACAGACTGTTGCAAGCACGTCAGAAAATGCTTCAAGTGTCAAGAGCATGCGAATCAAATCCATGCCCCATCATCAGAGTTATACAACCTGACCACCCCCTGGCCCTTCTCCATGTGGGGACTCGACATCATCGGCAAGATCAGTCCCAAAGCATCAAATGGTCACGAATACATACTTGTGGCAGTCGACTACTTCACCAAGTGGGTAGAGGCAGCCTCCTACACCACGATTGCAGCATCTCAAGTGATCAAATTCATGAAGAACAACATCATATGCCGGTATGGAATCCCTAATGCCATCATCACAGATAATGGGACCCCGTTCGTCAACAAGAAGATGGATGACTTCCTCAACAAGTTCAAGATCCAACGTCATCGATCAAGCCCCTACCGTCCCCAGATGAATGGTGGGGTAGAAGCCGCAAACAAGACAATCGTCAGGATACTCGAGAAGATGGTCGTGACATATCGAGATTGGTCAGATATGCTCCCATATGCACTTTGGGCCTATCGAACGTCTGTACGATCTGCTACGGGCGTTACTCCTTTCGAGCTTACTTATGGAATGGAAGCAGTTCTACCAGTCGAAGTGGAAATACCATCACTCCGAGTGTTACTCGAAAGCGGAATTGAAGAAGGAGAATGGCAACGGGCCAGATTCGATCAGTTGCAGCTAGCAGATGAAAAGCGCATGCGTGCACTAAGTCATTCACAATGCTATCAGAAAAGGATCGCTCGGGCTTACAACAAGAGAGTCCGAAAAAGGAGTTTCAAGGTAGGCGACATGGTCATGAAGAAGATTCTACCGTCGCACCTTCCGGATCGCAGAGGAAAGTTCAAACCCTCGTGGGACGGGCCACTGATCATCAGAGAAGTACTTCCTGGAGGCGCCCTCAGACTCACCAGCATGAGAGGGGTGGATCTTCCTGAGCCAACCAACGCCGACAACGTGAAAATCTTTCACGGGTAAGTCATTCTGACCTTATCAAGAGTTACTTTAATAGAGCTGAAGTCAAGAGGTCGAAGCTAAGACCTCTGAGAAATCATTCCCGTCCACCAACAAGTGTTTCAAATAAGGGGACTCCAAAAGAGAAAAATACAAAAAAAAAAATACAAAGAGGGGGGGATTCAAAAAGAGACAAAAAAAAAAGAGAGAGAAAAAGAATGCAAAAGGAAAAGAAAAAGAAAAGAAAAGAAGAAAAAAAGAAAGAAAAAAGGGAAGCCAAAAGCAAGGCACCCAAGAAAAAATCAACCCAAGAAGAAACACAGTCATCCATCCATCCATCTCAGAGGGGTCTTTAGCAAAGACCGACAGCTCCATTATCGTAACTCAGGATAAGGGCTGAAGGACTGCCATCGGCCGGCAACGACGGATTCCCGACCTCTAGCCGCCGCAGTTATCCAGAGATCTAGAAAAGAAAAAGAAAAAAAAAAGAAAAAGAAAATGTGTGCCTAAACAAAGAGGGCGGAGTGAAAACCCGAAAGGGCGCTCCGAGTAAAAACAGTGGGCATACAGCGGACTTGGTGAAAACCTGAAAGGGCGCCAAGGGTAAAAACAGCACAGCTGCCAAGGGGCAGGCAAGACCAAATACCCGGGACGTGGTGAAAACCTGAAAGGGCGCCACGGGCAAAAATGACGGGAAAAGCCGGCTGTAGTGAAAACTCGAAAGAGCGCTGCAGGCAAAAATGGCAAATAAAAAAAAGAAAAAGAAAAAATAAAAGTGCAGGTACCAAGAAAGCAGACGGTCCAGATCAGTTCAAGCGGTTACAGTTCAAGAACAAGAAGAAGCGCAGTCAGGAGCGAAGAACTCTACAGACTCTGACAATCTCAGGAAGCAAGAGTTTCCATTGCCTACATCTCTAGGGAACCAAAGGAACACACAAGTCAAATCTCGAGACATCGGTCAAATCATTGACCGAGCCCCAGTTCTGATTCCTATATCCCGACACAAAATCCAGACACACTCACAAGACAACTCATGGCACAGTAGATTTTCAAACAGTTTTTTCTCTTTTCAATTAAATGCATTATATTTCTCTTACACATATCATCTTTTTCAAAAAATACAAAAAAATGCATCATCATCAATCATATATGCAAAAATCAGTGTGCAGGTGGCCAACACAATCAATCTCTACCCTCCTCCTCGGCCACATCAGGTGAGTCCTCTGACTCATAAAAAGATAGTCTCGCTCTCAACCTGCTCACCTCCATACGCAGGTAATGCGCCTCATCGCGCTCAAGGGTACGGATCGCTGTCTCCTCATCAGACAATCTCTGATCGGCAGCCAATCTCCTCGACATCATCTCGCAATGATACCGAAGTGCAGAGATCTCAGACAGCAGATGGCCATGAGTGGCCAAAAGGAAGCCAGGATCGACAAAAGGGCGCTCCTCAAAGGGTTCATATGAACCAGATGAAGAGCCAGCATCTCCAAGAATATCCTGCTCATCCTCATCAGCAGTCTGGTGCCAACAAGGGATACGTCGATACAAAGACTGCTCAGCAACCCAATACTGATATGGGGCGGTCGTCATCGAAAAAGTCCGCAGCTCGAATCCCAACAAATCAGCTGTCAAATAACTCGCCCAGGAACAATCAATCCGGGTCCTGAAGTCAGAAGATCTAGAGGGGAGTACTCGACGCCCGATACCCGTGAAAGCGAAATGAGGAACATCCTGCTCATACCCAAACTGCCGCAGGAACCGGATGGGATGGTAAGAGAAGTAGGATCGAAAGCCTACCAACATCAGAGGATGGCGGTGTGCATCACAAAGCGCTGGAGGAAGTGAAAGCCAAGATGACTCCCAACGAACGTTCCAGTCACGAAGTTCAGCGAACATCCTGCGATACAGGGGCTCGCTCATCCTGGCTGTATGAGGAAGGAACTCGATGATATAACGCATAATGTCAGAGCCCGAGATGCCAGGAAGAGGTACAGGAACGGTCAGAGAAAGACGCTCCCATAGCCAGACCTGATCACAAAAAGGAAAAGAAGTTCAGCTAAAGCAAAGCAATCCCCAACAAAGCAAGAAGAAAAAAAAGGGTGTAGAAAGAATACCTGCAGGAAGGCACAGCAGCCGCGAAGAACACGAGTGCGGCCCAGGGCGCAGTCAGTCAGCCCATCAAATAGCTCGGCCAAGATTAGAGAAATAATCCCCTGCCGACGGGCAGCTCGGCTCATCACCTCAAAAAGCAAAGGAGTCTGGGACCTGCGCCATCCCGAGAACAGCACCTCAGCAATCAAACAGAACATCAGTGCGTTCCGAGCAAAGGTGGAACCGGCCGTACCCTGAGGACCCGAAAAAAGATCATACAGCAAGTCCAAAGAGAACACAACAGCATCCTGGCCACCGGCTGCAGGCCGAACAAGATAGGGAATCCCGAACCAGTTCTGCGGTGTAGCAGTCTTCGGCGATGTCTTCGGCGAGAAGTACTGAGTGTAATCCAAGGGTAAGCCTGTCAAGCGTGCAAGCTCCTCCAAAGAAGGCCCCATCTCCATATCATTGAACGCAAACAAGTTCAACGAAGGGACCCAGTCAATCAAGGCAGCTCCGAGCATCCTCCAGTCAATGTCAACTCTGGCCAGATGAATCAGACTGCCAAAGCCATAGGACTCCAAATCTCGAATCTCATAAACTGACAAGCTGTCAATCCAAGCAAGCAGTCGTGGCGAGCAAGAAGAACGAGGAAGCAGCTGACAAGTCCTCACCGGTATCCCCTCCAGTACAAAAGGCCCAGAAATCGAGGACAACTCATCGAGGATCGGAAGGTCAACAGGCGAAGAAGAAGGAAAAGCTGGAACCTCTGCCGACTCGACAACCCCTGATCGGCCCTCAGTGGCGGCTATGTCTGATATAGTCGCATCGCTGTCTGAAACTGTCATAATCTCAGCCGTATGAGAAGACTCGCCCACCTCATGAACAGAGTGCGCAAAGGGCCGATGACCAAAAGAAGGACAATGCTCCCAACCAAAAGAGCCATCAGTAAAGATCACACCGCACATCGTGGCATCCTGACCAATCTGACCGTCAAAGAATACATCTGAACCATCCAAAGGGGTCCCGGCAACCCCGATCAAAGAATCAACGGTCAGATCTGGACCTGCGGCCCCCTCCAACAGAAAATCATGAATCCAGTCATCATCCTGACCGATCAAAGGGATCATCGAGGCATCTACACCGTCCATCATCAAGGGGACATCATCAATGATCACATCAAGTCCACCTAAACAAGTGTGCCGCACATCTCGGCCCTCATCCAGAGCATCCAAACCGTCAAAGGTACCATCTGAGCTATCCATACCATCCAGACATGAGATCAGCCCATCTATGTCCCTCATGGTCCCATCATCACCATCCATCACATCATCCATGGGGCCCACACTCAAGGGATGCATAGCTTCACCCATGTCCCACCTCATCATCCTATCCATACCATCCATTTCTCCCACAATCAAAGGCCCATTCAAATCAGAAATTTCAGCCATCCCACCATTAATGGGGCCATTCAAAGCTCCACCAACCACCAAGCTTAAATCCTCATTAATACCCCCATTTAATGCTCCATCTCCACCATCAATCAAGGCACTTCATCATCTTTAAAGCCTCCATCAAGTGCTGAAGTGTGGGACCCACTGACCTCTCCCACAATGGCCCACAAGCCATCATCAATGGCTGCCCAAGAAAGGGTCAACAAAGAACAAGACAAAAAGAGGAGGAAAGAAGGGACAAAATGTAGATTCATGGCTGGAATCGAAGGATCCAGTGCAGAGGGATAGGGGACAAGAGAAAAGGACAGCAGGGAATGTCCGAGCATGAACCAGCCCAGGCCGCTCAAGAGACGAGCTCTGGGCGGCCTGCCCTGGGCCGCCCGTACGGACGCGGTTCCCCTCTCTCCGCGGGATTGGCTCCAAGGTTCTTGGTAGGTGAGGCTGACAGTCCACGTCAGCAGATGGCGCTCCGTGGGCCGCCCAAGGCTCCGGTCCACTCCCGATTTCGACTGAAGATGATCAAGATCATACAAAAGGTGCCCCACTGGTCCAATCATGAAGCAATGTGACCGAAATAGGGCTGATCAAGCCAAAGAGAAGGAAAAGTGATCAAGTGGGGGCCACAAGCAATCCAAGCCATTCAAAGACTAGATTATCATGATCTAAACCATTGAAGAACCTACATGAGCCGTCAAACAACAAGATCAAAGGTTTGATCATCACAAGAAGGGCCAGAATCCAAGATCTAATCATCAAGTGGGCCCACAAAGCCAAATCAAGCGATCAGAGATGTTCAAGCCATCATCCACACCATGAGAAGCCTTCTTAGCCTCACAAATCATCAAAAGAGGTGCCCCAAAGTAAAGCTAAGGTCTCAAGTGGGCCCACAGGGCCAAATCCATCAATCTGAACCATTCAAGGGCCAAATCATCAAGATCCAAACCATTGGAAAGCTTATACAAGTCATGGAGTGGCAAGATCAAAAGACCAATCATCAAAAGAAGGGCTAAAATCCAAGATCCAATCATCAAGTGAGCCCGCAGGGCCTAAACAAGCGATCTGAACCGTTCAAGTCATTGTCCATGCAGTTGAGGAATCACAAATCATCAAGGAACAAGTCATAAATCAAAGCATCCAGATATCATCAAGAAATTTGAGACAAAACAAAGACCATATATATTCATTTAAAAGAGCTTGATACAAAGATGGAGGTAAAAGTACAAAGCCATACAAAGCAGAGCCAGCTACAAGTCACCAACATAATCATCATCGCCCCTCCTTGCGTCCCGCTCCCGACGATAAAGATCCATCAAAGGAGCAGTCACTGAACCTCCAGCATACCTGCGACGGCCACCTGGAACATAAAGCGAAGGAAGCAAAGGCCCCTGGCCAAATAGCAGATACCACTCGTCATAATCACGATCCGGGATCGTGAAACGGAAGCCAGGCTGGCCCACCAGAGCCTCAACTCTCTCATCAGCGGGCATCCGAGCAGCTGGAGGAGGTGTAGAACAGGGGACCCGAGCTATCCCAGTGACTTGCCGAAGCAATCTCTCTCCCAAGTACCATTGGAAGGACTCAGCGTCAGAAAGCATAACACGGAGACATGAAGCATCATATGCCTCCACGCGCTGGGGTGTGTAGTAGAGAGGGAAACTAGCGTATGGCATCCGGGCAAACTGCAGCAGAAGAGGTTACCACGGTCAGTTACAAGTACAGCACAAGGACAAAGACAAGCAAGATACTTACGTCCTCAACGGTCAGCCCGTCTATATCAGCACGCCAATTGTCCCCGGGAACTCGGGAGTTCCGCTGACGATTCTGCTGATGCCAGTACATGTGGCGGTACTGTGCGGATTCAATGTCATCTCGCATCCTCGGCGCAAGATGCGGAAAATGGTCATAAAAGCAAGTCTGGATGAAAGTACATTTAATGATCAGAGAGAGAAAGGAGGCAAACGGCTCCAAAGAGGATGAAAGAAGAGGTACCTCAACGACAGGCCAGAAGCCTGTGAAGGACCGGCTATGCCGACAGGTCTTGTCTAGACCTTGAAAGAGACGGGTCAGGATGGCCCCATTCCAGTTATAGGGGTGATGAAGATCCTCGACTAAACGAAGAAATTTAGGATCAACTCTCTCATTCGCATGGCAAAAAAGAAAGGATCCAAAAGCATAGGTGATCATGGCCCGCGCTTTATGGAGAGCCTCTCGCTCGGTGGTAGGGACGACGGAAGAAAAATTGTTGTAAAACCATCGCATCTTCACTTGTTGGCCTTGGAATTCACCCCCAGGAGGGACGTCACCGACAAGCCGCAGCCAATCAATGGAAGAGAGGGGAGCTAAAGAGCTAACTTGAGGGACAATTGCCCCATGAAACGGGAAACCTATCTGCATGTAAATGTCCAAAGGGGTTATCCCCCATTCTCCACAAGGAAGCTGGAAGGTGTGGGTCTCATCCCGCCACCTCTCACAAAGGGCCGCAAGCATCATGCGGTTGGCGTCGTTGTTATGGAAGCGTAGGGTGAGGAGGCCAGCAAAAGGAGTACCATCTAGTACTCGCTCAAGCAAGGGCTGTGGCTCCTTCATCCAATTGTCCCAGCGATCCCTGGTACCCTCGACCCTTGATAGCAGGAAGAGGTTGATGCTCCATAGCTAGGGAACACATGTGGTCCCCTCGGCGGACAATGAAAGCAGGATCATCCTCGTCAACCACTTGGTGGCCCCTAGTACCATCCGCCATGGAATCCTACAAGCTTGGCAAGGTAAGTCCCTATCCTTTACCCATTAAAATCCAAATTCTCATCCAAGAAACCCATGGGATTGGACTCACATTCAAATGCAAAATCTAAAGTCCAACTCCATGTGTCACTTAGGATATGTGTTGGGCCCATTGGAAAAAGTAAGGCCTGCCTTAAAGAAGGTGGCATGGCATGCCTCAGGTAAGAAAAGTCCATCATCCAAGGACACATTTTGGACAACAAATGCACTCAAGTGCCATGAAATCAACTAAGGATGAGAGTCCTACTGCACATGAGAAGTTCCTCTTCAAAGTCCACATGTGGCCAAGGATTGACTCACTTTTATGCCAAGGTCATGATTCTCACTTAGGATGTCTCCATCTTTTCACACATATGCATGGACAAGTGGGAGTAGAAAGGAAACGGGTCTCCAAGAGCAACCCAAATGCCTCATCTCAATGGATTGAAGAGAGCACATAGCCCACTTGAAGAACATGAGGACCCATTCATGGGTTAACCATGGGCAACCCTATGTGCCTCATCTTGATGAAAATTTTGACCATGAGAATACAACAAGGAGGTCTACCCATAAACATATGAATCAAAGAAGCTAAGGGTAGAAAGTTGATGCACATAGCCCACATGAAGAATCAAGGTTGAAAATGCCCATGAAAAGGCAAGTTTGGGCCACTTATGTGCACCAACTTGTTCACCAAAAGGGAGACCATTTGAGCACAAAAGAGCATGGCTTGATGAGTCACCCAACCATCATGAAAATGGATAAGAATGGTACACATAGCCCACTTGAAGATCAAAATCCAAAATGTCCCAAGGCATGGGACAAAAATGGGTAACTTATGGGTACCATTCCTTCTCACAAATGGAAGAAGAAATCACTCATATTTGAATGATGATGGGTGATCCACCAAGCCCCCATAGAAAAGTTCAAGGAGCTATGGTTGTATGGACACTCACTTGAGGATCATCCAGTTGAGGTTGATAACATTAAAGGGAAACTCTTGAGAATCACATTCCTACCACAAAGGAAGCCATTTGAACTTAGTGAGATTGTGGGAACAACTCACTCATGGGACTTGTAGATGGTCAAGTAACTCAAGTCCTCCATCCATCAAGAGAGAGAGCATGAAAATAAAAAATCCACGTGGACAAAGTGTAGTGGGGCACACATGGTTCAAAGAAGTGCCCAAGTTTCAATGAAGGCCCAAAAGCCCATCCACATGAAAAACTCCAAGGAACCCACCACACTTTGTGCAAAGATGTACATCATAATCAAAGAAATAGTGGAAGACTTGGGCTACTTGTCCATATAAGCCCACCTAGGAAAACTAGCCCACTTGAGATCCAAAATGAAGAATGGGCTAGCCACCTTGATCCATACACATGTAAAGAAAGATGGGGTCACCCAAAGTGAGCCCCATGAGCCCAAAACTTGAGATGGGCCCTACCATGCCCATGGGCCCAAATCTTGAAAAGAAGAGGGAAAAGAAAGGATAGTTCCAAAGGAAAAATGACAAAGGCAAGAAAGCATGAGGGAGCCCAAAATGAAGCATTGGGCCCATCAAATGCACCAAGGGCCATGACTTCACTTTGAGTCCATTTGATACACATGAAAAGAGGCCCAACTCCCATGAAAAAGATAGAGTATTTTGCCATGCACACTTGATGACATGGCAAAATTACTCCTTACATGCACATGGAGGGAGTGTGAAAAAGGAAAAAATGATCAAGTGGAGAGCTTGCAATGTCCTTCTCCATGCACCACCTTTGGAAGAGACTTGAGATCTAGAAAAAGGTCAAGAATACTTGGGCCCACCTTCACACCTCTTTGGATAGCTACATGAAAAAAGAAAAAGGATCATGAGAAGAGACAATGAAGATGGAAAAGGACAAGAAAGAGAAAGGAAGTGGTCCATACCTTTACCACTCACCAAAGAAGGACCACCTTGCTGTCCCAAGATTTCTCTAAGGCCCACCACTTGAAAAGAGCAAAGGACCACCAAAGAAGAGAGAGGAAACTTGAAGAAAGAAAGAGTATGAGAGAGAGAAGAGAGAGATTGCACGTTTGAGGGGGGGAGGGTGTCCCATGTTATATAGAAAAGGGGAGGGCACCCTTTTACCCAGCCCCCTGAAGAGACCAGGAGGCAGAGACCGGGCGGGCGGCCCATGGGAGGCCGTCCTAGCCTCCACCTACTTGAAACGACCTCCCTCTCCCTCTCCTTGGGAAGAACTCCTCCTTGGGAAGGGTGGTTGCAAGTGAATCTAGTACCTCCATTTAAGAATGAAGTGATGGAAGAGAATGGTGAGAAAAAAGAGAAAATCTCACCAAAATCTCATCTCATGAGAAATGGGTGAGAAATTGGGTGGATGATGTGGAAAAGTTCCATGGAATTTCTAAGAAAAAGAAAGGAAAATTTGACTTGGTCAAACAATGATCTCAACCATCCAAAGGCATGACCAGATGATCCAAACCATTCCAAGAAGAATCTCAAGAATCTCCGCCCTTGATTACTGTTCACATGTACAGTTTTTGGTCCGAAGACCTTAAACTACGTCGGGATCAAGGTCCCGAGGGATTGTCAATAAAACCGGCATCAGTCTTCTTCAAGATCTGGTGGCTCCGGATATTTTCAGAAAAAAAAAATATATACATCACTTTTAAAATTTTGGTCCGAAGACCTTAAACTACGTCGGGATCAAGGTCCCGAGGGATTGTCAATAAAACCGGCATCAGTCTTCTTCAAGATCTGGTGGCTCCGGATATTTTCAGAAAAAAAAAAATATATACATCACTTTTAAAATTTTGGTCCGAAGACCTTAAACTACGTCGGGATCAAGGTCCCGAGGGATTGTCAATAAAACCGGCATCAGTCTTCTTCAAGATCTGGTGGCTCCGGATATTTTCAGAAAAAAAAAATATATACATCACTTTTAAAATTTTGGTCCGAAGACCTTAAACTACGTCGGGATCAAGGTCCCGAGGGATTGTCAATAAAACCGGCATCAGTCTTCTTCAAGATCTGGTGGCTCCGGATATTTTCAGAAAAAAAAAATATATACATCACTTTTAAAATTTTGGTCCGAAGACCTTAAACTACGTCGGGATCAAGGTCCCGAGGGATTGTCAATAAAACCGGCATCAGTCTTCTTCAAGATCTGGTGGCTCCGGACACTTTCAGAAAACCAAAAAATAAAAAATAAAATATATATATATATACACCGCTTTTAAAATTTTGGTCCGAAGACCTTAAACTACGTCGGGATCAACATCCCGAGGGATTTTTAATAAAAATGGGTATCGGTCTCGACCATGAAAATCAGAATCGATGACCCAGAATTTTTTCCAAAAAAAAGAAAACAAAAAAATGTCTTTCCTCTTTTAAAGTTTTGGGTCCGAAGACCTTAAACTACGTCGGGATCAACGTCCCGAGAGATTTTTAATAAAAACCAACATCGATCCCAGCCTTTCCGGCCAAGATCTGATGATCTGGATCATTTCGAAAAAACAAAAAAAAAATGTGTTTGCCCCCCCTTTACTAAGTCTGGGTCCGAAGACCTTAAACTACGTCGGGACCAAGATCCCGAGGGATTGTCAATAAAAACCGGCATCAGTCTTCTTCAAGATCTGGTGGCTCCGGACACTTTCAGAAAACCAAAAAAAAAATATATATACACCGCTTTTAAAGTTTTGGTCCGAAGACCTTAAACTACGTCGGGATCGACATCCCGAGAGATTTTCAATAAAAACCGGCATCAGTCTGGATTGTCCATCCGCTGACACCGGACATTTTTCCAAAAAAATATATATATATATATAATGTTTGCCCCTCTTTTGTACAGTTTCATGGTCCGAAGACCTTAAACTACACTGGGATTAATTTCTCGGGGGACCTTTCTCGCTTTCAACTAAAAACTGGCATCGGCCTCGACCGTTGGGATCATGGTTCGATAACCCGGATCATTTCAAAAATACCAAAAATATTTTAAAGCTTTCCATAAAAACCAGTGTCAATCTCGATTACTCGAGTTGAAGTCTGGAACTTTTTCAAAACAAAAAAAATATATATATACAATATAAAACAAAAAAAAAAGTTTTCATCACCAGTTTTAATCCATCAATTTATCCCCAGTGGTCCGAAGACCTAAAACTACACTGGGATTAACTTCTCGGGGGCTTTCTTTCCTAACCTGTCCCAGACATGGCTGACACTTGATCGTACGGGTGTCTGGAATCTTTTAAACAGGTAAGGGCTGTGGCGGGCAGAACTCCGCAATCCTGTTCGTGTTGAACGCACCGTGATAGACAACCTTGATTTGGAAGTCGCTGTTGAAGCCGACGGATGTTCCCTGTTCCTAGAACTCATGAAGGGGATTAAGGCTGTTGGGAGGTGGAGCTCACCCTCACGGAATTGTGAGCAACGTAAGACCCCAAACTGGATTGACTAAGGGAAATGTGAGGATGTGGCTCATCTTGTGGCCGAAGGAGTCAGTCGGACGATACGTGGTCTATGTGCATTGCACATGAGGAACAGGCAACTTTGTGGGTGTGTTGACTGAAAACCCTCAAAATCCCCTCATCCGAAGATGTAAAACTACGGCACTTAACTGTGTGAGACTCGTCTTGCTCGCTGACGTAAAATGGATCGGGTGCCTTACCAGCAGTAGAAGCTGGAAGTGGATGGAAATTCCACATCTTTTCCCTGCATTTCAGAAAAATCACAAAATACAAAAAAAATTACAAAATCACCTCTTCAAAAATCACAAAAATATTTCCATCAAATATCTGCAAAAATCACAAAAATATTTCCCTTGCTTTCAATCAAAATATTGTCAAAAATCACAAAAATATTTCCCTTGCTTTCAATCAAAATATTGTCAAAAATCACAAAAAATACTTCTCTTGCTTTCATCGAATATTTCAAAAATGACAAAAAATATTTCCTGTGTTTTCAATAACCAATCTCTATCCTGATCGCTCAGGTAAAGATTCGGACCACATATTTACAAAAAAAATCACAAAAATTAGCATCCCCAGCACTACAATTCAGGAGTCTTGAACTCCGCTCACTTCACAGTATGGGATGACGGATCCAATCGCCCGCAAATTGGAATCTTGACCAAAACGGGCAACCAAACACCATCTCAATCACATGTATGCCCAGAAGAACATCTTGAAGTCGAATGATATCCTCGTACATTCTCAGTAGCAAAGAAACAGCATCTTGGGACGATGGACCAGATCGACCACGGGTCGGGATCTTGACCAATCCGCTGTCCAAATCTCCGTATCAAAAAGAAAAATCCCCAAGGGAAGCACAACCCAACAAGCAATAAGCTCAAAATTCTCTGCATCTCCAGCAAAAGCAAAATCATCAAACTGAAAGAGAATGAGCCAAAGCCATGCATTCATCATGCATCTCCATGCATCAGCATCCATCGCATCAATCATCATGTTTACCTGTTTTCAAAATAAAAGTCGGTTAGCTAAAGACCCCACAGGCATCCCTAGTGGAGGCACATGCGAACCAGATTTTCATTTCAAAAAGACAAAAAATATTTCTATTTGCAAATAAGAACCCCACGGAGTATCACTCCCCAGAGTGGGTATCTTTTCAAAAATCAAAAATATTTTCTCAGTAGAGCGTTCTGCCTCCAACACACCAGGAGATCTTCCATATCTCTGGGTAGGAGCCAACGCAAAAATCAAATAAGATCCAATGTCTCGCGGTTTCCCCGGAGATCATCGGATCCAATGCACTCAAAGTACGATCGAACTGAACTCCAGTGTCAGTGCAGTCGTACCACATGCCAAGATACAAAAAGATGAAAGCCAAAAGGCTCGGTCAAAGAAACCATTTGAACAGGTGGAAACGATGAATTGTAACCCAAGTATCAAAATCAGCGGATTGGGTGGAAAGAGTTCACCCGCACATACCTAGGCGTGGATGCCTGAAGTACCTTGACTGAGTCCAAGTCGGCGTAGTAGAATCCCGTAAGACTATCGGACGCAGGGCGTCTAACCACTTTGACAGTCAAGCGAAACAAGTACTCCTGGAGTGATCTGGGAAAACATCAAACATCACACAATCAGTCTCAGGGTCAGCATCCTCGTAAGACTAACGGACGCAGAGGCTCTGCTGTACCTTTCCGATGTTAGTACCGATCGGGAATGGAAGGGTTGCGATTGGGTACCCAGGTTGCAGCAAACTGCAGGGACAATCGCAACGTTTTCTCCAAACTCTCGCGGTTTGTGCGAGTTATCAATTTCCAGACAATCAACTGACTCAGATACAAAGGACAACAAAGATTCCAGACCACAATCAAGGAAAGAATGAATTGCAAACCAAGCATCAAAACCAGCAGATCGGGTGGAAAAGCCCACCCGCACATACCTAGGCGTGGATGCCTGAAGTACCTTGACTGAGTCCAAGTCGGCGTAGTAGAATCCCGTAAGACTATCGGACGCAGGGCGTCTAACCACTTTGACAGTCAAGCGAAACAAGTATTCCTGGAGTGATCTGGGAAAACATCAAAACATACAATCAATCACAGGGTCAGTAACCTCGTAAGACTGTCGACGCAGAGGCTCTGCTGTACCTTTCCGATGTTAGTACCGGTCGGGAATGGAAGGGTTGCGATTGGGTACCCAGGTTGCAGCAAACTGCAGGGACAATCGCAACGTTTTCTCCAAACTCTCGCGGTATGTGCGAGTGAGCGATCTCCAAACGATCAACTGGCACAGATGCAAAGGCAAGCAAAGATTTCAGAACATGATCTATGAATGACCGGGTCAGAAGTGGGGTGTCCACTCGCTTTGGCATTCGGTTGCACGCAACCTCTGCCAAAGAGGGGCATCTGTAGACACCCCACCTTCGGCTACACTGTTGGTAGAGATAGCTGGTTGAATGGAGGACCATACCCCCAAATCCCAAGTCCAAACTCAGCCAAACTCACCCTTGTAAGCCCCATTCCATAGCCCAGTTCAAGCCTGAACCCAGTCAACCCAGTCCTAAAAACCACCCTGAAAAACCCCCCATAAAAAAAGGCCAGTCAAAAAATCCCAAAAAGTCAAACTCACTGAGTCAACCCGCTGAGTCAACCCGCTGAGTTAACCCACTGAGTTAACCCGCTGAGTCAACCCGTCGAGTCAACCCGTCGAGTCAAAACACCGAGTCAACCTGTCGAGTCAACCCGTCGAGTCAAACCACCGAGTCGACCCGCTGAGTCAACTCACTGAGTCGACCAGCGAGTCCAACAGCAGCCCCGAGGGAACGGCCGTACTCGCTGGAAACCGAGGAGCGGCCGTACGGGCGGCCCATGGCAGGCCGCCCGGAAAAAATTACGAGAATGCCCCTCTCGCTGCTATAAATACCCCCCTCCCCTTCTCATTTCAGGGGACCACTTAGCCAGAGAGAGCCCGTCCGTCTGAGTCACCCTCCTTCATCCTTTAGCCCATTCCTTCACCAAGGAGAGCCCGAGTGAGGAGAGTCTAGCCCTGGTCCAGCCCAGCCTGACCACTGGTCCAAGCCTCCCAAGCCATCCAAGTCTTGATCCAGCCACTCGAAGCCAATCCTTGCGACACCTCCGTCCACCCAGCTACTCATTTTCCAGCATCATCTCATTTGCATCTAGCATAAGTGCAACATTTACTTTCCTTCCAACCCCCCTGCTTCACTACAAGCACCTTGATTACTCAAGCACACATGCATATGTCTTTATATTAAGCACCTGTCAGTTCGAGCGTATGCTCTGGGCTTGCCCGTTGTTGGAACCTGCCCATCAGAAACTCTTACTGTTCAGACCTGCATTCACGCTTCACCATAAAACACCTTGATCATTCAAGCACACTGCATACGTCTTACATTAAGCACCTGTCAGTTCGAGCGTACGCTCTGGGCTTGCCCGTTGTTGGAACCTGCCCATCAGAAACTCTTACTGTTCAGACCCGCATTCATGCATCATGTCATCCATGAGAATATACGAGGATTAAACTAGACTTTCAAGTATTCGATCGATTCTGTGAAGTAGAGACCGTACTTCGGTACGGGCAGTGTGTGGGGTGCTTAACCTCTTCCCACCCTGTAACCGTGATCCCTTACCTTGAATCTCTGACCGCAGATCAACAGGAGTCATTTTAGAGGAAGGAATCTTCGGATTCCCTTCTCTAACGTTTCTACGGGGTCTAGCCGACTGTAGATTCGAAGTAACTGGCTAGTGGCGACTCTGGTCTTATATAAATTCATTTAAGCACATCCAGCTCAATACGACAACCAAACAAAGCCCTCGAGAACGAGGCAAGCCAGTGGCACAAACGGCGATTTCGCACTCACGCACCTCTTCTTCTTCTTCTTCTCCCGAAAGGAAAGGGAGAACGACGTCGTGTGGGAGCGCGGGGAAAATCGGCGAGGGTCCACAATTAGTAACTTTTTTTATTTAAAATTATTTAATCACTTCAGTTTAATAAATAAAAGTCAAGATACATGACTTGAGGCATAAACAGCTCATCTTAAGTGGTAGACACCAAGGAGTTTCAACACAGAGGTCTGGGGTTCGAGTACAATTGGTGGTGAAATCCCAATATGACGGGCTACATGTTTTTTTCCCAGTAAATGTGTTATCTTAGTAAGAAAGCTCTGATCATTCATTCTTCCAATCCTACACATGGAACCACCCAATTGAAACATGTCCTTAGAAAAATTGGAGTCAACTCAGCTCGCCCATTCACCTGATTATCATTTTTCATTAACATGATTCGGGTAAACTCAATTTGGGACAACATCACGAAACAGTTGGTCAATTGATTTGAATCAACTGAAGAAAAAAAAAAAATCCTCAACTCAGATAAAACTCGAATTCTTTTCCAAGACTAAAATATTCTTAAAATACGGAATGTTGGATGCTACGAGCTACCTTGTTGTGATTTTCATGACTTGTAAAACTCGAGCAAGCACTCGAGTCAACTCAACATACCTTAGAGTCGAGTCAAGATGAGTTTTCCAATTCTAGAACAGTGATTTGATGGGACACGCTAAAAAAGCAATGTCCACTATCTTGATTCACGGAACAAAGCACGTTTAAACAGAACTCGGATTCGGTAGTGACCCTCCAATCTGGTCCGTCCTTTGTGGGCCCACCATGATGTAGGTGTTTTATCTATACTGTCCATCCATTTTTCGAGCTCATTTATGTTGGGAAAAGCCAGCGGCGGAAGCGGAGCGCAGAACATGTGAAGCAATGCGAAATCAAACGAGTAACAAGATGCAATCAATCACACAAGCATTCACCATAAGAGACTCCGAATTTAAGTGGAAAAACCCCTCAATGGGTAAAAAACCACGGCACAAGTGATCCACTATGAATTAAACAGAAGATTACAAAGATGATAGCTCACAAGCAAGGAAAACAGAGAAAACCCAAGCTCTCTCTCTCTCTCTCTCTCTCTCTCTCTCTCTCTCTCTCTCACACACACACACACACACACACACACACACACACACAACTCTCTCCCCTCTTCCTAATACGAATAGGAAACCTTGAACACCTTAGGATACTTCTCTAAGTCGGATTACAACACCTTAAATAGGAAAAAATCCAAAAATAAAAACACCTTGCGCAATACTGCGGACTGCGTAAGAAAACCGCGTACACAGCCGACCGGTCACACCTCGCACGGTCAGTCCAAGGAGAAATCCACGCCGTTCCTGCCTAACAGCCGACCGGTCGGAGCTCACTAACGACCGGTAGTCCGACCGGTCTGGGCACTCGCACAAAGGACGACCGGTCTGGGCACTCACAGCAGCCTTTGTGCATCTGGGCCACACGGTCAAACCGGTCGCTCGACCGGTCTGAGCACCCCATTCACGCAGTTTGAAGGCTCTTCAACAATCTCCACCGACGCTTCAAACGTAGAAACAACACATCCTTGCAACGTCATCTCATCTTCAATCATAGTTCCCCCACTTCTCATGCCACCATCGACCCTATCCTTGCAAAGTCACGCCCTTTTTCGCTCTTCTCATGTGGCCCTTGGGCACTTGCCACATACGAGCAACCGTGGATCTCGCTGCCTCACCCGCAACTCTACCGTGAATTGTGCTCCCGATCAACATGTAAAGATGGCCACACTTCCGTGCCTTCATACACACGAGTGCCCCCTTCATCACTTCACAACAACGATCGCGGCCGATAAACACGCACCCTTTCGCCTTGAATGCACCAAGAGAATCACATTCATCTTCATCTTAGGAACGTGCTTCACATCTTCCAGGACTCGTTCGACCCCGTCGAACATCCTGATGCGCATAGCACCAATACCCACAACCTTATGAGCGACTCCATTGCCCACAAACACCGATTCTCCACCATACTCCCTTTATGTCGTGAATGAACTTCAGTCAGGACAAACGTGACATGAAGCCCCTGAATCAAGGATCCACTCACTACCGTGAGATCCCTTGCCAGATACAGTCAGAACTTCACATAGATTGCCACCGTCATTTACGGTATTGGCTCCCTCTCCAGAAGAATTTCCATACCTCTCTTACTTCAACCTGGGATTCTGACAATCTCCTCTCATGTGGCCCTCTTGGCCACAATTCCAGTACTTCACCTTAGCCTTATCTTTGCCCTTGGCCCTGGATCCCGATTTTGAATATCCTCCATGCTCATAACTTCTTCCCCTCATAACCAGTGCCTCTGAGGAATAACGAGAAGCCACGTCACCGCTTTTCTTTCTCATCGCCTTCGACTGGAGGGCTGAGATAACGGTCTCGACGCTTATGGTTTCCCTCCCTGCACACAGAGTCCCTGAATGACCTATATGAATCTGGAAGAGAATTCAACAAGATGCATGCTTGATACTTATCCTTCATTGGTTCATCGATCTCCACCAACTTGCAAACCAGCCTATTGAACGTGCTCAGGTGGTCCTCTACATCAGTTCCTTCAGTCATCCTCAAGGTGAACAACTGCATCAACACGTACATGCGATTCTCTAAAGATTTCTTGGCATAAACCCTCTCTAGCTTCGCCATTGTTTCAACCGCAGTCTTCTCCTTCATGACATGATAGAGAACATCATCTGTAAGGTTTAACAGGATTGAGGTTCTAGCCTTCTTGTCGAGCCTCGTCCACTCATCGTCTTTCATATCCTCGGGTCGCTTTCCAAGAGCTTTATCAAGCCCTTGCTGAACCAGGAAAGATTCAACCTTTACCTTCCATAGCTCAAAGGTATTTTTTCCAGAAAACTTCTCTACCTCGAACCTTGCGCCCGATCCCATCTCCTCGTCTCAGATTCGAATCTACTCCACCCCAACTTTAGCTTTGATACCACTTGTTGGGAAAAGCCGGCAGCGGAAGCGGAGCACAGAACACGTGAAGCATTGCGAAATCAAACGAGAAACAAGATGCAATCAATCACACACAAGCATTCACCACAAGAGACTCCGAATTTACGCGGAAAAACTCCTCAATGGGTAAAAAAACCACGGCATAAGTGATCCACTATGAATTAAATAGAAGATTACAAAGATGACAGCCCATAAGCAAGGAAAACAGAGAAAACCCAAGCTCTCTCTCTCTCTCTCTCTCTCTCTCACAACTCTATCCCTTCTTCCTAGTACGAATATGAAACCTTTGACACCTTAGGATACTTCTCTAAGTCGGATTACAACACCTTAAATAGGAAAAAATCCAAAAAATAGAAACACCTTACGCAATACTGCGGATTGCGTAAGAAAACCGCGTACACAGCCGACTAGTCGCCCGACCGGTCGCACCTCGCACAGTCAGTCCAGGGAGAAATCCACGCCATTCCTGCCTCACAGCCGACCGGTCGCCCGACCGGTCGAAGCCCACTGGCGGTTTGGGCACTCACAGCAGCCTTTGTGCATCTGGGCCACATGGCCAGACCAGTCGCCTGACCGGTCTGAGCACCCAGTTCACGCAGTTTGAAGGCTCTTCAACAATTTAAGGATATTAGTCCCAAAGATGAGGCAGATCCAAACCTCATGTGGATCCCACCACGGTGGGGATTAAACAGCCCCATTGAAACTTATTGGGGCTATAAATCTATAATTGTGTGACAATAGATTGGATGGCAAATAAACAGTACAATGGGCCTTAGAACGTTTCTAATAGTGGGACTATTGTTTCCTGTGGTGGTGAGCTCACCTTAGATTTAGATTTATTTGGGAAAGTAAACGAGCAAAACTCTTAGAATTAGATTGACCTCATACCCTAAAATGGTGCAGCCAGGTAGGTGAGATCGAGTACCGTCTCTCTCATGGGGGATAACTATTCCAAATTTCAGAACTATAGGAACTTTGCAACCTGTTTTCGTCGAATTCACAACGGAAGATTTCGAATCCACGAAGAATAACCTGAATCCACGAGCAAACACGGAGATAAACTCAAAATTTTATTAAAATTAATAAATAATGTCTAAAAATTGAAATCAAAACAACATTAAATAATCATAAAAAAATCTATGCAGCTTAGGTGTCCTAATTGCAATAGGAAAGCAAATCAAACTAAAACGGAAACAAAAAGTTTGAAATAAGCAGATTCAAGTGCACATTCTACACTAGTGCTGATCAGTCGTCAATGTGGCTGACTGGTCGGGTAACTGGTCACGATCGACCCAAAACAATCTAGAGAGTTGGACTATTTCTAGGCAAAATTTCGACCCGTTGATGATGGACGACCGACCGTTAGACCTATTTTTCTTTCACTTTTGGGTCTTACTCTTGGCTCTACTCCTTCGTCGACTAGGAGTACTTCTCGTTGCATCATAAAATGAGCTTACAAAATGGATGGAGGGTGTGAATAAAACACACGCTTCATGATGGGGCCCGCAGCACCGACCAGTATGGACCTCGCTGCTAGAGGGGTCACTACCGAGGACCGGATTGCCTACTGAGTAACTATACCTTACTTAGTAAACTCTGTGGGGTCCATCGTGATGTATGTGTCTTATCCACACCATCCATTCGTTTCTCCTCCTCATCTTAGAGAATGAGTTAAAAATTGAAGCATATCAAAATTTCAAGTGGAGCACACCACAGAAAAATGTGGGAATTGATCGCTTACAATTGAAAACTTCTCGAAGGCCACGGAAGTTTTGGATCAAGATGATATTTGTGCTTTCCCTTCATCCATGACTGTGTGACCTTATGAACAGGATGGATGGAAAATAAACATCACTGTGGACCCTAGGAAGGTTTCAACGGTGCAATTCATTATCCTCACTGTTTCCGTAGTGTGGTCCCCTTGAACTTTAGATATACTTCAATTTTGGGTCCTTTCCCTAAAATGATCTGATAAAATAGATAGACGGCGTGGATAAGACACATACGTCTCGGTGGACCCCACAAGTTTACTAAGTACGGAATCCGCGTCCCACTGCAGAAACAGTGTCCGTTAAAGTCTTCCCTCACACCCTGTGAAGAATGCGCGGAACAAACAACCTCCCTTGTAAAATGAAGGGCAGAGTCTCACACCATTGAGAAAAACGTGATGACTCTTCAGAAGTATACATGCACGCTTGTCTGGCAATTTAGACCGTTCAAATTATTGACCCAACTCTGGATGGGAATCAACCCAAAAATTGAACAACAAAGATAATATCTACCACTTGATTTTTGCTTTCGAATATGGACCACTCACTATTTCACTTTTAACCATCCGTTTCTAAACATCAATTGGACGGATAGTATTGCTTGACCCATGTGATTTTGTACATACGCTTCAACCACAATGGGACCCACAATACTAACGATCTGGATAGCTAGCCGTACATCAATGCAACACGCGAGCAAGATGAACGGCCACCACATTTTAAATGGTACAAAATCCAGCATGGGAGTCTAGTCAATCGAAAGATCAACCAATTACCACATTCGGTGATTCAAATTCAATCGCAACCGTCCATCTCATGTTCCAAGTTTTCTTGTTGACTAAATCGCCATCTTGACTCCAAAATTTCCACAACCCTCTTTATAAAATAACCTCAAAACACAAAGCTCCGTCCAGTATCCACCCAATCCCTCGGCCGGAGTCTCTCAAAACATGGGTTCCTCCTCAAAATCCCATCTCAGCGTCCTTTTCATCCTCTCCCTTGCCTTCCTTGCCCAATCCAAATGGAATTTGGAACCGTCCGATTCGGAGGCCCTTCTGCAACTGAAGGAAGACTTGGGAATTACGAGTCAACGCGACTCGCATCACAACCCCTGCAGCTCATCCGGAATCTCCTGCGAACGGAGAGTCTACGGCAACTCTTCGCAAATCCGAGTCGTTCGACTCGTCTTCAAATCTCAAGGGCTGGATGGGTTCCTGTCGCCAGCCATCGGACGGCTCTCAGAGCTCAAAGAGCTCTCCCTCCCTGACAACAGACTCTTGGACGAAATTCCTCCCGAATTAGGCAACTGCAGGAAGCTGGAGATTCTAAACCTCCAGAAGAATGGGTTCTCTGGTGAAATCCCTTCAGAACTCAAATCCCTCGTTGCCCTCCGAATCATCGACCTCTCGTCGAACAGATTTGAGGGTGAGTTGGGTTTCTTGAAGCATTTCCGGAACCTCGAAAGCCTCTCCCTCTCCGACAATCTCTTCGTCGGGAAAGTCCCGCCATCTTTGAAGTCCTTTCGCAATCTGAAATTCGTCAACCTCACTGGGAATAACCTGAAGGGCTACCTGGCGCCGGCCTCACTGCTCAAGGTGGAATATTTGAAGAATTCTCTCCCCCGGCGTTATAAATTAGCGGAGAATTCAAATTCCTCAAATTCGAATACTCATACTACCCCAGTCCCCCCCACTCATGGCCCTCCCAAGAATCGAACTTCTGATAGTAATCGAACTTCTAATGGAAATCAGACCTCATCGCCCCCTGCTCCATCGCCAGAAGCCGCCCCCAAGAAACAAAAGAAGAAGAGGCATGTCAAGAGCTGGATTATTGGATTTGTTGTCGGTGCAATCACTGGAGTCCTTTCAGGTGCTGTATTCTCTGTGATTTTCAGGATTCTGCTGAACTGCATCCGTGGTAAGGGCAAGAATTCTGGCACGGAGATCTACAGCTCGTTGATCAAGAATGCGGACGACCTCGCCTTCTTGGAGAAGGAAGATGGGCTTGCTTCGCTTGAGATCATCGGCCGAGGCGGTTGCGGAGAGGTCTATCGGGCTGAATTGCCTGGAAGCAACGGGAAGCTAATTGCGATCAAGAAAATAAGTCAGCCTGCAACGGATGGTCCCGATCTCTCTGAGGAGGACAGCAAGCTCCTAAACAGGAGGATGAGGCAGATCAGATCGGAAATCCAGACCGTTGGGTACATACGGCATCGGAACCTGCTTCCTCTCCTAGCCCACGTCCCCCGCCCCGATTGCCACTACCTCGTCTATGAGTTCATGAAGAATGGGAGCTTGCAAGACGTACTGAAGCAGGTCTCTGAGGGCACTAGGGAACTGGATTGGCCCATTCGACATAACATCGCGATGGGCATTGCAGCGGGCCTCGAATACCTCCACATGAACCACAGCCCGCGCATAATCCACAGGGACCTCAAGCCGGGGAACATCTTGCTTGATGACGACCTTGAGGCCCGCATTGCAGACTTTGGGCTGGCAAAGGCTGTCCCGGATGCGAACACTCATGTGACAACCTCCAACATAGCGGGGACGGCAGGGTTCATCGCCCCAGAGTACTACCAGACCTTGAAGTTCACGGATAAGTGTGACTTATACAGCTTTGGGGTGGTGCTGGTGGTGCTGGTTATGGGGAAGCTGCCATCGGACGAGTTCTTCCAGGGCACAGAGGAGATGAGCCTGGTCAAATGGCTGAGGAATGTCATGGCGTCGGAGAATCCGAGCAGGGCCATTGATCCTAAGCTGATGGGTCATGGTTTCGATGCTCAGATGCTTCTCGTTCTCAAGATTGCATGTTTCTGCACTCTTGATGATCCCAAGCAGAGGCCCAACAGCAAGGAAGTACGGTGCATGCTTTCTCAGGTTAAGGGTTAGGCTGCATGGTGTTTGGAAATGCTATACTTTCGCTTATCTTGATGTTCCAATAAATGCCTTCTTTATGTTTGAAGGGCTATCCTAAGTGTTGCAGTTTGTGTGTTTGTGATGTAGTTTGTAATTATAGTCCAAGATGTCATCTGTATTCCAAGTGAAGTTATCCCGCTCTGTTTTCGCTGCATACTCAAGTTAAAGCTTTTATTGTATTATGAAGGATGTATGTGAGATTGTTTGAATGCTGGATACGCCGAGCCAAACAGTCCAATTTCCATAATCAATTTAAAAATAGATTTTGGTTGTTTTCGTTAGAAGATGTGGTATTAGAACTATGTAACGTTTGATTTAACTTAGCTCACCCGATATTGGTGATCGAACTCTGTATTTAAGTTGGTATGATTGCTGTTAATGGTGTAGGATATATGATTATATGGATGAGATCTGAGTTGGATTATCCTTGTCATGCACAAGTGAAGCACTCGATCTTGGACTGTGAGCTTCTCTTGCGGACGAGTGAGGTTTTGGGGACTGAGAGCCTTTATGAAAAAGTCTCCAATGTGATCTCCTGGTGGATATGAAATGGGTATCCAAATCATTTAAGGCTACTTTTCCCAAGCACAAAGAAAATCAATCACAATCCACTTAGTCCTGTTGTGGAATACCTGATTGGATTAGTGGTTAAATACTGGACCCTGTATTGTCTCGTAAAGTAATAGGTGGGACATTTTTAGTGACCCCCAATAATTCAAGACATAGCGGTGACTACAGTTGTGGCATGTAAAGAGATAATTATATGTTGTGAGTGAACCGGCTCTAATGTCGTGCCAACAACAAACCGGATCAACCATAAGTGTTAGAAATTTAGATCTAACATTACCGCTAATACATGCACTTCGTAGGAACACATTCAACGAAGGTAAAACAATAGCAATAACTAGAATAACTAAATAATCAAGCAAGCAACCATAGAACACAAGATATTTAACGTGGAAAATCCTTGCAGGAAAAAACTATAGCACAAAGTGACAAAAAATTCACTATAATCAAAATTTTAGAGTTTTATAGATTCACCTTATTCAACTACAGTTGTACCCAATCTCCCCCTGTGATGCGCACATCTAGGAAACTCTAGATTCCGTTAGAAAATTCCTTCTCAAGCCCTTAGAAGTATAGAAAACCTCTCCCTAAACAAAATCCTTGCCCCTTAAGAGAAAACACTCGTATTAAGCAAGCCCTAATTGAAATTAGGCTTTATATACTTCACTTACGCAAAACTACGCAATTCCACGGTCGCACAGTCAACCAAAGGTGCGACTGAGATTTCAACAAAGAGTTACGGCCGATCGTCAATAGCCCTCGGTCAACCGTGAACATCACAGTGAGTTTCAGTCAACTCGTGGATTTCACTGTCAACCAAACTATCCTGTTGTGTAGAATACAAGGCATACTTTATAACAATTTCCACGTGTAACCTCCATCTTGAGTATAGACCGCTCCCTACATCCCTCCACCTAAAACATAACTCCATCTGCACTCTTGTCCAAGGATGTCCAATCTCATCAATAGCTAGTGAGATTGATCAAGCCCAAGCAGTGCTTGAACTTGTCCATGGTCACCATCTTTGTCAATATATCCGTGGCATTCTCATCCGTATGAATCTTCTAAAAGAGAATCTCCCTTGAAATAATGAGCTCCCGTTGTCGAACCTCATGTCAACGTGCTTGGTTCTCGCATGATACACCTAATTCATAACTCGATTGCTAACGCTCTGACTATTGCAATGTCACTGAATCGCCTCCTGCTTTAACCCTAATTCTCCTATCAGACCTTTCAACGATAATGTCTCTTTTGAAACCTCCATCAAAACCATGTGTTCCGACTGCCTTGGTTGTAGACAACGTTACTGTAGACTATAACATAAATCTCCAACATATTGGTCCGCCTGCTAATGTGAAAACATATCCGTTCACCAACTCCATGTGCAAGGTTGCGATGTAGTAATAATTCGGTAGAGACTGAGATCGTCCTCACGGATCAACCAGGAATTCACAAAACTTCTTAAATAGCTTCAATTGAAATTAAACTAAGGGAACTAAATTTGAAAATCTGTATATTGTGAATAATGAAATCTGTAAACTAAAGGATGAATGTAATGATTTAAAAAGCACTAGAGCGCCGATGATCCACTTATAACTATCCTTAATGCATAATCCATCCAGGTTTATCAACTTCACAGCTGGAATTGAAATCCAATTCTATCAAGCTAGGATATGGAGCGGTTAAATCACATCAACATCTAAAACAGTGTTGTTCATTAACATGATTCCCTCAATAGAGTTTAGGTATTGGGCACACTCAATTATATAGGCCAATCCTCTTTCTAATTAGTTAATATCACAACTATGGTTATTATCAAATCCTGTCACTAGACTTGATTAATACCAAAATCTGAACTTGAATCAAATCATAGCAATAAAATAACAACTATCTTAGAATTCTCCAAAAGATAAGAACTTTGGTTGAAGTAGTTCTCACATTAAGAACCAAGTTCTAGAGCATAGGAAATCCAATTCCTTAAATTATATAGGTTTAGACCTTGCAAAATAAATAAGAATCTAAGTTTAAACCTTCTAAGCATCGCATGAAACTGAAGCCATCAAGAGATCAAAAAGCACTAGAACTTAGAACTTCATGCAAACTAGAATCAAACCACGTTCAATTTTAAATCCAAAAGTAGAACCTAGAATCGAATAAAAACATTAAGAATAATTACAAGCTTCACCTCTTAGCCCTAGCTAAGAGGTTCTAGCCAATCAAAGACACGATTGAACTAGAAAACTAAAGAAAAACTACTAAGAATAAGAAAAACCTTAAAAAATAGAGTTGTAGAAGCTTTTCTTTGATTTTCTCCATCTCTAGTAGCTTTAGGTATTCTCTATGATGATTTTAGATGTGGGTGGAAGTGTCCTTTTATAGTAGAAATCGCGCACCACCTTGAAATCTTTTGAAAATTGCATAACTCATGACTGTTTCGATATATCGAAACACCTCTTCGATGGATCAAAGAAAGTGTCTAAAGAATTATGTTTTTTTCCACAAATATTATCAATATATCAAAATGGGGTTTCGATTAATCGAGATTCAAACTTCGATATATCGAAAGGGCTTCGATGGATCAAGATTTATGTCCAGAGAGTATGAATTTTCAGCTACTCTTCGATCCATCGAACTGGTCTTTCTATATATTGAAGGACCTATCGAAGACATATTGAAGGTCTATAAAAAATTATTGTTTCTATATTCTTCTGGTTTTCGACTTCGAATTTCTTCCTTTCTTATTTGTTTGATTCTTCCACCTCTTGGCTTTCTTCCAATGTTCTTCAAAGTGCCTAAAGTGATCCTCTTGTCTTTGAATCCATGAGGTCTCTCATTCTTTCCTACAAACACAAATGCATGTATAAGATGAGTGTTTTAGTACTATAACCCATGCATAATGTGTGATGAATTGGGGTTAGAACATGCACAATTCAAAGCTCAACAATATCTCGTAGTGGACCTATTGTTTTCCTAATCACTTGCATAATCTGAATCTATGTAGCGTATAACTCCACCTGAAGCTCCATATTCACCGAACATGATCCCAATGTCGATTGTGCCCCTGAGATACCTTAAAATCCACTTAATAACATTCCAATGCTCCTTTTCTAAATTTGTCATATACCTGTTGACCACATTGACTGCTTATGAGATATCTGACCTCTCGCAAACCATCGCATATATGAGAATCCCCACTACACTAACATACGATACCCGTGACATGTCTGAAATCTCCTCGTCTATGCTTAGACATGATTGACAACTTAATTCATGGATGATTTTTCTATTTTTGGTTATACTTTTGATGAGTGCCTTAATCACTTGAAATTGGTCTTGACAATGTGTGAGGAGAATAACCTTGTTTTAAACTAGGAGAAGTGTCATTTTATGGTACAAAGAGGAATAGTTCTTGGACATATCATCTTGTCCAATGGAATATGTAAGACCCGTACCTTTATTTGCCCTCTGTACGCTTAATTTTCTGTGCCGGAACGTCCCGGATGGACCAGATTAGCGAGCCTTGATCGCGACTCTGTTTTAGTACCGCATCGACCCAAGACCTATACCCCGGCGACCGCGTACGTGCTGCGATTCCAATGCCGCGCGGCACGCCCCATTGCGATACCCGGTGTGAAAGTTATGATCAATCGCGTAATCCGAGGTGGGCCGCGCAACGTGCGTGTGTCGTGGGCCCCACTTGCACAAATTTCAAGAATATGTCTAATCAATCAAACCCATACCCCTACTCTACACACACCATACCCCCCATCCGTCTCTCTCCTCCAAAGTCAACCAAGGCCCATACCCCCCATACCCCTCTCCCATGCTAGCCATCATTACCCATAATTCCTTCTCTCTCTCTCCCCCCATACAATACCATACGTAGGGGGAGAGGAGGCCCCCCACCTTCCCATTTTGCAAGAAAGAGATTTGAGAAGAGAGAGAAAGAGATTTGAGAGGAGAGAGAAAGAGAAAGATTTGAGAGAAGAGGGAGATTTGAGTGATTAAAAGAGAGAGGTTAGGGGAATTGTAGGAGGAGATCCAAGCTTGGAGGACCTCAACCATCATCCGGACCGTCCGGATCATCCGATCATTAACTCGATCCATTCCAACCGTCCAACCATCCATCGAGGTGAGTGCAAGGGGCATAAACCCCCATTTTTCTTAATTTACTTCCTTTTCTTTATTTTCTTTTGGGCCCACCTTGTGATGGACAGTTAGATGAATGGATTGGATCATCCATGAATGGGCAACACCTTCATATTATAATAATAATAAAAAAAAAAGAAGGGAAGCTTACCCGCTGGACAGACAGCGTCCAGAGGACGCTGCTGCCCAGCTGGGCAAGCCTTTGGGCATGGACAGGTCCCCACACGTGGGACCCACTTTGAGGTATGTATGCAATCCACGTCGTCCATCTGTTTCTCCATCCCATTTTAGGGCAGGGAGCCAAAAATGAAGAAGATCCAGATCTCAGGTGGACCACACCATAGAAAACAGTGGGGCCAATGAAGCCTACTGTTGAGACTTCTTAGGCCCACCGTGATGTTTGTGGACCACATCACTTGCCCAATATTGGGCTTGTTAGGACCCCAACGATCTGGGGAACATGATGAAGGGGGTGGATCGTCCCTAAGTGGGCCCCACATGAAATGACCACAAAAACAAGAAGAGCAAAACAAAAAAAAAATACATTGAAGGAATGTCTAGCGTCTGGACGTTCTGACGCTGGAACGTCCAGCGTCACTCGGACGCCGTACTGGGGTCCCCACTCATGGGACCCACCTTGATGTTTGTATTCCATCCAAGCCGTCCATCGGTTTTCCCAGATCATTTTAGGGGCAGGGCCAAAATATGAAGCCGATCCAAATCTTAAGTGGACCGCACCGCATAAAACAGTGGAAATAATGATTCCTACTGTCAGATATTCTTCGGCCCACTTTAATGTTTCTAGACCTATTTACATATCCAATATTGGGCTTGTTGGGTCCCCCATGAGATGGGGAACCTGATGAACGGAGTGGATCAGACCCATGTGGGCCCCACTTGATATGAACACAAAAAAAAGAGAGAAAATAAGAGAAGAGGCAGAGCCTGACGCTGGGCATACCAGCGTCCAGGTACGCTGCTCGTGAGGCCGGCTGGTGGCCCACTCGTGGGTCCCACCATGATGCATGTGCTATATCCACACCGTCCATCCAGTTGGGGAGATCATTTTAGGGCATAACCCCAAGAATGAGTCAGATCCAAGTCTCGAGGGGGCCCCACCACAGAAAACAGTAGGGACAGTGGCCCTACCGTTGAAACCTTCTTATGGCCCACCATGATGTTTATTTGAGATCCAACCTGTTCATAAGTTCACACAGACATGGAAGAAGGAAAAACAAAAATATCGGCTTGATCGGAAACTTCTGTGGGCCCCGCTTGTAATAAAAACAAAAAAATATATATAAAAAAAGGAAAATGGGGTCGCTGGATAGACAACGTCCAGGGGACGCTGCTGCCCAGCAGACTTGTGGGCGCCACCCTATGGGCCCCACTCGTTGGGCCCACCTAGAATGTATGTCCCTTACCTATTCTGTCCATATGTTTTTCCCAGCTCATTTTAGTGGCTGAGCCCAAATTTAAGTATATCCAAAAATGGCAAGTGGGCCATGCCAAGGAACAACAGTGGAAATAATGATCTCCACCATTGAAACCTTTCCCGTCCTACAATGATGTTTATTTGTCACCCAACCTATTCATAAGTGGCTGGGCCTAAAATTTAAGCATATCCTAATGTCAAGTGGACCATGCCACAGTGGGGATGATGATTTCAAACGTTGAAACCCTTTCAGGTTCTACAGTGATGTTTATTTGCCATCCAATCTGTTCATAAGATCACATGGACATGGACGAAGGAGAAAACACAAATATCTGTTTTATTCATGATGCCTATCTATTTTTCTATATTATTTTAGATACGGCCCCAAAAATGAGGCAAATTCAGATGTTAGATGGACCACACCCATAGGGAATAGTGGTCATTGATGCCCACCATGGTTTCTTCTTGATATATATGTTTTATCCATGCTGTACACATATTTTGACGGCCTATCTTGTATGTGCAGGCCCAAGTATGGGGCCGATGTGGTCTCAAGTGGGCTACGCCATGAAGACCTTTACATTTCCAATGGGACCCACCGTCCGGGTCCCACTCTCCATATATATTGGGCCTTTTAAGGCCAATGTTACATGATATGTTTGGTAACATGCTAGTATGATTAGCTTGATATGTCACACTGATAACATGCTTAGTATAATGAATACCATGCTCATTCATATGCCCATACGCATCATTTGTATGCCTGTTATGGATCATGATTAACCATAGCATATGCTAGTTGGCTTGTTATACTTAGGGGACCCGCGTGAGACAGGGTCGCCCCACATGATTGCGCAGTATGCGTAAGCTTGGTGCATGATTTGGATTGTATGACTTATGCATTTCGCATTATGTATGTCACGATCGCTTTCACACCCTAGCAGCATCAGGGTGGTGGCCACCATAGTCACATCATAGTTGGCAGTATTGGACACCGGAAACTTGTTCTAGTACTTGGGCGCTATGGATGTCCTTGGGTGAAAGTCCCTAAACCCTGTGGTACCAGTAGGATGCTCCAGCGTCGAGACCGAGTGGATAACATGAGCGCCCGTGTGCCAAATACCAGTAGGCCGCGTCTCCCACTGTGTCGAGGTCGGTTGGAAAGGGGTGTGACCTTATCCGCCCGGGTGAAGTGGGCTGTAAGCTAGGTCGAGTCTGACTAGCTCATGGAATGGGTCCGCTATCGGCGAGCCAGGTGGGCAATGGCATACCACTGACGAGGCGGATAGTGAGGTCTTTTCTACTCGCTTGGTTATGCGCGCGATGTGCGGCGGCCAATATTAGAGTATACTAGACCCCGGTGATGTCCTAGATGAGAACTATTTTGATATGTGGATCAGTTGAGGATTGACATGTTTGCATTGCATCCCTAGCATGTAACATCGGCCATGTAGGCCCTTGCATCGCATAGCCTTGGGATGGCTAATAGCATTCATAAACTTAGTAACTTAGCCCTCTACTACTTTCGCTTACTCTGATATCTGTATACTTGTCATATGCATCACACGTGCACACACGCACTCTACTGGGCTTCGTGGGAAGCTCATGCGCGTTTGTTTACACTGCAGTTACTAGAGCCTATTAGCAGCGTTGAGCGCGGTTCATGTACCTGATATTTTTGGACTTCCGATTCATGTTGTATTTCCCTTTCCAGCACTGTACTCAACAAACTTTTTAGTGGATATTTGATGATGTTTTATGGTTTTGATTATGCTCCTGTACAAAAAAAAAATTACCCTGAAAATCCTCCTGGTAGGATCCCAGGATCGGAACCTGGCACATGAGAGCTAGAAGCCGAGAATGGGGTACTACGGAGGCTGTTGGCACCAAGGTCGGCGATCAAAAATTTAGTGAGCCCGGTCCCCGGGTTTGGGGCGTGACAGAATAGAGGTAGACCGGGCTAAAATTGATATTATTTCCAACCTACCACCAACCAAGAGCATACACGATGTGCGGTCCTTTCTTGGACACGTCGATTTTTATAGAAGGTTCATTAAGGATTTTAGTCATATTTTTAGGCCCTTATGCAATCTTCTCCAAAAGGAGAACTAATTTGAGTGGAGTGCCGATTGTCAAGTAGCCTTTTCAAAGCTAAAAGACATGTTGACAACCACTCCTATTATGCAACCACTGGATTGGTCCATTCCTTTTAAGTTGATGTGCGATGCGAGCGATTATGCTATTGGGGCAGTGTTAGGACAAATGAAGGACAAGAAGCCCCATGTTATCTACTATGCAAGTAAGACCCTGAACCCCGCCCAAGTCAATTACTCAACTATGGAGAAGGAGCTCCTAGCCATTGTTTTTGCCTTGGACAAGTTCAGGGCGTACTTGATAGGATCCAAGGTCATAGTTTACACAGACCATGCGGCGCTAAAATACTTTCTTTTTAAGAAGGATGCGAAGCCCCGTTTGCTTAGATGGATCCTACTCCTTCAAGAATTCGACTTAGAGATCAAGGATAAGAAAGGAGTAGAGAATGCGGTGGCGGACCATCTATCCCGCCTAGTTTTATCGAGTTCCATTGACGAGTCACCTATTGAGGACTCATTCCCTAATGAGTAACTCTTTGTTGCTGTGCATCCACCATGGTATGATAATATTGCAAACTATTTTTCCATAGGTGTGATGCCGACTCGTTGGACTGCGCCGGATAAATGAAAATTTCTAAGGGAAGTGCACAGATTTTTCTAGGATGAACCTTTGCTTTTTAAATATTACCCAGATCAAATAATTAGGAGATGTGTCCCTGATGATGAACATAATTCTATCATCTCCTTTTGTCATGATCAAGCATGAGGGGGTCATTTTTTCGCTAAGAAAATCACTGCTAAATTCTTCAGTGTGGTTTTTACTGGCTCACTTTATTTAAGGACGCCCACGAGTTTTGCAAAGCATAAGAGCACTGTCAAAAGCTAGGAGAATTATCCCGTCGGAATACGATGCCTCTTACCCCAATTTAACATCTTGAAGTCTTTGACTATTGGGGGCATCGATTTCATGGGACCATTCCCCTCATCTTTTGGACATGTCTACATATTGCTTGCCGTAGACTATGTGTCCAAATGAATAGAGGTTATTCCATGTAGAATCAACGATCATCGTACGGTTCTAAAGTTCTTTAAGGAAAACATCTTATTTAGATTTGAAACGCCTCGAGCCATCATAAGTGATGGCGGTTCTCACTTTTGCAATAGGCCATTTGAAGCCTTAATGAAGAAATATGACATTAGACATAAAGTGAGTACCTTATATCACCCACAGACAAGTGGGCAAGCTGAAATTTTCAATCGAAAAATCAAACAAATTTTAGAAAATACGGTGAGGCCGGATCGCAAAGATTTGTCGCTGAGATTAGATGATGCTCTTTGGGCTCACCGTACCGCTTACAAGACCCCCACTAGAATGTCCCCCTATAGACTTGTCTATGAGAAAACTTATCACTTGCTTGTGGAGATTGAACACAAAGCCTATTTGGCAATTCGGGCATTGAACTTTGACATTGACAAGGTTAGCTCGCTTCACAAACTCCAAATGAATGAGCTTGACGAGATTCAGAACAATGCTTACGAGAACTCAAGGATTTATAAGAGTAGGATGAAAGCCTTTCATGACAAACATGAAAGTACGTTGGTAGTCTAATACGACACCTTTGTATGTGTGGAAGCTTAAAGAGCAACTAGAATTATGGCTAAACCTATAGGAGGGGGTGATTAGGACCTTTTGAAATTCTTTTCGCCTACTTACATAAATCAACAAATTAAACTAAGTAAGTAAGAACACTTCGGCTTCCAAGCCTAAGTGGGTCCAATCATAAGACTAGCATATGGTTAAGCAATAATCAATCATAATCCAAGCATGCATAGGTAAATAAATGATTTAACTAATCAAGGTCCTAACCTATGCAACCTATGTAGACTTATGAGAATGGATTAATGAGCTCAAGTCTACATACCTAGTGAAAGTACATCTTGTGTGTGGATGTGCCAATCTAGTGCCTAGCATACATTCCTATCAAGCATTCATAATTAAACAATTAAACATCCAATGCTAAGATATCAATGTGCTTAATACAATCACAATCACAAGCATGTATAGTGGTTCGACTTTGGGTCTACTCCACTCCCGGTTCAAGTACTCAACTCCTTTGAGCACACCGGCATTCACTATTGGGGGTTTTAAATGAAGTTCACCTCTCAACCTTTACATGGAGGTTTTATCGGTTCACCTCTCAACCATAACCGGAGTTTTGGACAAAAGGGCTAACTCTCAACCCGAACGGAGTTTTGGACATAGGCTAACTCTCAACCCGACGCACGTTTACTCCCGTGTCGGAGGCTCCCTTTGGAGACTTAATTTAGGCCCGGCTAACGGGCCAAGGAACGGCTAACGTCCCTAAATCGAGTTTGACAAACAGACTCTAAATGGACTCTAAAAAAGGACAACCTTACTTGTCGGATGAGCCCCTTGTTTAACGCCGATTTGGGTTGCTTGATCTCCGCTCTCTCATGCTTCAATCAGCTTCCCTTGCTCCTACGATCGTGTTGCCGTTGCGTCGCCAATGCCTCAGCCACACTTGATCAAACACCTTGCATGTGATGCCTTTGAGATGCCCAAGGTGATAGGAGGATGGTTGAATCTCCTACATGGGATATGTAGCTTGTTCTAATAGGAGATTCACCTAGAGGGTCTTCTAGAGGTCTTGAATGAGAGATATGCCTATATGGTATAGTGTCTTCCCTCTAGAATTAAGAGCAAAATCAAGTCATCTCTTAGTTTGCATTTGAATACCATCACTTGTGATTAAACACAAGGGATATGACTTGAAACTCCTCCTATTTAAGGCCACAAATGATGTACAAAGTGTGTGGGTAATAAGCTCTCAAAACCCCCTCTCATATGCCCAAAAAACGAGCTCCATATATAAGGAAAATGAGTTCCAACGGTCATAAAACAGGCAAAATGACTAGTTGCCGACCTGTCCCGACCGGTTGGCCAAAAGCCAAATCACGACAGAGAGTTCACTATCTTGGGGGGGGGGGGGGGGGGGGGGGGGGGGGGCTGTCCAACCGGTTGTGATCCGTTGGACCAGCCCAGCCGACCGGTCAAGACCGGTCGGCCCCAATGGCCTGCGCACGCTGGACTTTGGACTGTGCCTGTCCGACCGGTCGGTCCAGTCCAGCCGACCGGTCGGATAGGCCCGGGTTCAGCCAGTCTGATTGCTGACCCATCCATATCACAACCCTTAACAAAGGCCAAGGTTTTGGGTGATCTTTTGGGACACCTAGGGCCAATCTATGATGACAAAAGGCTTCCTAATATGGTCAAGGTCATCAAAGAGGATAAGGGGTTGGGTTTTGGTCCAGGTTAAGGCACATCAAGGCATCGCTTTTACCTGTATCTTCTTCCTTGATGCAGCGGGGCCACTTGAGTCTTCGGTCTTTGTCTTCATTAGGCTCAACCGACACTAGACTCACTGACATAGGTGATTAACAAACAAGGTGCACTAGTATGCCACAGAAAAGTGCACTAACAATCTCCCCCTTTGTCAATTACTTACAAAAACGTAACCTACCAAAACAAAATACATGTTCAAGATATTACAGTGATAAAGCATTAAATGCAGGACTCTTGACATGCCTAATCTAAGCTGCTCCTCTTCAGATTGCTCCCCTATAACCTGTCAAACTAGTTTTAGTGGGATTTGAGCTTTCTCCCCTTTTTTGTTAGCAATTGACAAACTATTCTCTCCCCCTTAATGATATAACAATAAGGTTAAGGTAAGAGTAGATAGTATGTCGCAGTTATAACTATAAGCACATGCTAACAAGGAGAGTAAAGGGTGCATGAACATAAAAACATGGAGCATGCTAAGGAACATGATTAACAAGAAAATGTAACTATCTAAGCATAGTTAATCATGCATAATTGGTCAAGGATATACATTTGCAATAAAAGCATAAGGGCTTATAGCCCAATCAACCAACCTCCCCTATTGGTATATTAAGACCAATACTAAGCAAAGATTAGCATACAATGAAGTATAAAATTCAGCAAAAATAGCTAATCTAAGTATGGAGATAGTCTAGCAAGCAAATATGCAAGATGAAAGCAAGGCTAAACTGCCAAATTTGGGCTTATGAGGCTTGAATCCTCTGATTTGCCCATACACATATAAATGAGGCGAAAATCCTCAGATTTTCCTATTAAAGCATTTCTAGCTACCCTTACTAACTATGTTGAGATTGATAAGCCTAAGGGTAACTAATTTCCTCAACACCCTCATAAAATGTAGCATGAGATGAGGGGTTGGGAACTCCTTCTCCTAGAAGGGAAAGCGGTTGGGATCCCCTCTTAGATAAGCAGGAAGAGGGGTTGTGGTAGAAGCCGAGAGAGCAAGATCTTTATGTTGGCTCTCATCACAAGCGGAGTCACTAGATTCGGACTCCTCCGTATCATCCCAAGTGGTAGCCATTGCCTTTTTACCTTTCGGTTTAGACCCATCCGGACATTCCGGGGCAATATGGCCACAACAACCGCAACCGTAACAACGGACGGATGAAGGCATGGATGATTTTCCTTTATGTTTATCACCCTTCTTATCCTTCTTGTCACGGCTACTCCCTCTATCAAATTTGAGGAATCTCTTAAATTTTTTGTTCAGTTTCTCTTCCTCATCATCCTCATCATCACTATCTTCCTCTGACTCACTCTTAACTTTTTTATGTTTGAGAGAGGACTTAGAGCAATACTTTTCTTTCTAGAGGGGGCCTTAAAGTGTAGTTCATGAGTTTGTAGGGAACCTATGAGTTCTTCTACTTTCATGTTATCTATATCTCTACATTTCTGTAAGGCAACTATCTTGGAGTCAAATCTATTCGGGAGGGACCTAAGTATTTTTCTACAAATCCTACCATCCGGAACCCGATCACCCAAGACAAACATGGAGTTGCAAATATCTGACAATTTAGTATAAAACTCCATGAAAGTTTCAGTCTCTTCCATCTTAATGTTTTCAAATTTGGTGGTTAAGAGCTGAAGTTTCGAGCATCTTACTGTGCTAGTCCCCTTGTGGGTAACCTCAAGTATATCCCACACTTCTTTTGCAGTCGCGCATGTGAGAATGTGCTGAAATTCATCCGGGGAAACCACACAGCAAATCGCATTGAGAGCTTTGGCATTTGCCATGTATTGAGCTCTCTCTCTGTCATCCCATTTGGAATCATCTTTAGGAATGACAATGTATTTCCCATCAACCTTCACTTGCTTGGTGGGCAAGGTGTATCCATTTTGTGTGCTTAGCCACACCGGACGGTCCATAGATTGGAGAAAAATCCTCATTCTAGCCTTCCAATAGGCATAGTTGGACTCGTCAAAGAATGGTGGATGGTTGGTGGTACTCCCATCTCGATTAGACATTATGCTAGTGCTCCGGTATCGGATTTTACTCTAGACGGTTACGTCCTTGGAGAGCAACCGCTCTGATACCAATTGCAAGTACGTCGGTAGTCTAACACGACACATTCGTATGTGTGGAAACTTAAAGAGCAACTAGAATTATGGCTAAACCTATAGGAGGGGGTGATTAGGACCTTTTGAAATTCTTTTCGCCTACTTACACAAATTAACAAATTAAACTAAGTAAGCAAGAACACTTCGGCTTCCAAGCCTAAGTGGGTCCAATCACAAGACTAGCATATGGTTAAGCAATAATCAATCCTAGTCCAAGCATGCATAGGTAAATAAATGATTTAACTAATCAAGGTCCTAACCTATGCAACCTATATAGACTTATGAGAATGGATTAATGAGCTCAAGTCTACACACCTAGTGAAAGTACATCTTGTGTGTGGATGTGCCAATCTAGTGCCTAGCATACATTCCTATTAAGCATTCATAATTAAACAATTAAACATCCAATGCTAAGATATCAATGTTCTCAATACAATCACAAACACAAGCATGTATAGTGCTTCGACTTTGGGTCTACTCCATTCCTGGTTCAAGTACTCAACTCCTTTGAGCACACCGGCATTCACTATTGGAGGTTTTACCGATTCACCTTCGGAGGTTCACCTCTCAACCTTTACATGGAGGTTTTACCGATTCACCTCTCAACCATAACCGAAGTTTTGGACAAAAGGGCTAACTCTCAACCCGAACGGAGTTTTGGACATAGGCTAACTCTCAACCCGACGCACATTCACTCCCGTGTCGGAGGCTCCCCCTTGGAGACTTAGTTTAGGCTCGGCTAACGGGCCAAGGAATGGCTAACGTCCCTAGATCGAGTTTGACAAACAAACTCTAAATGGACTCTCAAAAAAGGACAACCTTACTTGTCGGATGAGCCCCTTGTTTAACACCGGTTTGGGTTGCTTGATCTCCGCTCTCCCATGCTTCAATCAACTTCCCTTGCTCGCACGATTGTGTTGCCGTTGCATCGCCAATGCCTCTGCCACACTTGATCAAACACCTTGCATGTGATGCCTTTGAGATGCCCAAGGTGATAGGAGGATGGTTGAATCTCCTACATGGGATATGTAGCTTGTTCTAACTAGGAGATTCACCTAGAGGGTCTTATAGAGGTCCTGAACAAGAGATATGCCTATATGGTATAGTGTTTTCCCTCTAGAATTGAGAGAGGAATTAAGTCATCTCTTAGTTTGCATTTGAATGCCCTCACTTGTGATTAAACACAAGGGATATGACTTGAAATTCCTCCTCTTTGAGGCCCCAAATGATGTACAAAATGTGTGGGTAATAGGCTCTCAAAACCCCCTCTCATATGCCCAAAAACCGAGCTCCATATATAAGGAAAATGAGCTCCAATAGTCATAAAACGGGCAAAACGGCTAGTTACCGACCTGTCCTGACCGGTCGGCCAAAAGCCAAATCAAGACAGAGAGTTCATTGTCTGATGGGGGGGCTTTCCAACCGGTCGTGACCGGTCGGACCAGCCCAACCGACCGGTCAAGACCGGTCGGCCCCAATGGCCTGCGCACTCTGGACTTTGGACTGTGCTTGTCAGACCGATCGTGACCGGCCGGTCCAGTCCAGCCGACCGGTCGTGACCGGTCGGACAGGCCTGGGTTCAGCCAGTCTGATTGCTGACCCATCCATATCACAACCCTCAACAAAGGCCAAGGTTTTGGGTGATCTTTTAAGACACCTAGGGCCAATCTATGATGACAAAAGGCTTCCTAATATGGTCAAGGTCATCAAAGAGGATAAGGGGTTGGGTTTTGGTTCAGGTTAAGGCACATCAAGGCATCACTTTTACCTGCATCTTCTTCCTTGATGCAGCGGGGCCACTTGAGTCTTCAGTCTTTGTCTTCATTAAGCTCAACCAACACTAGACTCACTGACATAAGTGATTGACAAACATGGTCCACTAGTATGCCACAGAAAAGTGCACTAACAAAACACATCTTCTGGAAATCTTACCACGAAAGTCAGAAAATGCTCTTGTACAATTCCCGACTTCATCTTTTTTTGAAAAAATTGAGATCTCGATGGATCGGCCCATATATTGTTAAAGAAGTTTTTCCTCATGGGGCTATTGAGATAGAGAATGCAGCGAATGGTAATTATTTTAAAGTGCATGGACAACGTCTTAAACCATTCATTAAGAAATTTGATTTAGAGGACATGTCCATCACTCTAGATGATCCTGTGTATCAGGACAATTGATCTCCTAGTTTGACGGAGGTATAGAGTATGATTTGGTTTTGTTTGATTTTCTATTTTAGGTTTATTTCGTTAGTAGTTTAGTTGCCAGAGTTGTAGACTTCCAAGATCGACTCTATCAGGTTATCTTGTTTCCACTTTCCTTTATTGTTAACATTGCTCTCATGTTATTGCTAATTACATATCTTTTACATTGAGGACAATGCAAGATTTGGTTGGGGGGTGAGATGATTCCTCATCTAGCAGTTTGTGGACATTTCGAGCATTATTTGATGAAATTTTTTTCGAATTTTCTAAAAATTCAAAACTCTTTTAGAAAACTTTGTTTCTATGCATTTGGGATGATATGAGTATAAGAAAAGGAGATACGAAGTGAGTGATGTTGCAAGTCTTGACTATCTTTAATATAATGGTTTTATTTGTGAATTTCCCTATTTATATGATTGATAGAAAATTTGAACACTTTTACACCTAGTTCACATTATGCGATTTTCATGGTTTGAAAGGATTATGTAGCTTTATGGATTGGCTAGACCTAGATTTGAGGTGTTGAGGAACCAAGCTAGGGTACTTTGTCCATCCTTGTCCATGGGAAAATAACGAAAGATATGGATTTCTAAAAATCCTATCTAATGTGTATGAAAAGGAAAGAAGGACAGAAATTATGGGTATGATTAAGAATATGATGGAAAATTTTGAAAAAGGCTACCTATTACCAATCGGGGGATGGTCTACCCGTAACCAAAGCCGGAAATGGGACAGTGTAAAAGCTGTCAGAAGGACGGTAAGGCAAATTCCTGTCATTGGCTTGCTGTTGATTTGTACACCGTCAGATCTATAGTTCAGTCGATCTATGAAGAAGATAATCCCGAAAATTCATGAGATGAGAATTCACTATACACGCTAGAGTAAAATTGTTCAAGTTCTTCTATTTATCAATCAATCAGCGAGAATTTCATATGAATACTTATTATGTTTTGAGAGTTTAAGGTTTCAACTTCTATCATTGAATTTTTTTTTTAAATTTTACACTTGTATGTCTTGGAATGAATAGAAGCATAGTTTTTAAAGGATGGTTGGTTTTGGAGATTTGATCTTGTTTCACGCATGTTTTGCTCAGGACTAGCAAAATGCTGGTTGGGGGGTGTGTTGAGCCTCTAATTTATACATTTACTAACCCATTACATCACATTATATGCATGGTTTGCACGCTTAAAAGATCCATCTAATATATAATTTGTGATTGTACGAATGACATGGTGATTTCACTAATTCAAGGTTAAAAAGAGTACTATGTACACATTGAAGATCAAATGATCAAGTGCTAAAGGATGGAAGAAAGAAGCAAGGGAGAAAGAGAAAGAACGAAGAAGAAGTGCAAAACAGACAGCATTGAAGATCGGTTGTCCGACAGGTCGGCCAAGGCACAGGACCGGTCGTCCGACCGGTCTGCAATTCAACAGAGACCCCCATTCACTAGACTAAGACAAACTGGTCGTCAGACCAGTCGAACATAGCTTAGACTGGTTGTCAGACCGGTCGAGCACTCAACAAAAAGGGGGAGAAAATTCCAAAAACTCACTAACAGTTTTTTACGTTTTACGACTGCTCGTCCGACCGGTCGTCCATGAGCTCAGACCAGTCGTCTGACCAGTCGGTTGCATAACAGAGCTTGTTCTATAAGCTCTAATTTTCTCTGCACAACTCCGTGATTCCTTGCGCAATCTGAAATCTTCCACACTATTCTATAAAAGGGTACCTAGTGCCTCGTCTAAAGGCATCCTAAAAGAGATTGGAGGTCGTGGGAAGTCAAGGAGCAACTGTGGAGCGTCCACAACTCTGTCAGATTTGGTTTTTCTAGTTTTTATGTCTTTTTCATTGAGTTCTAGTTGTAGTATGACAATGCTCGACTAGAATCTCTCAGCTAGGGCTGAGAGGTGAAGCCTGTAGCAAAATTCACGTTTAATTCAGTTTGATTCAAGTACTTTTACTTTAAGTTTGGATTTTAAATGTTCTAGTTTGAATAAAGTTGATATTTTTAGAAATTTTATGAGAGTTCATGTGCTCTAAACATGGATTCCTTGCAATTCTCTGAGATTATCATATTTGGCTTAATTAGATTCGAATTATGGTAACCCTTGAGCATGCTGTTCGCTCACCTCAAGTGCAAGGCTGCGATGTAGTAATAATCTCATTAAGACCGAGGTCGATCCACAAAGACTTGTGTAGGAACCCATAAAACACTTCCAATAGTTTCTAATTGAGAACTAACTAAACAGAATTTTGGAATTGAATATAGATAGATAATTTGAACTAAAGGTGAATGTAAACAATGTAAAAGAGCACTAGGGGTTCAAGGATCAACTTGTAGCAATCCTTGATGCTTAATTCGCTGTGGTTTCATAATTACTCAACTAGAATCGAAATCAAATCCTATCTAGTCGAATGATAGGGCAGTTATAACAAACAATCTACCATATGTGTGATTCATGTACATGATTCCCTCAATTCAAGTTAGGACTTGAGCACACTCAATTGCATAGGTCAATCCTAGTTCCAATAGATTAAGATCACAATCATAATCATCCTTAAACTCTGTCACAAAGCATAACTAGATCATGATTTGAACTTAATTCAAATCACTTAAAAAAATCACACATAATTCAGAATTTCCAGAAAAATAGGACTTTGGTTTGAAAATTCCCACATAAGAATCTAAGGTCTAGAGCGTATTGAATCCGATTCCTCGGAGCGTACAGGTCTAGCACCATTCAAAACAATTAATAACTCAAGCAATTCTTCTAAACATCCATGAGCCATCATAAGACTAAGAAAGAATACTTAGAACTTTATTCAAACTTCAAACCATTGTTCTTCACTAAATCCAAACTTGAAATTGAAACAAACGAATTGAAATATCTTAGATTCACTACAAGCTTTACCTCTTAGCCCTATCTAAGAGGTTTAGCCGTTCATGATCCAAGGAAACATGAACGCAACTAAGAAAAACATAAAACTAGAAGAACAAACTAGGAGGAGTTGTAAAACTCTGGATCCGTCTTCCACCGCCTCCCGCCATGGTAAATCTCTTCTAGGATGCCTTAGGAATGAGCTGGAGGAGCCCTTTTATAGGTTTAGAGCCCTTAGTGTGAAGAAACTTCGAGAAATCCCGTAAAAACTGCATTTTACGCACCAGAATTCGGAGCTTGTAGAAGAAGCTTTGTTACGCAGACGACCGATCGCACGACCAGTCTGAGCTCACGGACGACCGGTCGGAAAAGGTCAAAAATAGTCCAGAGAGTTTTCTAGAAACCCAGACCCAATTTTTAATTCAACGACCGGTTGCATGATCGGTTTGAGTAGTAGACGACCGGTCGTGATTGGTCTAGCAATGTTTGGCAGCAGGGTCCTCTTGTTGAGTGTTCGGACCGGTCGGACGATCGGTCCTGGGCTATGGACGATCGGTCTTTAGTGTAAATTTCTGCACTTCCTTCTTCTCTCCTTTGCTTCTTTCTTCTACCCTTTGGTTCTTGATCTTTTGATCTTTAATGCTTGTAAACAACGTCTCCAAGCCTTCAATTGATGAATTCTCTCTTTCATTCCTACAACCACAAAACCATGCATTAGTTAGGTCTTTAATCATGTATTTCAAGCATAGTTAGTGATGAAATGGGGTTAGAATATACACATTTAAGAGCTTAACACATGCCATAGTCCATAGGCATGGCTATTACTCCGAAGGCTATGATTTTGAATGCTATGTGATTGAATAGGACTAAAACTTGAAAGTTCAACTTAAGTGGGATTGAATGTGCTTCAATGTTTTATCTTCCAACTAGATGAGAGATAAAACTTCTAATCTAGTTGTGTTTTATGCTTGGATTGATTGGATTAATATGGGATTGCTACAAGTGGATCCTTGAAAGCCTTAGTTTCTTTAAATTACAGATTTTATAAGTTACCATTTTAAGTTAGTTCTCTTAATTGAAAACTCCAAATTGTTCCAATTCAAGTTGCTGGAATAGTTTAGAATTGGTCTTCTAATTCCCTGTGGATTGATCTCAGTCTTACCGAGAATTATTACTACATCACAGCCTTGCACTTGAGGCAAGCGAACACCCACCCAAAACTTTTAAAGTGGAGGGACAAGTTCCTGAGGACGTGCATGACTTCACCAAGGTATCTAAACAGGATGTGTTGGATGGACCTCAAGAGAAAAAACCCTATTCCATGTTAGAGGATGCGAAGTCGTCTTGTGTTGAGATTCTTCCTTCACCCATTTAAGAAGAAACTGTTGAGCAGGTAACCACTCAGATCCCTTCTTTGGATTCGGTGTTGCCACTAGTTGATGAAGACACCTTTGATCTGATTGTTATGACTGAGGAATTGGGGAAAATACAGTAAGAACATAGAAGCATTGATATCGAAAATCTGAAAATCCTGTTTTTTAAGACTCCACCACCAATAATTGGAGGTGATGGTATCATGACGAACGTTCAGAATTTTTTTGATATATCCAAGAATGGTGCTATGGAGGCCTTTGAAATATCCATCAATGGCTGGGTTTCAACAATGGGCGGAGATATCAGAGATCTTGAGTCGTTTGTGTGCACGAAAGGTGGTCTTATAGACCTAGAGACGATGTTGAAAGATTGGCAAGCATTGCAGGCTGATTTGATTGAAGATGCTCTCGATGAAAGCAACATGGTTGAAGAGTCATATCTCTTGTACGAGGTGGAGCAGAAACTGAAAAAGATAAGAAAATGTCGACCTCTAAAGTTGAAAGCAAATCGCATCCTTAAACCTGAAGCAAAACTTGAGGATGAGTTTTCTTCAAGTGGGGGAGTTTAATGTAGGGGAAGAACCCCATGATCGAGGAGGAGGGTCTTGCATATTTTCGAAGAAAAAGGACCGAAAAAGAACAGAAGAAAAGTTGTAGAAAAATCAGAAAATCGGGTTTCTAACAGTTCCCAACAGATTTAGGCTGTCGTAATTGGATTTCCCGATGGTTTTTCCGACGGTTTTGAGCTGTCAACAACGTCGGGCGCCTGACCACTACCGGGCGCCAGACCTTTATGATTCCTAACGGTTTCCCGACGCTTTTGAGCCATCGGCAACGTCGGGTGCCCGACACATTTCACTAGGCGCTCGAAATTCGCCAAATTTTGAGGATTACTCACTGGACTGTTTTTTAGTTTAGCGGGCGCCTGACCAACCTTCATCGGGTGCCCGACTGTGCGTGAACTTTCATATTTCTTTTTGAGTTTTTATGATTCTTTCCTAATTTATTTAGGATTCTTTTCTAGCACATTTTTAGGGTTGTTTTCTTTTATTTAAAGAATGTTTAAATTCGTTTTAGATATGTTACCTTTGATTAATAAAATTATTGAGTTTTTTACTCTTTTGGCTCGTGGATTCAAAGAAGATCGGCGAGGATTTCCGATAGCTCTGTGGATTCGGAGTAGTTATTCGTGAGGATAGACGGTGTTCGATCCCTCACTCATCTACGCTGCACCATGTTAGCGCACCTTCAAGCATTAGCCCTAACGCGTGCGCACGTACACATGCGCGTGTATATAGTACACACACATACAAACTTGCGCACCCACGCATATGCCTATGAGCGTATTATATAATACGCGCACTACGCAAGCAAATTTTTTGTCAAAAAATTTTGAGTAAAAAAAAAAGATGCAAACTATGGATTCTTGTCAAGGCATCATATCAAATATGGTTATGAAGGAGGGGGAGCAACGCCAAGGCATTAAACCCATCTATCAATTGGAGGGAGTACACCCGAATCCATAGCTCAAGTGGTAGACTGAGTGAAGATAACCTCATTTCAACATTGAGGTTATGGTTTCGATTCCCAAAGTGGGGGTGGCTAACAATGAAGTGGGGGTGGGTGTACTAACAGTGGGATGTGTGTGTGATGAGGACACAAGACCTTTTCACGTATACCAATGAAGAAAGCGCCCACCACAAGCATCTTCCTTGTGGCTAGGAGACTATTGAGGCGCATTGAAGACCCTAAACACATGTTTTGACACATAGAAGGCCCCGCCTTGGGAAGACACGTGTGTGTAGGAGGAAGAAGACCTGCTGGACAGAATTCACTGTCTTCGGGCGCCCGATTAGGCGCTCGAACTTGGCCTCTCTGGCACCCGAAACTCTCTGGACGTTTTTGGACATCTTCGGGTGCCCGACACCTTGAACACTTTTGCGCAATTTGTGTTTTTTGTTCCGTTTTTACTTAAGTATTTAGGGGTATTTTAGTACTTTTATGTCTTTCCTTTCCTTATTTAAGTGGGCTAAGCCCTAAAAATGAGATTAGTTGATTATTAATGAAAAAACAAACCTCTTTGGAAGCCTCTCTCTTCTCTTTCTCTCTCTCTCGTGGTGCTTCTTCTCTTTCCATGATCTTCTTCTTTTAACTTCTTCTTGTGCCCCTCCAAATTCTTCGAGGTAATTTATCTTTCTTCTCTTACATTCTAACATTGGTTTTCTTAATTCCTTATGATCAAAATCTGAGAATTAATCCCAAAACTATATCTCCAGATTTTTCAAATCCCTAATCTGAGAAACCTTTCGATTCCTCAGACTAGTGATCCCCATTGATTAATTGGGTTAAGACCATGCAAGATCGAGAGGTTCCATCCCTTGCCGGATCCAACTTAAGCGATAATTGAATTCCACACTTCATGATTGTGATGATGGCCCGCTCCATGGCATGTTTCCTTTATGATTTTCTTAGTTATGATGATTAATGCTAGAATTTTAGATTATTATTGCCTTTTATTTTAGCTGACTAATTGTGTTCATAAACATGCATCATAATTAGGGCATCCTACATCAAATTTGGTATCAGAGAATAGGTTTTCATGGTTTTGTCTAGTTCGAGTTATCAAAAAATTAGGGTTTTGATTTTTAGGTCTAATTTAGGAAAGTTCCTGATTTAGAAAGTTTTCGATTTTAGAAACTTTCCAATTTTAGAAAGTTTCCTAATTTGGAAAATTTTCAGATTTGGGTAGTTTCTATTTTAATTCAGTATTCATCAGTTCATACTAGTTTGACATTCATCGCATTCATCTTGTGAGTCGTAAAACCGTAGGAGGTCAAGTTGGGTAGAATTTGATTCGAGTTTTACTTGTATGCCCACGAGGCAAGGCAGAGGTTTCGGACTTCAACCAATCATGAACAATGAGCAATTATCTAAGCAACTTGTTCAATTGATGTAAAAGATAACTGCAATGGAAATGAGACAAAAGAATGAAGTTGCTTGTTTAAATACCCAGATCATCACCACCATGAATAGAGTCGAGCAATTAGAGACATCCCAAAGGGAGAACCCCACTCTTGGGGATAACACACACTCTCATGCAGGAGAAATCATTGAGGAGTGTGTTCCCATACGTGGAGGACATGGTGGTAGGGGACGTGGAGCTGGTTGTGGTGTTGTACGGAGGCACAAGCTACATATGACTATCCAGACCACTACGATCCCGATGAGCGTGTGATGAAGAACGTGAAGGTGAAAGTCCCAAGTTTTGATGGGCGTCTAGATCCTAAGGCATTCCTTGACTAGGTTGCTGACATGGACCACTACTTTAAATGGTATGGCATGTTAGAAAACCGTCAAATGCGGTTTGTAAAGATGAAACTTGTGGGCCAGGCCAAGTTGTTTTGGACCAATACTGAGCGAAATGTAGAAAGAATTGGTAGAGCCCCTATCACAGATTGGTATGAGATGAAAGAGAAGTTGAAGGAGAAATATCTTCCTCTCTCATATCGATAAAACCTCCTTGATTAGTGGCAATCCTTATGCCAAGGGTCAATGTCCGTCGCTGACTACGTCGCCAAATTCAAGAAATTTATGATGCGATGTGATATATATGAGGACCCTCTAGTAACGGTCTCGCTTTTTAAGACGGGCCTTCGAGCAGATCTTTAGCGCGAGCCTATGACTCGGCCCTTAACGGACTTAGATAAAGCATATCAAGTTGTGTAGGAGTTAGAGCAATACTTGAAAGCTTCTGTCATTAAACGTTTTGAGTCCCGAAACTTTAATGCTAGATTTGGTTTCCAGGGAACTAGACCTAACGTTGGTAGTCAACCCAGAGCGCATGTGACTGTCCCACCTGTGCCTAGGGAGGATAAAGGCAAAGGGGTTCTTGGTGCTGGTCCTAGTGGGGGTAGCCAAGTGAGGTGCTACGAATCTGGAAATCTCGGTCACATGTCTAATCAGTGTCTCACAAAGAACCGTGGAAAAGCCTTAGTTATAGGCGAGTCCCACGAGGGTGTTGATGACCAGGGTGATTATGAAGTAGAAGAATATCACCCTGAAGGAGGTCTTACTGATGAAGATGAATTAAGAGATGAAGCAACGCTTGCAGTAGTCAGGCGTGCGTTATCTTAGTCTAGGAGTAGTGTTGATTGGCGTCAAAAAACTATCTTCTATACTCTTGCCAAGTGTGGAGAGAAAAATTGTAAGGTGATAGTGGACAGTGGAAGTTGTCAGAATGTGATTTCCGTTAACACCTTAGATCATTTGAAGTTGAAATCCACACCTCATCCTGACCCATACAAAGTTTCTTAGGTTCATAAAACATCTCTTCCTGTCACCCATCAGTGCTTAGTTCCTATCGAGTTTGGGTCATACAAGGAGTCCCTATGGTGTGATGTGATACTTATGGATGTTGGACATATTATCCTAGGTAGGTCGTGGCTATTTGACAATGACGTCACGATCTTTGGCTGTTCGAATGCGTGTACCTTCATGCATAATGGTAAAAAGATCAAACTTAATCCTATGCCACTTGAAAGCACACTAGGGAAGAAAAATGATGAGAAGGCGAGTGAGCCTAAGGAAGTGAGGAAATCCAAACTTAAGTCTCTTCATATAATCAATGCGAGAGAATTTAAGAAAGAGACTAAGGAGGATTCCATGGTGTATGCCCTTGTGGTAAGAGAGATTACACTTGAGGTTCCATCAGAGTTACCCCATAAGGTAACATCGGTTTTAAATGAATACAGTGATGTATTTCTTGAGGATTTACCGAAAGAGTTACCACCTATGAGGGACATTCAACATGCCATTGATCCCGTCCTAGGGTCGAATCTGCTGAACCTTCCTCACTACAAGATGAACCCTGCAGAGCATGTAGAGTTGAAGAGGCAAATTGATGAGCTTCTGCAAAAAGATTTTATCTAGGAGAGTATGAGCACGTGTGCCGTGCCCGCATTATTGACACCAAAGAAAAATGGCACGTGGCACATGTGTGTGGACAGTCGTGTCATAAATAAAACTACCGTCAAGTATAGGTTTTCCATACCTAGACTTGATGATATGCTTGACATGATGGCGAGGTCCACCATATTCTCCAAAATTGATCTCAAGAGTGGATATCACCAAATCCGTATACGCCCAAGAGATGAGTGGAAGACTGCATTTAAAACGAAAGATGGGTTGTACGAGTGGATGATCATGCCTTTCGGCTTGACTAATGCACCCAGTACTTTTATGAGGGTGATGACACAAGTCTTAAGACCGTTCATGGGTAAATTCCTAGTGGTGTACTTTGATGACATTCTTATTTATAGTACCACTAAGGAATCACACCTTGAACACCTGAAGCAGGTCTGTAGTGTCCTTAGGACTGAAAAGTTGTACGCTAATCTTAAGAAATGTGTGATTATGTCTAATTAAGTCGTGTTCTTAGGATTTATAGTGTCTTCAGAAGGAATGCGCGCAGACCTTGAAAAGATCAGGGCCATAGTTGAGTGGCCTGAACTGAAGAACATTCACGAGGTGCGAAGCTTTCACAGCTTAGCAACTTTTTATCGTCGGTTCATTAGGGGTTTTAGCACGATCATGGCTCCCATTACTGAATGCATGAAAAAGGAAGAGTTCGTGTGGTCTAAAGCCACAGTCAAGGCTTTTAGGGAAATTAAGGGCAAAATGGTAGAAGCTCCTGTCATGCGTCTACCTGACTTTTCTAAACTCTTTGAGGTGGCGTGTGATATGTCAGGTGTTGGTATAGGTGGAGTGTTGAGCCAGGAGGGCCACCCTGTAGTTTATTTCAATGAGAAACTGAATGAGGTAAAACAAAAGTACTCCACCTATGATAAAGAGTTATACGCGGTAGTGTAATCCTTGAGACATTGGCGTCACTATTTCCTACCGTAAGAATTCATCTTGTTTTCTGATCATGAGACCTTGAGATATTTACATTCTCAGAAGATACTCAACCCAAGGCATGCTAAGTGGGTAGCGTTTCTTCAGGAATACTCATTTGTCCTGAAACATAAGGCCGGGGTCGAAAACAAACCAGCAGATGCCCTTAGTAGATGAGTGACGTTGCTCAACTCCTTGAGTATAGAGGTAGTCGGATTTGAGCAACTGAAAGATGAGTATCCCATATGTCCTGATTTTGAGAACACTTATGCGTCACTCTCTCATGATCAGCATGACATGAGTGATTATGTGCTTAAAGATGATTTCCTTTTCAAGGAAGACCGACTTTGTATTCTTTGTATGTCCCTTCGTGAATTCCTCGTCTGGGAGCTTCATTCAGGAGGGATAGCTGGCTACTTTGGTCGTGATAAAACCATTTCCCTCGTAGATGACCGTTTTTATTTGCCAAGTCTCAAACGAAACGTAGCCAAGGTTTTAGGGCAGTATCGTACATGTCAGCTAGCAAAGCAATGCAAGAAAAACACTGGGCTATATACGCCATTGTCAGTGCCACATGCTCCGTGGCAGGACATTAGTATGAATTTCGTGCTGGGACTTCCTACGACAATAAAAAAGCATGATTTCATTTTTGTCGTTGTGGACCGTTTCTCTAAAATGGTGCATTTTCTCCCATGTCCTAAAATGTCAGATGCGTCTCATATTGCTTTTGTCTTTTTTGATGGTGTGGTACGTCTTCATGGATTGCCTAAGACCATAGTGTTTGACCGTGATGTCAGATTTACCAGTTATTTTTAGAAGACACTATGGCACATTGTGGGTACTCATTTATAGTTTTCTACTCCCTACCACTCTCAAATAGATGGGCAAATAGAGGTGGTAAATCGAAGTCTTGGAAATCTTCTACGTTATCTAGTGGGTGAACATGTTAAGACTTGGGACCTAATTTTACTAATTGCTAAACTTGCTTATAATGGGTCAGTAAATCGATCTACAGGGATGAGTCGATTTGAAATTGCTAGTGGGTATAAGCCTAGAATGCCAATAGATCTCTTACCCATGTCAGTCACCTAAAGGTCTTTTGAATCATCTGATGCATTTGCACGACATATCCATGAATTGCATACGCATATTAGACAGTGGATAAATAAGAGTAATGATAATTATAAAATTTCAGCTGATTCTCATCATAGACTGTAAGATTTTCAAGAAGGAGACTATGTAATGGTGAGGATAAAGCCAGAGCGGTTCTCACAGGGTTCCGCTAAGAAATTACAAGCGCGTAGTATTGGACTATTCAAGATATTGCAGAAAATTGGGTCTAACGCATATCGGATCAACTTTTCACCTGAAATGGGCATTAATTCAACATTTAATGTGGATGATCTAGTCCGTTCCTCTAATCCTACCATTGATCCATCGTCCCTTTCATGGCCTTTCTTTGAGTTTTCTTCACAACCTACTCCACCCCTTCACCTGTTATTCGTAAAGAAGAGATTGTGAAAATCATGGATGAAGAGATTGTTTCTACGAGAGACGGAGGTTTCCAAAGATACCTTGTCAAGTAGAAGAACAAACCACCGTAAGAATCTACACGGTTGACTGAAACAGAGTCGTAGAGGGTTGACCCAGACTTGCTAGAGCGTCACAAGAGCTTTAACTCATCGGAGTCGAGTTTTTCTCACCCGAGGGGAGTTGATGAGGTCACAAGACCTTTTCACGTATACCAACAAAGAAAGCAACCACCACAAGCATCTTCCTTATGGCTAGGCAATTATTGAGGAGCATTGAAGACCCTACACACATGTTTTGACACATAGAAGGCCCCAACTTGGGAGGACACATGTGTGTAGGAGGAAGAAGACTCGGTGGACAGAATTCATTGTCTTCGGGAGCCCGATCAGGTGCTTGAACTTGGCCTCTCTGGCGCCCGAAACTCTCTGGATGTTTTTGGACATTTTCGGGCGCCCGACTGAACGCTCGAACTTTTGCGCAATTTGTGTTTTTTGTTCCGTTTTTACTTAAGTATTTATGAGTATTTTAGTACTTTTATGTCTTTCCTTTGCTTATTTAAGTGGGCTAAGCCCTAAAAATGAGATTAATTGATTATTAATGAAAAAGTAAACCTCTTTAGTGGCCTCTCTCTTTTCTCTCTCTCTCATGGTGCTTCTTCTCTTTCCTTGATCTTCTTCTTCTAACTTCTTCTTGTGCCTCTCCAAATTCTTCAAGGTAATTTATCTTTCTTCTCCTACATTCTAACATTGGTTTTCTTAATTCCCCATAATCAAAATCTGAGAATTAATCCCAAACCTAATTCTCTAGATTTTCCAAATCCCTAATCCAAGAAACCTTTCGATTCCTTGGACTAGTGATCCCCATTGATCAATTGGGTTAAGACCATGCAAGATCGAGAGGTTCCATCCCTTGCCGGATCCAAGCTAAGCGATAATTGAATTACACACTTCATGATTGTGATCATGGCCCACTCCATGGCATGTTTCCTTTATGATTTTCTTAGTTATGATGATTAATGCTAGAATTTTATATTATTATTGCCTTTTATTTCCACTGACTACCCCCCCCCAAAAAAAAAAAAAGAATTGGAGGGAGTGACAAGGCATTCTCATGGGGCAGCAAGGTGCTCTCATTACAGGTCTATCTGTACAAACAATGCCCTGCGGCCTAGATGCGCCCTTAACACGACGTGACATAGTGCTGCCGATTCACTTAAAAATCCAAGTATGGTCAGAATTCTCCTCTCCTTTACACTGACGAAATATTAATCATCACCAAAGGCGGGACCCACCTCTATTACAAAATGCGTAAAGGGGTCAACCCTCTGATTTTGCAAAAGTTGGATCCACCATTGGTCTATTGTCCTAAATGCGGCCATCTCTTTCTAATGTCCAGATTTTGGATCCCAATCAATTGGTGTGTGGCCTAAGATGTGGGCCCAAAGGATCCATGTGGTCCATGTTGGCCACGAGGATGGATTCTTATTTGTGTAGTGTGTGGCCCAAGATGTGGGCCCAAAGGATCCACGTGCCCATGTTCGCCTCATGGATCAATTATAATTGTTTGGTGTGTGACCTAAGGGGTTGTTTGTATGCCAATAAAGTTTCCAAGTGGTAATCAGTTTGTATATTGCCTACAATCAGATTGCATATTGTAATCCAAGTACAACTTTTAGTTATAATTTAAAACATGAGAAAATGTCATGCTTCAGATTACGAGTAATGGGATTTCATGTAATGGTTATGATTTTTGAAAAATCTCAATGCAAGAAGAGTTGCCGATCATCTTCCAACGGCCATGCAGCGACCCAAAACAGGAAAAAAAAAAAAAAAAAAATGAAGAGGAAGAGGATATACCTTAAATCGAAGTTCTATCTCTATCTCTCTCTATGTGTTATTGTTGCTAGGGTTGAAACCTCTCATACATTTGGATGCTATCAAACCCCAAAGTGATGGTGCAGTGACATCTAGGGTAGAGAATAACCTTTATGAGGTAGTCATTGTGGCAGCCCCAAGGTCTTATAACCCCGCTGGGAACACAGTCCTATGAGGCCTAACACGTGATGTGCTCGTCCTTTTGACTAATTTATCAGTTTTTTTGTTTTTTTTTATCACTGCATGTTCTGTAATCGTTGAGGGTAAGTTTGAGAAATTTTAATCCATTCGTAAGTGCTTTGACGAACCTCAGTACCATTCTCCCCACATGAAGATCAACTTGCACAAAATCAGGCTGATTCATTCATCAAGGAGGCCACATAGTGCAACAATGATGGATGGGTGATGGTCGACTGTACAAGTGGCCTGCCTGATAATTCAACTGGCCTGAATTTGGGCCTGGTTATCTTCATGCTTTGCCTACATTTTGGACTACTTTTGCAACAGGTTATCTTCGGCTAAACTTTCCAAGGTACATGTGAATAATGATCACCTCCAACCCCTTGTAGGTTAGCTTCCTCACTTGCCAACTTGTCACCTTTGTATGACATTCTAACCGTGCAAAAGTAGACCCAACACCAAGCTCACCTATTGTAAAAATTGGGCTAGTCTATTCATCAAGTGTCCACCTTATGAGAAAGCAATGGGCTATTTGAACCAGACCTGCCTACCATCTAGTTCAACATACTTTAATCCCCACTTGATGAGTGGGTTTTGATGCCAAAAGATCTTCACGGTGGAGCACACCTTTTGCATGACAAGGATATGAGACTGGTTGTATGTTAAGCTAACCTACAACAAACTGCAGCTTATGGATTATTTTATAGATAACTAAACCATATATGTCACTCAATTGAGTCAAACTTGCATGTCATGATGCACAGGTCTTGGATTTTTGCTTGCTTTGATGACTGTCATAAGTGGGTCTATTTATGCATTAGTGGATAACTATTGGCGTCTGCATTGGATGGTTTATTTTTGGTCCAATTTATGCATTCATGACCTTTTGATGTTGGTTTGGAAATGTCTCAGATACAAGCAATTTATATAGCTTTTGAGTAGTCAAAAGTAGGCCACTTGTTTATGCATTGTCCTTTACAAAATTATTCATAGTTATTATGTATTTGGATTGTTGAAGACATGTTAAAACTCATTAGTTGCTCTTAATTTTGTGTTGGTTTATAGTTAATTGTTTATATTCAATAATTTTTCATTTAGCTGGCCCACTTTTTTGGCCCACCAAATGATTTGTTTCGTATAAGGATTGGCTACAAGCTTTATTAAGTTGGGCTTATGATAATGATTCATCTTAAATGAAGACTTTATATGCCATTTGATTCTTTTTAAAGGATTTATGCTCCAAGCTGGTCGTGCGTGAATACTTAGCTACAGGATGTAAATAGATTACAAGTTATCGTAATGCAGGCAACTATTTACCTGGAATCAGATTACAACTTAAAGCCTTACAAGATAGGATGTAATCACTTTACACCTATGATCAAATTAAAACTTAATAATTTTACAGGCATCCAAATGACCCCTAAGATGTGGGTCCAAAGGATCCACATGGCTCGTGTAGGCCACATGGATGGATTCTGATAGTTCGGTGCGGCCCAATATGTGGGTCTGAATGATCCACATGGCCATGTTGGCCACATGGATGGATTCAAATCGGTTGGTATGTGGTCCAAGATCTGGCTCCAAATGATCCACATGGCCCATGTTGGCCACATGGATGGATTCTAATTGTTTGGTGTATGGCCCAAGATGCGGGCCCAACTGATTCACATGGCTTATGTTGGCCAAATGAAATGAGCTTTCATAGATGGGAGTGTTGCCCAAGAGATAGGCCGTCTAAGTGGTCTACATGGCAGTGTTGGCCAAATGGATAAATTCTAATCATTTGGTGTATGGCCAAGATGCGGGCTTAAGTGATTCACATGTCCCATGTTGACCACATGAAATGAGCTTCAATAGATGGGTGTATAACCCAAGACATGGGCTTCTAAGTGATCCACATGGCCAACATGGCCGTGTTGGCCACGTATATGGACTCTAGTTAAATGTAAATTGGGCCATGGGTGAGGACTCCACATGTCCTTCAAAGATTAGTGCACTAGAGTTCTTTGGAATCCTCCAAATGGTAAATGGGCCAGGTTGGGGCCACACACACGAACTTTCAACTTGGAATGATTAGTGGGCCCATGGCAGGGCCACATACATGAGCTTTGAAGATAGAATAATCCAAATGGTGAATGGGCCCACGATGGGGCCACATACACACACTTTCAAGTTGGGATAAACAATGGGCCTGTGATGGGGCCACAAATGTGTGCTTGCAAGATAGAATCATCCAAATAATAAGTAGGATCATCGGTGGGGCCAGAGACATGTTCCCAAGTAGAAACACAAGGGCTCATTAGGATTTTCAAGCTTCAAAGGGGCCCACAAACAGGGGCCATAAACATTAATTCAAGAGTGGAGCCAATGAGACATTTTGAGGGCTCTCCAAGTTTCAAATGGGCCCACCAAACTGGGGCCATCAACATGAATTTAAGAGTAGACGCCAGGAGAGGTTTTGGGGTTTTTCAAGTTTAAAAAGGACCCACGAATGAGGTCCATGAACATGAATTGATCAAGAGTAGAGCCCACGATACAATTTGGGGCTCTCGAAGTTTCAAATGGGCCCGCAAATGGGACCATGGATTTAAAAGTAAAACCCATGAGACAATTTAGGGGTCTCCAAGTTTCAAAAGGTAGGCTCACAAGTAGAGCCATGAACATAGTGATTAGAGCCGATGAAGGGTTTTTTTTAGGGCTTTTCCAATAGGACCACAAGTGGGGCCATATGCATAATGATTAGAACCTATGAAATGTTTGGGGCTCTTCAAATGGACCCACGAGTGGGGGAAAGCACATGTTGCAAGTTTCAAGTGCCAAGAAGGCACATGAGTGAGGACTCCCACATACACATACATGTTCAAGATTCAAGCACAAAAGTAAGTTGGGTCCTTTAAGTGCAAAATAGGCCTACGAGTGGGGCCCCACATTATGCGTGATTTCAAGATTACAGCTTAAAAAGATGGTTGGGCTCTTCAAGTTTCAAATGGGCCCATGAGATGAGCACACACTAATATGCAAAAAAAGAAAAAAAAGAAAAAGAAAAAAAAAAGGCATAAAGATGATGAAGGACTTTCTAATCCAAGTGGGCCATGGGTGTGGGCCACACATGAGCCCAAAAGAAAGGGGCTTAGAAATGACTTATGGCCCTTCAGTTGCAAGCAGGTGCATGAGGTGAGCGACATGGGTCAAGAAGAAAAGAGGTTTGGAAGTTATTGGCGGCCTTTCAAATTGCAAGTGGGCCACACATGCATAGTGCCAATGAGGAAAGCCTAAAGATGGCTTGAGCCCTTTAAATGTTTAGGTGGGCCCAAGAAATCGGCCATATACATGTGTTGTTAAAAGAGGGAGCTCATGAGTGATATGAGACTTTCTAAACATCAAATGGGCCTTGAAAATAAGAAGAGAAAGGAGGTGGGCCACCATCGGGAGTCTCTTAAAACATGATAAGGACCCCATGCCCCTAATAACGTGTGCATTGGCGTGGATAATGAGTAAAAGGGCCAACTTGTAGGCCCATCTCTTCATAAGAACAACAAAGTGTCATGATGGACTTGTGGTTTCATCTTATCCATGTACTTAAAAAGGGAGATGCTCCAATGGCATTGATTAGCCAAAGATCCATCCCCAAACACAAGGTGGGGCCCCCAAAAGAAAAAGAAGAGAAGGCAAAAGGAAGTGCTTGCCTTTAAAGAGAATTGAGAAGGGATGAGCGTGAAGTGGAGAAGAGAGGAGTTAAAACAAGGGTGAGGGGAAGAAAATAAAAGGTCAAAGATAGAGTGTTAGACGAGAATCGAAGCCAGCAATTATAGGCCAAAGAGGACCATTGATTGGACGAGACCAAAGCCCAAGCCCGACATTAAGGACCAACAGTCCAGTTGACTGGATGGGACTGTGCCTAAGTAACTCCGTGCCAAAGTGAGGCTTGGGGCAGTGTTGTGGCTGTTGGGAAAACTGGCAATGGAAGTGGAAGTCGAATGTGCAAAATAATACGAGATCAAACGAGAAACACTTATGAAATCAAACCACACACAAGCATTCACCATAAGAGAATATGAATTTATGTGGAAAAACCCCTTAATGGGTAAAAAACCATGGCACAAAGAGATCTACTATGATAAACCGAAGATTACAGAGATTGACAGCCCACAAGCAAAGAAAAAAAATAGAGAAAAGCCAAGTTCTCTCTCCCACAAATCACTCTCCCCTCTTCCTAATACGATTAGGAAACCTTGGATACCTTAGGATACCATTTAAGTCCGGATTACAACCCTTTAAATATGGAATAATCCGAAAATAGAAACATCTTACGTACTACCGTGTAGTTGCGCAAGAAATCGCATAAACAGTCGACCAATCGGCTGACCAACTGACCATTGCACAAAATAGTCTAGGGAAGAATCTCACACAGATTCTGAACACTGCCTCACCACCGACCGGTCGGCCGACTGGTTGGAGCCCCCTGCAGATCGGTCGCCCAACCAGTTTGGGGCATACAGAAAAAGGTCCAGCAGCCTCTGTGCATCCGAGCCAAAGGTTCAGACCGGTCGCTCGACCGGTCTGAGCCCTCTACCCTTGCACAGTTTGAAGGCTCTCCAACAATCTCCACCGAGGCTTCAAACGTCGAATCAAAATCATCCCTGCTTCATCATCTCAACTTCAATCATAGCTCCACCGCTTCTCGTGCTACCATCGACTCTAACCTTGCACATTTAAGTCCCTTTTCGCTCTTCTCATGTGGCCCTTGGACACTTGCCACATACGATCAATTGTGGATCCCACTGTAGATCCCGCAGCTCCACCGTGAATTGTGCCCCTGATCAACTTGTAAAGATGGCCACACCTTCGTGCCTTCATATACACGAGTGCCCCTTTCAACACTTCACAACAACGATCGTGACCGATGAACACGCACCCTTTCGACTCGAGCGCACTAAGAGAAATCACATTCATCTTCATCGTGGGGACATGTTTCACATCTTCTAGGACTCATTCGATCTCATCGAATATCCTGATGGGCACCGTACCAATACTCACAACCTTATGAGCGTAGCCATCGCCCACAAACACGGATACACTACCATACTTCCTGTATGTCGCGAATGAACTCCGGTTAGGACAAACGTGACATGAAGCCCCTGAATCTAGGATCCACTCATTATCGTGAGATCCCTTGCCAGATACAGTCAGAACTTCACAAAGATTGTCACCGTCTTCTCCGGTATTGGCTCCCTCTCCAGAAGAATTTTCATACCTCTCTTGCTTCAACTTGGGATTCTGACTATCCCCTCTCATGTGACCTTCCTGACCACAACTCTAGCACTTCACCTTAGCTTTCTCTTTACCCTTGGCCTTGGATCCCAATTTCGAATATCCTTCACTATACTCAAAATTTCTTCCCTTCATAATCAGTGCCTCTGAGGAAGAATGAGAACCCATGTCACCACTTTTCTTTCTCATCGCCTTCGATTGGAGGGCTGAGATAACGGTCTCGACGTTGATGGTGTCCTTCCCTACGCACACAAAGTCTCTGAATGACTCATATGAATCTGGAAGAGAATTCAATAGGATGTATCACGCCCTAAACCCGGGGACCGGGCTCACTTAATTCCCAATCGCCGACCTTGGTGCCAACAGCCTCCGTAGTACCCCATTCTCGGCTCCTAGCTCTCATATGCCAGGTTCCGATCCTAAGATCCCACCAGGAGGATTTTCGGAATAATTTTTTTTTTGTAAAAGAGCATAACCAAAACCACAAAACATCATCACATATCCACTATACAATCTGTTGAGTACAGTGCTGAAAAGGGAAAATACAAAAATATAGCAAAGGTCCAAAATATCAGGCACATGATCTGGTCTCAATGCTGCTGATACGCCCTAGTACTTGCACCGTAAACAAACGCGCATGAGCCTCCTACGAAGCTCAGCAGAGTGCATATGTGCATGTGTGCGTGTGTGCATGTGTGATGCATATGACAAGTATACAGATATTAGAGTAAGTGGAAGTGATTGATGGCTAAGTTACCAAGTTCATGAATGCTATCAGCTATCCCAAGGCTATGTAATGCAAGGGCTTATAAGGCCGAGTGTCATATGCTAAAGATGCAACTTAAGCATGCCAATCCTCAACTAATCCACATATCAAAATAGTTCTCATCTGGGACATCACCGGGGTCTAGTACACTTCGACACTGGCTGTCGCACATTGCGCGCATGACCAAGTGAGTAGAAAAGACCTCACTATCCGCCTCATTAGTGGTATGCCAATGTCCACCCAGCTCGTCAATAGTGGACCCATTTCATGAGCTGGTCAGACTCGACCTAGCTTATAGCCCTCTGCACCTGGGCAGATAAGGTCACATCCCTTTCCAACCGACCTCGACATAGTGGGAGATGCGGCCTACTGGTATTTGGCACTCGGGCGCTCATGTTATCCACTCGGTCTCGACGTTGGAGCATCTTACCGGTACCACAGGGTTTAGGAACTTTCACCGAAGGACATCCATAACGCCCACATGCTAGAACGTGTTTCCAGTGTCCATTCCTGCCAACCACGATGTGACTGTGGTGGCCACCACCTCGATGCAGCTAGGGTGTGTAGGCGATCATGACATACATAATATGAGATGCATGAGTCATACAATCCAAGTCATGCACCAAACTTGCGCATACTGCGCAATCATGTGGGGTGACCCTGTCTTGCACGGGTCCCCTAAGTATAACAAGCCAAAATACCGTACACTATGATTAAGCGTGATCTATAACAGGCTTACAAATGATGTGTATGGGCATATGAATGAGCATGGTATCTATTATACTAAGCATATTATCAATGTGACCTATCAAGCTAAGCACATTAGCATATTATCAGACAAATCATGTGATGTTGGCCTTATATGGCCCAATGCATGTAGAGAGTGGGACCCAGACTGTTGGCCCCATTGCAAATGTAAAGGTCTTTGTGGCATTGCCCACTTGAGACTACATCGGCCCCATACTTGGCCTGCACACACAAAATGGGCTAACGAAATAAGTGTACGACATGGATGAAATACACACATCAAGTGGGTCCCACTTGGGAGGGCCTAGATAGAACATAAATACCAAGGTGGGGTCTACAATGGTCTTACCAATAAGTTGGATAGCAAATAAATATGATCATAGGCTTTAGGAAGTTTCAACCATAGGCATTCAATCACCACCATTTACTATGCGTGGCCCATCCAAAATTGGGCTCCACACCCCTGCCAAGATGGAAGGTAAGGCACACAACACATCCATGAAGGTGGGACCCCAAGATGGCCTCACAACCTTTGGTTGGATGAAAAATAAACATTACAGTGGCCCCAAGAAAGTTTCCAATGGTGGGCATCAACGACCATTGTTTCCTGTGGTGTGGCCCACCTAACGTTTGGATTTGCCTTATTTTTGGGCCCACAACTTAAAATGATATGGAGAAACAGATGGGCAGCATAGGTAAAACAAATACATCAAGGTGGGACCTACAGGGTGGGCCACCTGCTGGGCAGTGTGCGTGCGCTCGCTGTCTATAGCGTGGGACCCCCTAGGGTCACAAGAGTTTTGAATCAAACTGATATTGGTGTTTTCTCTTTCATCCAGACCTGTGCCATAGCTTTGGATGGAAAATAAAGACCATGGTGAGCCTTAGGATGGTTTCAACGGTAGCCATTCAACCTCCACTGTTTTCTGTCAGTGGGGCCCACAGAGTCTCTGGATCAAGCTAATATTGTGTGGGTCCTTCACATAGTTCTATGCAACATTATCCATAGGTTTGGACGGCAAGAAAACCTCGAGGTGGGCCAGGAAAGATTTCAACAGTGGACATCACTATCCCCACTATGTTCTATGGTGCGGCCTACTTGAGATCTAAATCTGCCTCAAATCTGGGCCCATGGCCAAACATATTTGGAAAACAAGATGGGCAGCGTGGATGATAGATACACATCATGGTGGGTCCCACGAGGTGGGCCCTCTCCACCGTTGGAAATAGCCCAGCGTCACTGACGCTGGCGCTCTCTCTCTCTCTCTCTCTCTTATATATATATATATATATATATATATATATATATATATATATATATATATATATATATATATATATATTTTCTAGCTAGGTGGGGTCCACATGAAAAATCCAACCCGTCCATTGGGTTTTTCAAATCACGAGGGGCCCAATGAGCCCTGGTTTGGGTAGGTTTCGCGGCATACATACATCATGGAAGGCTAAGGAAGATTTGGACAGTGGCATCATTGTCTCCACTTTTTCAGGTGGTGCAGTCCACTTAAGATTTGGACGTTCTTCAATTTTGAGTTCCAAACATAAAATAAACTGGAGAAATAGATGGGCGGTATGGATTAAATAAAAACATCAAGGTGGGTCCCACGAGTGGGGATCCCATTCATGCCCTTGCAAGTCTGAAGCTGGACAGTTCCAGCGTCTCTGACGTTAAGAACGTCTAGCGTCTGGACTCTCTCTCCCCCTCTTTTATTATTATTATTATTATTATTATTATTATTATTATTATTATTATTATTTTAAAATCTATGTGGGGTCCATATGTGGGCGATCCAATCCATCCATCTGGTTGTCCATATGTGGGGTTCAAAAGCTTTGGATCAAGATGATCTTTGTATTTTCCCTTCATCCAGATCTTTGTGATCTAAAGAATAGGTTGAATGGTAAATAAATATCTAGGTGGGCCACACATGGTGTCCCACACTATGATAGCGTGGCTCACTTGTGGGCCCCACCACAGTTCACGAAGAAAAATGAAAAAGGGAAAGGAAGGAAAAAAGGGAAGAAAATAGGGAAATCCAACTAATGGGATGGACCCCCACCACTATGGGATCCACCATACATTTGATGCATAAATAAGATGGGTCCTCATCTTTATGGGCCCAGTAAAATGAAAAGAAACAATGGAAAAGAGGATTTTCATCCTCCTTTGCACTCACTTGAAGAATGGACGGTTAGATCGGGTCAGATCATCGATCAGACAGTCCAGATGATGAAGCTCTTCCTCCAAATCTTTTTAACATTCCTCAAGTCCTAATCCTCCCCTTAATTCTCTCTTTTCTTTTACATCTTTCTCTTGATCTTTCATTAAGCCTTTCTTTAAATCTCTCTCACACTTAATTTTTCTTTTCTTTTCCTTCTTCTCTCTCTTCAAATTCTAGCTATGAGAAAAAAAAATGAAGGCTCCTATGTATAGGGCCTTATGGAGTAGATATTTTGGGATAGATGAGGGATTAAAAGGGGAGAGAGGGGTAGAAAGGGAAGGAAAAAAGTAAGGGGAATGATGGTTAGTAGCTTTAGGGTAGGGCAGGTGTTGACTTTAGTGTCCCTCTTGCATGGGAAATTGGAAAAAGGTATGGGTAGAATGGGGAGTTGTAGGAATTAGGTGGCACCTTAATAGGGGCATTTTAGGATTTTGGCATAATGGGTGATGGAATAATGGGAAAAGGTGATGGGGGTAGGTGAGGAATTGATTGATGAGTTGATAGATAGATAGATTGATTTATTGATTAAACTTTTTAGGAATTTGTGCAAGTGGGGCCTGCACCACACGTGCGTTGCGCGGCCTACTTCAGTTTGTACAAATGATCGTAGCTTTCACATCGGGTATCGCAACGGGGTGTGCCGCATGGCGTTGGAATCGCAGTGCTTACGCAGTTGTCAGGGTATAGGTCTTAGGTCGATGCCGTACTAAAATAGGGTTTCCGATCGGGATTCTTTAATCCGGTCGGTTCGGGATGTACAGACACCGAAAACTAAGCATAAGGAGGGCAAATCAGGGTACGGGTCTTATAGGATGCATGCTTGATATTTATCCTTCATCTGCTCATCTATCTCCACCAACTTGCAAACTAACCGATTGAACGTGCTTAAGTGGTCGTCCACATCCGCCCCCTCGTCCATCCTTAATGTGAACAACTGCATCAACAGATATATGCGATTCTCTAGAGACTTCTTCACATAAACCTTCTCTAGCTTCGCCGTCGTATCAGCCACAGTCTTCTCCTTCGTGACGTGATAGAGGACATCATCTGTAAAGCTTAACAGGATTGAGGTTCTAGCCTTCTTGTCGAGCTTTCTCTACTCATCATCTTTCACAGCCTCGGGTTGCTTTCCAAGAACTTCATCAAGCCCTTGCTGAACTAGGAAGGATTCGATCTTTACCTTCCATAGATCAAAGTTATTTTTGCCGGAGAACTTCTCTATATCAAACATTGCGCTTGATACCATCTTCTAGTCTCTGATTCGAATTCTACTCCACCCTAACTTTAGCTTTGATACCACTTGTTGGGAAAACCGGCAGCGGAGGCGGAAGCCGAACATGCAGAGTAATGCGAGATCAAACGAGAAACACTTATGAAATCAAAGCACACACAAGCATTCACCACAAGAGAATCCGAATTTACATGGAAAAACCCCTTAATTGGTAAAAAACCACAACACAAAGCGATCTACTATGATAAACAGAAGATTACAAGGATTAACAGCCCATGAGCAAAGAAAAAAACAGAGAATTAACCATTCAGCCATGGATGCTTAACAAGAATCATCGTACATCGTGAATAACCAAATTCCAATTGAAATGAACCTATGCTTGATGAAGGTGAAGTTAGTTTGGAGATAGAACAATTCCTTCTGTCGTGTATCCCCGATTGATGCAGCCTCAGATGTTTCAATTGTCGATTCTAGTATTGAGCGAAAGGTAAAACCCAAGTTCTCTCTCCCACAACTCACTCTCCCCTCTTTCTGATATGATTAGGAAACCTTGGACACCTTAGGATACCATCTAAGTCTGGATTACAACTCTTTAAATAGACAATAATCCGAAAATAGAAACATCTTACGCACTACTACGTGTTGCGCAAGAAACCGTGTGCGTAGTCGACCGGTCGGCCGACTGGTCGACCATTGCACAAAATAGTCTAGGGAAGAATCTCACACAGATTCTGAACACTACGTCACCACCGACTAATCGCTCGACCGGTCGGAGCCCCCTACAGACCGGTCGCCTGACCGGTCTGGGGCACACAGGAAAAGGTCCAGCAACCTCTGTGCATTTGGGCCAAAGGTTAATATCGGTCCCTCGACCAGTCTGAGCCCTCTACCCTGATAGAGTTTGAAGGCTCTCCAACAGTGGCCAGGTCAGTCGAGAAGAAGAGATGTAAAGAGAGAAATGAGTGATAAGAAGAGGAGAAAAAAGAGAAATTGGGGAGAAATTTGAGATCTAAGAAATGGGGGAGAAAATAAGAAATTGGTGAGAGGAATATTGTACGAAAAGATTAAAATAAAATATATGAAGAGGAGAAAAAAGAGAAATTAGGGAGAAATTTGAGATTTAAGAAATGGAGGAGAAAATAAGAAATTGGTGAGAGGAATATTGTAAGAAAAGATTATAAAAAAAATATTTCTAATAAAAATAGGCTCAATTGGAATCGCGGGATGATAAAGCTAGATCTCTTTTCAAAAATCATAAAAATATTTTTAATAAAAATGGCCCAATCAGGACCATTAAATTGCGATTTGATAAAGTTAGATATTTTTCCATAAGTAGTAAAAAATGTTTCTTATTAAAAATGACATTATCGTGATGATTAGATTGCATGATGACAAAGCCAAATAAATTTTCAATCACCAAAATATTTCTAATAAAAACCTGCTTAATTGTGATGATAGGATTGTGAGATGGTAAAACCGGATCTTAAAAAAAAAAACACAATAAATATTTCTAAAAAAACTTGCTTGATTACGATCATTAGATCACGAGATGAAAAAGTCGGATATGTTTTTCTTTTTCGAAAACACAAAAAAATTCTAATAATAATTGGCTTAAAAAACATGAAAAAGTATTTCTAATAATAATCGGTTAAATCACGATATTGGGGCACAAATTCGCACCCATTATAAAACAACATTCAGTGGTCAATCTATGACAATTTAGACTAGTTTCGAGATTGGGAATATTTAGAAAATGCCAGCGCAACCCTAACATGTGTAGCCGTGACCAAAATCTACAAATTTTGTTTTGGAGCGAAACTGGACATGCGGGATGCCACCAAATTATCCAGAATACCCTAAAACCCTTAGATTGTAAGTTTCAAAGTCACGCGGCGCATATCTTTACTTGCGCACCTCGCAATGTATTTCACCCCTGTTTAGAGCTGACCGAAAGGGTTCGAAAGCCTATAGGTACCATTTCAGAGTGGAATTGGACATGCGGGATACCACCAAATGATCTGAAATGCCCTAAAGACCTTAACCTACAAGTTTGAAGTTCTTGCGGTACGTATTTCTACTTGCGCGCTTCCCCGAACAATGTTCCTACAAGAAGAGCCGACCCGGAGGCTCCAGATTAGGAAGTAACAAAATTTGTAACATTTGGACCTCCACACCCCATCCCATTCATTCGATACCTCAATCATAGCCTAAAAGTGGCTTAGCGTCAGTGACTTCAATCCCTGAAAAGGTAGCTGTCCTCTAGAGGTCACCCATCAAAAAGTCTGGGAATTATTTCTCTTGTAGAGTGCAAAACCCAAAAAATGGCTAAGTACTGGGAAAAGTGAACTTTTCAGATGGACATGCGGGAGCCCCAGAAACACATGCGCTCATCACATGCACCCGGGACAAAACGATCCGGAAATCTTCTCGAAACTCCCCCGAAAAATTGGCTGGAAAGTCACATGCCCCTGGCCCGAAATGACATGCGCCCGGCCTAAAACGACATGTGCCCGGACACATGCGCTCATCACTTTCGCTCAGCACATGCGCCCGTTCGCTCGCCTCAAATGCAAGGCTACGATGTAGAAATAATTCTCGGTAAGACCGAGGTCAATCCTCAGGGATTGTCGTAACAATTCCAAGTTTTATAACTAGGATAGGCTAAATTCGTATTTGTAATGATGGATGAAAATTAATAACATAAAACTATCTATTTTATAACTAAATTAGGAAAATAAATACTAGAGCGTCAAGGATCCACTAATAATCATTTACAACGCTAATTCAAACCATCCAAGCTAATAACACAATTGGAATCGGAGTTCTATCCCTATCCAATCAGAATATAGAGCAATCAAATCATCATAATGTATCTAAAATAGATGGATCATCCACTGATATGGTTCTCTCATAATCAACTAAGGCATTGGGTGTATTCAATCACACAACCTAATCCTTCACAAAACAAGCAAGATCACATTCATGATTCTTCCTCAAGCCTTGTCACTAGACTTGATTTAGAAGCATGAATTAAACTTCTATTGAACCAATATCAATACATAAACAACTATCTCAAATCAAAACCCAAAGATAAGAACTTCTTTTAGTCTAGTTCTAGATAAGTACTTAGGAAACTTGGTTTATAAGATCCCCTAGCATCCAACATATCATGATAGATCTAAAATTGCTACAACCCAAAATCCTATCAATCAATACCTCATTAAGCAATCTCAATAATCAAAACATCCCATGTAAGAGCAATCATAAGAGATAGAAGATTAATTAAAAATACTAACTTTATTTCAAACTAGAACTAGAAGTATTCTTCATAAAACAAAAAGTACTTGAACTAATTCGAATTAAGCATTGTAAACAACTAAAAACTTCACCTCTTAGTAGTAGCTAAGAGGTTTAGCCAACCATCAATAGGTTAAACTAAAACTCAAAAGAAAACTAATGAAAAACATAGAAAAACCAAGTTTCAAGGAGTTGCAGACGCTCCATAGCGATCCTCTTCACCTCCCATGAAGTCCCAAGCCTTCTATGATATCTTTAGATCCACCCCTACGTGTTCTTTATAGATTTGGAGCTCCAATGCGTGAGAAAATTGCGAAACCCGATGTCCCTCTCGCATTAGGAAACCTAGAAATTCGAAATTTGGAAAGTGCAGAATTTTTCACTTGCTGTCTTTGCATGGCTGACCAGTCTTGACCGGTCGAACTAGGCTAGCTGATCAGTCTTGACTGGTCGGACCCATCTGGTCCTTTGTCCAGCAAGGCTTGGAGGAGGCTACCCATGTAGCCGACTGGTCTTGACCGATCGGAGCATGTTTCTTTTGGTTCTCTGTCTCTTCACTTCTTCTTTCTTCTTCTATCTTTAGCCCACCTTGGATCATCATCAAATACCATCTAAATATGATTTTTAAACATCAATTTGATGTAATCCCTCTCTCATTCCTACATCAACAAAACATGCATTAGATGAGTCTTTTAAGCATGCAAATCATGCATATAATGCGATGCAATAGGCTAAAATATGTATAAAATGGGAGCTTAACACACCTCCCAACCAGCATTTTACTAGTCTCGAGCAAAACAAGCGTGAAACAATCCCTTTCTCCGAAAACTCAACTCTCTTGAAAACTATGGTTCTATAGACTTTAAGACATGTAAGTGTAATAATCAGAGAAAATAAATAATGAGAGATTGAAATCTTAAAATTTTTAAACATAATAAGTGTTCAGATAGAGTCCCCATCAATTTATTGACAAATAGACAAATCTGAACAAGAATGGTCTAGTGTATATTCACTACAAAAAAGCGGGACAAAGGCTACGAATCAAATTTGTAGCTATAGATATAAGGCTACGAATAAAGACCGTCGCTGGTTCGTATCTAGTCCGTAGCAATTGCTGCCGTATTTGTAGGTCATTTGGCTATAGCTACGGATTATATCCGTAGCTATGTATCTATAGGTATGGTGTTAAACCGTAGCTAAAAGTAGGCCGTAGCTTTTTACTTAAATTGGGCTACAGACTATGGTTTACAGCTACGGACTATATCCATAGCTATTTTCTTCTTTTTTAACAAAAATAATTAATAACGGCGTATATAGCAGTTACTGGTACAGGCCCTAATATATCAATTCATCTAAGCTAATACAAATAAAGACTTCATGACTTACAAACCTGAACTGGCTATCCTCATAAGTATGTGTTCAAGTCTCATCTGCTAAATCCAAATATATAAATCCTATTCTCCGAATAGCATTGAATGCAATCGATGATATAGAGCTTACCTTCGTGTAAACCTGAATTGAAATTGTTTTCTTAAGTTTTAATTGCTTCAGTTCTAAGCATCTCATTCGACTTCTAACTCTCTACTTAATTCTGTATGAACCTGAAACAAGCAATGTTAATAATTAACACCACTTCTGAGAAAAAAAAATCATTGGTTGTGCATTCGATGGACACATTTCGTCTTTAAGAGTAATTGCTAAATGCGCACCATTAATAATCGAGGATAAAGAAAAAATAGTTTTGCAAAAAAAAAAAAAAAAAAAACACAATAAACCCCTACGTCACTAGATTTGTCCTGGCATGGCTTTAATAATGAATTATATATGCTTGTTCAAATTGGATCGAAATGATTGGGAGTTTGTTCTTTCCTTGATTCCTTTGTTCTTTTGATGTTACCATGAGAGTTTGACAGCCAAATCTAGAGAAAGTCGTCAACTAGACTTAGAGATTCTGTTCATAGGCCACAAGGTTCAATTTAACAACTGGCTTTGATGTGCATGTGGACTAATTGGGAACTCTTCCCAATCCATGGTGCTGGTTATTAAAGGGCATGCACCACAAGGCTCTATGTAGAGTTTCCTATTGAGTTCTTCCATGCACTAAATTTCGAAACATTTTATAACAAAAATGACGGTCATAACATTTGTTTTTAAGCCCAGAATGTATCAGACAGTTGAACTGAATTCAAAGCAACCTAGAATGTATCAAATAGTTAAACTGGATTGAGAGTAATGTCACAACTACTAATCAAATGCAAAGAGCATTATCGGCACCATTTGGTAATAGAGTTGATGGGGAGGCATCATCATCATCTTTATTTTAGAACCTGGAGAACTTGCAAACGGAGTGCATATGATGGATGGGTTGGTTTTATGCATGCACCAAATGGGCCCCACATTAATCTGCCCATAAATCCAATGGCTATAATAAGATCATGGCTGTCCACATCAATATCCAATGATTTTAATTGGCCATTAATTCGATGAGTGTAATAGCATCATGGGGATGCTGTATCTGGGTGGCTTAGCTCTAACATTCACTAAGAGTACATTGTTAAATTTCCAACTAATTAAATGGCTAGATTAAGATCATGAGATGTCACGAAATGAAACATGCACTTATGAGAACAACAAACACAATTCTGAATTATGTTTCCTATTTAATCTTCAGCAATAGGAATATTAACTTTGTCCAAGATAATAGGAATATTGTGCATGTTCATCTCTTGACTTTCTAGGATTACTTTATTTATAAATAAGCTAAACCAAAGATCTAAGAGTGTACAGATCATTCAATTGCCTATGGCAGAAATTTGCCTTACCGTCCTTCCGACGACTTTCACACTACGTCCCATTTCCGGCTTTTGTTACGGGTAGACCATCCCCCGGTTGGTAATAGGTAGCCTTTTTCGGAATTTCCACCATATTCTCAATCATACCCGTATTTTCCTTCCTTCTTTCCTTTTCATACACATTAGATAGGATTTTTAGAAATCTATATCTTTCGTTATTTTCCCATGGACAAGGATGGACAAAGTACCCCGGCTTGGTTCCTCAACACCTCAAATCTAAGTCTAGCTAATTCACAAATCTACATAATCCCTTTAAACCATGAGAATCGTGTGATGTGAACTAGACTTAAAAGTGTTCAAATGTTCTATCGATCATATAAATAGGGGAATTCACATATTATTATGTTTAAGTTAATTTAGAGATTTCAAAATCATATCATTTCATCTTTCATCATTTCATACTCATAACATCTCAAGTGCATAGAAACGAAGTTTTCCAAAAGAGTTTTGATGTTTCAAAAAAATTAAAAATTTTCTACAAAACTTTGCTTGAAATGTCACAAATTAGATTCGATGAATCTCACCCCCAACCAAATCTTGCATTGTCCTTAATGTAAATAAATATGTGATGAGCATGAATCATGAGAGCATTGATAAAATAAAGGAGAGTGAGAACGAGAGTACCTGAGAGAGCTGATCATGGAAGTTTGCAACTCCAAACAACTAAACAATTAAAATAAATAAAACTACTCTATAGGCTCGTCAGACTAGGAGGTTAATCTTAATACACAAGATTATCCAAAGGAATGGAATTTAGCTGAATCAGTAGGTGGAGTATAAGATTTTTCAGTAATACCATCCACCATCCTGCTTCACAATGCACATGGGTGATGTTCATCATTCTAATCCATTCAAAATTCTGTTGAAAAAGTTCAGCGGGTTTCTCAAAGTTATCACCCCATGTGTTAGGAAAGGAGAATTTCTTTTGTTGAGAATTATTAAACATGACTCTCCTTTCCAACTTGTCTAGAAAAAAATGATTCAAGGGTCATCCCGGAGATGGTGCACTTCGGTTTGAACAAACCAAAGAGATGTGGAGACTTGTATTTCTTCTTCACAAGTCGGTATGGTCTCCACATTTTCAGATTCTACCGGTGCTTCCACTATTGATACTTCGGTGTTACACTCTGTAGAAGGAATTTTTTTGGGCACCGGTGAAGTTTCCCTTAAGGCATTGACAATGTCATAGATCATAGGATCATCCCAATCCTCAAAATATACCAAATACTCCTCCAGAGTGTAGGAAACTTTGACCTTCTTGGTCACTTATGTAGGTTGGAATACGTACTCAACCACTACACATTTAGAAATTAGCCTTTCCATAGGCAAATCAAACACCAATCCATCAAATTCCTGCACAACTAAATTGTTCAAATCAGTTATTAGTGTCTTGTTAATCAAGTTTCCAGATTTTAGTTCTTCCAAGGTCTCATTAATATCCAAATCCATTTCTTCCCTAGAATGAGCAAAGCAAACTTCTAAGGTTTTGGAAAATTTAGCAGATGGTGGCTCATCATCATCCACAATTATATCTATGAAATTAATCATGTGGATCTCATCTTCATCCTCATCCTTTTGTTGTTTGTGTAAGTGAAACACATTCAGCTTCATAATCATATTTCCAAAGGATATTTTCATTACTCTATTCCTACAATTGATTATAGCATTGGCAGTTGTTAGGAATGGTCGGACTAGAATGACAGAAACTTGAGTGCATGCATTTGTAACCGCTTGTGTATCCAAATAAACTCTACTGGGTAGTAGAACTTATCGATTTGGACTAACACATCCTCAATTACTCCTCTCGGTATTCTAACGGAGCGATCCGCAAGTTGTAAAGTTATCTTGGTGGATTTTAATTCACCAAGTTCGAGTTGCTCATATACCGAGTAAGGAATCAAGTTAACACTAGCCCCTAGATTGAGAAGTGCTCTGTTGATCCGGAAGTTATCTATCATGCAAGAGATTGTAGGGCTTATGGGATTTTTGAATTTTGGAGGATTGTTATGTCGTATGATGGCACTGACTTGTTCCGTCAGAAATGCTCTCTTGTGCACGTTTTGCTTACGTTTTACGGCACATAGATCCTTTAGAAATTTAGCGTATGAAGGAATTTGCTTAATTGCATCTAACAAGGAAATGTTGATTTTGACTTGTTGGAAGACTTTTGGGATATCCTGATTTTCACTTAGCTTTTTGGTTGGGATAAGACGTTGGGGGAATGGGGCCATAGGTTTATACACACGCTCTGGCTCTTCATCTTGTAAAGCATTGTTCAATTCACCATCGCTCTTAGAATCAACTGGGTCATTAGGCTTTGTGACCTTCATCGGTTCAGATTTTTCAATTGTTTTTCCACTTCTAAGAGTGGTGATGGCTTAAACATGTTCCACATGAGGATGGGTTGAAGAATTGGTGTTGGTATCCAATTGTTCCTTGGGGTTAGAATGAGATTGGGTAAAAATGTTCGCTTCCCCAAGTGTAGGGTTGCGATGTAGTAATAATCTCGGTAAGACAGAGGTCGATCCATAGGGACTTATGTAGGAATTCACAAAACACTTCCAATAGTTTCTACTGAGAAGCTAACAAATAAATTTTCAAGGAGATTGATGTGAATAACAATTTTGAACTTAAACTGAAGTAATCAATTAACAAAAAGCTCTAGGGGTTCAAGGATCCACTTGTAGCAATCCTTGATGCTCAATTCGCTGTGGTTTCTCACTTTCTCAACTAGAATTGAAATTAAGATCTATCTAGCTGGATGATAGATCAGTTAAACCAACAATCTGCCATATATAAGATCCATGTGTATGATTCACTCAATGCAAGCTAGGATGAGCATGCTCAATTGCATAGGTTAGTCCCAATTCCAATAGACTAAGTTCACAATCATGACCATCATTAAGTCCTGTCACAAGACAAAGCTAGATCATGATTTGAACTTGATTCAAATCACATACACAGTCTCAAACATACTTCAGAAATTCATAAAAGTAGAACTTTGGTAGGAAGTTCCCACATGAAGATCATAGTACTAGAGCATACTCCAATTCCTCGGATCATACAGGTCTAGACTAACACAAAACAATTAAAAACTCAAGTACTTCTTCCAAACATCCATGAGTCATCATAAGACTAAGAAGAATTGAATTAAACTTCAAACTATTGTTCATAAACATGAAATCCAACTTAAAACCAACTTTAAACGAATTGAAACATCTTAGATTCACTACAAGCTTCACCTCTTAGCCCTAGCTAAGAGGTTTAGCCGTTCATGATCCAAGGAAACACGAAACAACTAAGAAAAACATAAAAATAGCAAACAAACTAGGAGGAGTTGTGGAACTCCGAAATCCACTTCCGCCACCTCCCACCTTGCTGGTTCTGTTCTATGATAGCCTAGGAACGATTCCTAGGTGTCCTTTTATAGTGGGGAGGCTCCGCAGCATCAGAATCTTTCAGATATTGCGTAAGAGTACGCAGTGCGTAGAGAAATTCGGGGCTTGTAGAACACGCATCATTACGCAGACGACCGGTCTGAGTTCCTGGGCGACCGTCTCAAAACCATGAAAAACGTCCGGAGAGTTTATGGATTTTTCAACCCAGAAAATAAATTCAGGGACCGGTCGCACGACAGGTCTGAGCAATGGATGACCGGTCATACGACCGGTCTTAAACAGTCCAGTGAGTTGTGGCTTCTGAACCCCTCTGTTGAGTGATCAGACCGGTCGGACGACCGGTCTTAGGCTATGGACGACCGGTCGGACGACCGGTCGTGGACATGTTCTTCTGCTTTCTTTCTTCTTTTCTCTGATTTCTTTCTTTCATCCTTTGACGTTTAGTCCTTTGATCTTTTTTGCTTGTAAATGACTCCTTTAAGTCTTCAATTGATGAATCCTCTCTCTCATCCCTACAATCACAAATTCATACATTATCTTAGTCTATAAATCATGAAAATAAGAATAATGAGTGATGAATTGGGGTTATTAGAATATGCACAATTAAGAGCTCAACAAAAAACAGTCCCTTTCTCCCTAACTCCTAGGTGTGTCTCAATTCTTTCAACCGATATTTTAAGTTCATTCATGGCTTGTATATTGGACTGATTTATCTGAGTTTGTCCAATCATGAATGTGTTCAATGTATCCTCAAGAGTGCTCTTTTGAGGAGGTCCTTGGGACGCATTGTTTGTATTTACCATAGGTCAATTTCTCCCATTAAAATTTGGTTTACACCGCCACTCAGGACTAGTCAGTTAGAATTTGGTCCACTAAAGGGGTGTTGGTATGCATTTGTAACATTCGATTTAGTTTGCAAGATATCTTGAAACGCAGGGATTGTTGGGTAATCCTTTGTCAAGTGAACATCAGTCTCACAAATACCACATACACTCTCAACGGCCTCATGTTGAGCTCTTAATTGTGCATATTCTAACCCCAATTCATCACTCATTGTGCGAGGTTTGCATGGTTTATAGACAAATCTCATGCATGTTTTGTGATTGCAGGTTTGAGAGTGAACTCCGCCTAATTGATGATGGAAAGAGCTGATTTAGAACCTTGGATGAAGACCCAAGGAGGGCCGAAGGAAGAAAGAAGCAAGAAAAGAGAAGAAAGTAGAAAAAAAGAAAAGGAAGAAATTGAAAAAGAGTATGACCGACCGGTCTTGACTGGTCGGCCAAAAGAGCCTGACCGGTCTAGACCGGTCAGCCAGGCACGCTGAGGATTACATAAGATGGTCCGACCGGTCTTGACCGGTCGGTCATGGTTGCTGGACCAATGCTGAACAAGCCCGACCGGTCTTGACCGGTCGGCCATGCCTGCTGGACTACTGCCAAAAGAGGCCAGACTGGTTGTGACCGGTCGGCCAGCCCAGTCCGACCGGTCCAGACCAGTCGGCCATGAGAAAAATCAGAAACTTCTATTCCTGGCCCGATTTTCTCTGCGCACTACGTAACTTTTACGCAAATTCTCGATCTTTCTGAAGTTGTGGAGCCTTCCTACTATAAAAGGACACCTAGGGATCATTCCTAGGGCATCTAAGAAGGGTTGAAGCAAGCTTGGAGGCGGCGGAAGTGAATCTCGGAGTTCCACAACTCCCTCTAGTTTGTTTTGCTGTTTTTATGAACTTTTTAGTTGTTTCATGTTTCCTTGGATCATGAGAAGCTAAACCTCTTAGCTAGGGCTAAGAGGTGAAGCTTGTAGTGGATCCAAAATGTTTCAATTCGTAGTTAGTTGGTTTTAAGTATGGAATTCATGTTATGAACATTGGTTTGAAGTTTATACAAGTTTTTAAGTAGTTTTTCTTAGTCTTATGATGACTCATGGATGTTTGGGAGAATTACTTGATTTCTTATTTGGTTTGTATCAGTCTAGACCTGTATGATCCGAGGAATCGGAGTGCGCTCTAGGACTATGATCTTCATGAAGGAACTTCCTACCAAAGTTCTATTTTTCTAATTTTCTGGGTTATGTAAGGGACTGTGCATGTGATTTGAATCTAGTTCAAATCATAATCTAGCCTTGTCTTATGACAGGACTTGAGGATGGTTATGATTATGAATTGGACTGTTTGGAAAGGGGAATGACCTATGCAATTGAGCATGCTCAGCTCAGCCTACATTGAGTGAATCTGATGCATCGAACTTACATAATACAGATTGTTTTGTTTAACAGCTCTATCATCCGACTAGATAGACCTTAATGTCGATTCTAGTTGAGAGAATGAAAAACCACAGTGGATTGAACATCAAGGATTGCTACAAGTGGATCCTTGAACCCCTAGTGCCTTTTTATAATTATTTACTTTCAATTTAATTCAGTTTTGTTACTCACATCAAAATCATACAAAAATCTGGTTATTAGCTTTCAATAGACACTTTTGGATGTGTTTGTGAAATCCTACATAAGTCCCTGTGGATCGACCTCGGTCTTACCGAGATTATTACTACATCGCAACCCTACACTTGGGGAAGCGAACACCTCACTGGTGGTTATCATGTTAACACTCCTCAATTCAATGGCCTCAACTTCTTTGTCAGACCCGCTACCTTTGAATTGAAATCATTATCCCCATCCAATCCATGTATTCCTTTCTCTCTTGGGACTGACTTGGGATTACTAGTCGGATTGGAGATGTCCCAAGATTTGGCATTTTCGGCTAGCATATCAAAGCAATCTTAAGCATCATCGGGTGCTTTGTTAAAAAAAACTCACTTTTACACATCATTTAGACAAATTGGCGCATGTTTGAACTCAATCCGTCATGGAAGAAGTCAATTAAGTACCACTTTTCATAACCATGATGTGGGCACTCCAATAAAATATCTTTGAACCTTTCCCAACATTGAAAAAATGTTTCATTTCCGTTTTGGGAGAAATTTATAATGGTCCGCCTTAGTGCATTGGTTTTATGAACCGGGAAGTACTTTTTACAGAACTCCCGGGTCATCTTAGCTCATGTCCCAATGCTTATAGGTTTAGGTGATTGAAGCCATGATTTGGCTTTGTCCTTTAGAGAGAAGGGTAACAATTTTAGTTTGATTACATCTTGGGAGACATCATTAAATTAAAAGGTGTTGGTTATCTCCTCAAATTCACTAAGGTGCGCATTGTTCGCTCGCCTCAAGTGCAAGGCTGCGATGTAGTGATAATTCTCGGTAAGACCGAGGTTGATCCATAGGGAAAGAAGTAAACAATTCCAACTACACTAATAACTAGAATCTAATAAGTTTAGGAAAACAGTTTTTAACACAAAATAGGAAAATCTGATATTTGGAAAGAACTAAAGCATCAAGGATTCACTTATAGTAGTTCAATACTAATCCATTCATCCAAGCACAACATAATTATAATCAAAGTTCTATATCTTATCTAATTGGAGGATATCATATTCAAGCATAAACAGTCCCACTTAAATCTGAAAATCAGATTTCTAGTTCTAATGAAGCACATAGAATTTGAACTTGTAGCCTTCAAAGTAACAGCCATGCTAAGAGACTATGGCATGCTCTGGGGTTACTACAATTCGAATTCAAATAACCCAATCATGGCAATCTCAGAGAATTGCAAGGATCATGTTTGGAGTACAAAAACTCTCATAATTCATCTAAAAATCCAAGTTTTATTCAAACTAGAAGTTCAAAACCAGAAATAAGAAAATGGTACTTAAAATTAAAAAAAATTAAAGCATTGAAACAAACTATAAACTTCACCTCTTAGCTTTAGCTAAGAGGTTAACTAAGAAAAAGCATATTAAAACTAGAACTAGAACTAAGAAAATGAAGAAAAACTAGTTGTAGGAGGCTAGGAAGCCTCCTAGGACTTGAACTCCTTTCTCCCCATGTCCTTCCTTGATTTGGAATAGAAGGGAACACATCCTTTTATAATACAACAAGAGTACAGCAACATAACAGATTTTATTTCGTTTCGTACGGCTTAACCAATGATCAGATTGCCTTCAAATTTGATTTGTAGCTTCCCTAGAACTTGATCTTTCTCATAGATGGTTTAGATTTCCAAGATTATCTTCTGAATAGGCCCACAAATCAAATCAGTGACCGCCTCTCAAAATCGTGCAATTTGGGTACCTCCAAAACCAGTCATCTTGCTTTCAACGCTACGGAGTGTATAGATGTCGGATTGATTTCAAATTTGGAACAATAGTAGAAAACTTCCTCCTTTAGATGATAGATGGATTAGATTTTCCAAATCAATTCCAGATTTGGGTGTAAAAATTAGAACACTTAGACCTTTTATAAAATCTGTGCAGTTGAATCGTTCTGGATGGTCCATTTTTCTTCAACCGGTATGATGTGGTCTAGAATTGGGAATTATTAAACATGACTCTCCTTTCCAACTTGTCTGGGAAAAAATAATTCAAGGGTCATCCCAGAGATGGTGCACTTTGGTTTGAACAAACCAAAGAGATGTGGAGACATATATTTCTTCTTCACAAGTCGGTATGGCTCCACATTTTCAGATTCTACCGGTGCTTCCACTATTAATACTTCAGTGTTACACTTTGTAGAAGGATTTTTTTGGGCACCGGTGAAGTTTCCCTTAAGGCATTGATAATGTCACGGATCATAGGATCATCCTAATCGTCAAAATATGCCAAACACATCTCTAGAGTGTAGGAAACTTCGACCTTCTCGGTCACTTGTGTAGGTTGGAATACGTCCTCAACCACTATACATTCAGAAATTGGCATTTTCCATAGGCAAATCAATCACTGATCCATCAAATTCCTGCACAATAAAATTGTTTAAATCAGTGATTGGTGTCTTGTCAATCAAGTTTTCAGATTTTGGTTCTTCCAAGGTCTCATCAATATCCAAATTTATTTCTTCCTTGAAATGAGCCAAGCAAACTTCTAAGGTTTTGAAAACTTTAGCTGAGGGTGGCTCATCATCATCCACAATTGTATCTATGAAATTAATTATGTGGATCTCATCTTTATCCTCATCCTCATCCACTTGTTGTTTGTGTAAGCGAAATAAATTCAGCTTCATAGTCATATTTCTAAAGGATATTTTCATCACTCCATTCCTACAATTGATTATAGCATTGGCGGTTGTTAGGAATGGCCGGCCTAGCATGACAGGAACTTGAGTGCATACATTTGTAACCGCTTATGTATCCAAAACGATAAAGTCTACTGGGTAGTTGAACTTATCGATTTGGACTAACACATCCTCAATTACTCCTCTCAGTATTCTAACGAAGCGATCCACCAGTTGTAAAGTTATCTTGGTAGGTTTTAATTTACCAAGTCCAAGTTGCTCATATACCGAGTAGGGAATCAAGTTAATGTTGAACCTGCAATTTATACATTTGCCGACCCATGACATCACATTATATGCATGGTTTTCATGTTTAAAAAGCCCATCTAATGCTTGTTTTGTGATTGTAGGAATGAGAGTGACTTCACCCAATTGGAGACCAAAAGGGGCACATTTAGGAGCTTTAGATGAAGGCCAAGGTGGATCAAAGAAAGGAGAAAGCAAGGAGAGGAGTGGGCAGAAGAAAGAAAGAAAGAAAATGTCAAAACAAGAAGGCTAGACCGGTCAAGACCGGTTGTCCAAGAAGGCTAGACCGGTCAAGAGCGGTCAAGACCGGTCGGCCAGCTCAGTCCGACCGGTCTTGACCGGTCGGCCATGCAAGTTCACACTTCCAGATTTCAAACAGCAGGCTATTCCCGTGTCTGGTTTTTTGGACCAGTTTTCTGGGCCCATCTAGATTATATTTGGAAATCCAACACTTCAATGTCGAAGAGGAGCTCAACGCCGAAATAACCCAAGTAGTTTCGTGTCAATCAGAGCTACGGATTGACCGTGGTGGCCAAAACAATACGAACTGTCCAGAAAGTTCCAGATTTCGCTGTTCCACTCTGGGCCGGTCCAGGTGACCCATCATTGATGATATGAAGAATCTAATTTAACCATCTTTTAGATCACATCCATATATGAATAATCACAAAAGTTTCAGATCAAAAGGATGTGTGGTTTGATCGTACCAGTTGAAGAAAGATGGACCATCCAGAAAGATCCAACTGGGCAGATTTTATAAAAGCCCTAAGTGTTCTAATTTTTGAACCACATTCTGGAATTGTTTTGGACAATCTAATCCTTTCATCATGTAGAGGAGGACGTTTTCTACCAATGTTCAAAATTTGAGATCAATCCGACCTCTGAACACTCCGGAGCGTTGAAAGCAAGATGACTGGTTCTGAAGGTACTCGAATTGCGCGATTTTGAGAGGCGGTTGCTGATCTGATTGGTGGGCCCATTTAAAGATAATTTTGGAAATCTAAATCATCTATGAGGAAGATCACATTACAAGGAAGTTAGAAATCAAATTTGAAGGCAATCCGACCATTGATTAAGCCGTAAGAAGCGAAACAAAATCTGTTATGTTGCGGTACTCTTGCTGTATTATAAAAGGAGGTGCTCTCTTCTATTCCAAATCAACCAAGGACGTGGAGAGCAAGGAGCTCAAGTCATAGGAGGCTTCCTAGCCTCCTCCAGCTAGTTTTTCTTCCTTTTCTTAGTTCTAATTCTAGTTTTAATATGCTTTTCCTTAGCTAACCTCTTAGCTAGAGCTAGAGGTGAAATTTGTAGTTGGTTTCAATGTTTTAATTCTTTTATTTCAAGTACCCTTTTCTTAGTTTTGGATTTTGAACTTCTAGTTTGAATAAAGTTTGGATTTTTAGATGAATTGTGAGAGTTTGTGTACTCCGGACATGAGTTCCTTGCAATCCTCTGAGATTACCATGATTGGGTTGTTTGAATTCGAATTGTAGTAACCCTTGAGCATGCCATAGTCCATAGGCATGGCTGTTACTTCGAAGGCTACAAGTTTAAGTTCTATGTTCTTCATTAGAACTAGAAATCTGATTTCCAGATTTAAGTGGGACTGTTTGTGCTTGAATGTTACATCTTCCAATTAGATGAGAAATAGGACTTTGATTCTAATTGTGTTGTACTTGGATGAATGGATTGGCATTGGACTACTACAAGTGGATCCTTGATGCTCTAGTTCTTCTTATTTTTAGATTTTCCTATTTCATGTGAAAAACTACTTTCTTAAACTTCTTAGATTCTAGTTATTAGAGTACTTGGAATTGTTTACCTCTTTCCCTATGGATCGACCTCGGTCTTACCGAGATTTATTACTACATCGCAGCCTTACACTTGAGGTGAGCGAACAAGTTTTTAGCACCATTGCCTGGGAAAAGGTTAAACGGTTCTAATTGTTCTAGTAGCTATAAAGTAGTTTTAGTAAGGTAGGATTTTTAGTTTTTATAAAAGTAGATTTTCTGATTTTTTTTCTAGATTACTAACAATTTTTTGTTTGATTTTGTAGGATATTGTTGCTGACATAGATCTCACTCTATTGGGTAACATCTCCCCATCTCCCTTTTTCTTATTTTTTTTCTTTCTAGATTAGGGTAGTTTCCAATTCCTTAAAATTTCATCATGGATGATTGGACGAATGGTGCGTATGATTACCTTTTGGAGGATGAGATGTCGGATTGGGGGACCCAAACTCATTGTGATCAGGATCCCTCCAAGCATGAATATTTTTCTGATATTCAAAGAACCTCCACTACCCCCCCCCCCCCCCCCCCCCCCCCCCCCCCCCCCCCCCCCCCACGTAAGACAATGCATGATTACATTAATGAAAATAATACACATATTGAGACACAACGTAAGACGATGGGGGAATTGTTAGTGCACTTTTCTGTGGCATACTAGTGCACCTTGTTTGTCAATTACTTAGGTCAGTGAGTCTAGTGTCAGTTGAGCTTAATGAAGACGAAGACCAAAGACTCAAGATGGACCGGCTGCATCAAGAAAGGAGAAACAGGTGAATGTGATGCCTTGGTGTGCCTTGCCTTGACCATAACCTAACCCATAACCTCTTAGATGACTTGGACCAATTAGGTATACCTTTAGTCATCATCATTAGTCTTAGAACTCCATGAAAAACATGATAAATTAGAGTAATTAAAGAGGTGGAAACTGCTGTAAACAAAACAGCTCAAAACAGCAGTTTTCGATTGATCTCCGATCAATCGGACGTTGGCTCCGATAGGACTCCGATCGATCGGAGAGAAGTTCCGATCGATCGGAAATTGTTCCAGCAAACTTTGAAAATCCACTGGACATATTTTCGATCAATCGGACAATCTTCCGATCCATCGGAAGGGGTCCGTTCGATCAATCGGACCATGTTCCGATCAATCGGAAAATCCTCCAGAGAGTTCTCTGGACTAAATTCCGATCAATCAGACATGTCTCCGATTAATCGGACTGGTCTCCGATCAATCGGACCATTTTTCCGATCAATCGGAGATACGAGAATCTGCCCGTTTTTTTACCGTTGGAAGAAAATCTATTTAAGATGGGGGATTCGTTTTTGAGCTAAGAGAGGGGATTTTGAGGAGATAGGAGCCACCATTGTTGAAGATCATTAAGAACCATATTCCTAACCCAAACAAGTGATCTTCCTTGTGATTCATCACAAGTATGGAGAATTTAAAGCTCAAGAAGAAGATGCACTTGTCCCTCTTTTGATCTCTAGAGATTGGATTGATCTTGATAGTCATATTCTTATCCAATACTCTATGATGAGATCGGTGTAGGTGAGACTCTCTAGGTAACCCATTCCCATAAGTTGTAGAGATCTCAAACCTACCTTCCCTAGCACCTTGGGCATCTCCAATGGAGCATCACATGCAAGGTAGCTGATCTTGGAGCTGAAGCCTTGGCAAAGCAGCGGCGTCAAAGATCGGGAGAGCACAAGGGGAGCTGATTCAAGCACGGGAGAGCGAGAAGAAGCAACCCAAAGCGGCGGTAATGTTCGCCTCCCCAAGTGTAGGGTTGCGATGTAGTAATAAACTCGGTAAGACCGAGGTCGATCCACAGGGACTATACAGGATCTCACAAATTCATCCACAAGTGTCTATTGAAGTCTACTAATCAGATTGTTGTATAAAGTTGATGTGAGTAACAAAAGCTGAATTAAATCGAGAGTAATTAATTATAAGAGGGTACTAGGGTTTCAAGGATCCACTTGTAGCAATCCTTGATGTTCAATCCGCTGTGGTTTCTTATTCTCTCAACTAGAATCGACATTCCTGTCTGTCCAGTCGGATGATAGAACTGTTAAACCAAACAGTCTGTAATATGTAAGTTCTATGCATAAGATTCACTCAATCTAGGCTGAGCTGAGCATGCTCAATTGCATAGGTCATTCCCCTTTCCTATAGGTCCAGTTCTCAATCATAACCATCCCCAAGTCCTCTCACAAGACAAGGCTAGATTAGGATTTGAACTAGATTCAAATCACCAGCACAGTCCTTACATATTCCAGAAAATTAACTAAAATAGAACTTTGGCCTGAAGTCCCTTTATGAAGAACTTAGTACTAGAGCGCACTCCGATTCCTCGGATCATATAGGTCTATACCGTTGCAAACAAATTAAGAAGATAAGTAATTCATCCAAACATCCATGAGTTATCACAAGACTAAGAAAAATTACTTAAAAACTTGTATAAACTTCAAACCTTAGTTCATAATCATGAATTCCAAACTAAAACCACTTAACTACGAATTAAAACATCTTGGATTCACTACAAGCTTCACCTCTTAGCCCTAGCTAAGAGGTTTAGCTGCTCATGATCCAAGGAAACATGAAACAACTACAAAAAAACATGAAAACAGCAAAGCAAACCAAAAGGAGTTGTGAAACTCTAATTTTCACTTCCACAGCCTCCAACCTCGCTTGAACCCTTCTAGGATACCCTAGGAACGATCCCTAGGTGTCCTTTTATAGTCTGGAGGCTCCACAACGTCGGAAGAATCGAAAATTTGCGTAACACTTACGCAGCGCAGAGAATTTCGGGAAGAAATTAGAAAGTTCTAACTCAGTACGCATGGCCGACCGGTCAAGACCGGTCGGCCTCAATAGAGAGTCATTCCAGCAAGTATGCCCGACCGGTCAAGACCGGTCGGGCCTATTTATCTTCAGTTCAGCAAGCCCCTCCGACCGGTCATGACCGGTCGGATGTTTTCATCCCTATTACAGCAGCACTAACCGACCGGTCATGACCGGTCGGTCCTATTCATTGAGGTTCCAGTAGCCTTGTCCGACCGGTCATGACCGGTCGGACGTCTTCAGTACCATGGCTGACCGGTCGCTGACCGGTCTGGCTTCCTTGGCCGACCGGTCATGACCGGTCGGCAGTCTTCACACTTCCTCATTTCTTCCTTTTCTTTCTTTCCTTGCTTCTTTCTTTCGCTTTCTCTCTTCTTTTCTTCTTTGGTCCTCAAGTAATCTCCATTAGAATGATCCCAAGTGAGCTCTTTATGTCTTCAATTGAGTAGAGTCCACCCTCAATCCTGTAGTCACAAAACATGCATTGAATTGGCTTACAAACCATATAAACCTTGCACAATGAGTGATGAATTGGGGTTAGAATATGCACAATTAAGAGCTCAATAGGTAACAAGGGGCTCAATCCGCCAAGTAAGGTTGTCTTGTTAGGAGTCCATCCACTTAATTCCCTGTGGGAGTTGAGTGTAGAGTTTGTTTGACAAACTCGACCTAGGGTCGTTAGCCGATCCTTGGCCTATTAGTTGGGCCTAAAATCTAGGGACGTCAGCCGTTCCTTAGCACATTAGTCGGGCCTAAAACAAAGTCTCTAAGGAGGAGCCACCAACACGGGTGCAAACGTATAGGTTGGGAGGAACCTGTAAACTCCCCGGTTGGGTGGATCCGAGTTAAAACACCTTGGTTGGGAGGAACCAGATTAAACTCCCCAGTGAATGCCGGTGTGCTCAAAGGGGTTGAGTACTTGAACCGGGAGTGGAGTAGACACGTAGTCGAACCACTATACATCCTTGTGTTTGTGATTGTTCTTGAGCACATTTCTCTTTATGCATTGCGTTTAAATTGGTTAATTATGAATGCTTAGATAGGAATGCATGCTAGGCACTTGATAGGCACATCCACACTCACAAGATGTACTTTCACTACCTCAAGTAGACTTGAACTTCTTGATCCATCCTCACTCAAGTCTATTTGAGTAGCATAGATTAGGTTCTTCATTAGCTTAATCATTTAATTAATCTATGATTGTTTAGACTAGGTTATTTATAGCTTTTATTATCTGCTAGTCTTTTGATTGGACCCACTTAGGCTTAGAAGCCAAAGTGTTATCGCTTACGTAGTTCAATTTGTTAAATTTGTTAAGTAGGCGAAAAGATATTAAAAAAGGTCCTAATCACCCCCTCCTATAGGTTTAGCCATAATTCTAGTTGCTCTTTAAGCTTCCGCACGTGTATGCATAGGGTGTCGTGTTAGACTACCCGACACAATTTCAATTGGTATCAGAGAGGGTTGCTCTTCAAGGACGTAACCGTCTAGAGTAAGATCCTATACCGGAGCACTAGCATCATGTCTAACCGAGATGGGAGTACCACCAATCATCTAGCTTTCTTTGATGGGTCCAACTATGCTTATTGGAAGGCGAGAATGAGGATTTTTCTCCAATCCATGGACCGTTCGGTGTGGCTTAGCACACAAACTGGATATACCTTGCCCACCGAGCAAGTGGAGGTTGATTGGAAACACATTGTCATTCCCAAAGATAATTCCAAATGGGATGACATAGAGAGAGCTCAATACATGGCAAATGCCAAAGCTCTCAATGCGATTTGCTATGCGGTTTCCCGAATGAATTTCAGCGCATTCTCACATGCGCAACTGCAAAAGAAGCGTGGGATATACTTGAGGTTACCCATGAGGGAACTAGCACAGTAAGACGCTCGAAGCTTCAGCTCTTAACCACCAAATTTGAAAACATTAGGATGGAAGAGACTGAAACTTTCATGGAGTTTTATGCTAAATTGTTAGATATTTGCAATTCTATGTTTGTCTTGGGTGATCAAGTTTCGGAGGGTAGGATTTGTAGAAAAATATTTAGATCCCTCCCGGATAGATTTGACTCCAAGATAGTTGCCTTAGAGGAGTGTAGAGATATAGATAACATGAAAGTAGAAGAACTCGTAGGTTCCCTACAAACTTATGAACTACACTTTAAGGCCCCCTCTAGAAAGAAAAACATCGCTCTCAAGTCCTCTCACAAACATAAGAAAATTAAGAGTGAGTCGGAGGAAGATAGTGATGATGAGGATGATGAGGAAGAGAAATTGAACAAAAAATTCAAGAGATTCCTCAAATTTGATAGAGGGAATAGCCGTGACAAGAAGGACAAGAAGGATGATAAACATAAAGGAAAATCATCCAAACCTTCATCCGTCCGTTGTTACGGTTGCGGTCAACGTGGCCATATTGCCCCGGATTGTCCGGAAGGGCCTAAACCGAAAGGCAAAAAGGCAATGGCTGCCACTTGGGATGGTACGGAGGAGTCCGAATCTGGAGACTCCACTAGTGATGAGAGCCAACATAAAGATCTAGCTCTCTCGTCCTCCACCACAACCCCTCTTCCGGCTTATCTAAGAGGGGATCCCAACCGCTATCCCTTCTAGGAGTAGAAGGAGTTCCCAACCCCTCACCTCATGCTACATTTTTTGAGGGTGTTGAGGAAATTAGTTACCCTTAGGCTAATCAAACTAAAAATCGTTAGTGAGGGTAGCTAGAAATGCTTTTATAGGAAAATCTGAGGATTTCAGCCTCATTTCTGTGTGTATGGGCAAATCAGAGGATTCAAGCCTCATTAGCCCAAATTTTGATAATTTAGCCTTGCTTGTAATTGATACATTTCTTGCTAGATTATCATCCGGCTTAGATTAGCTAATCATCTTGAGTTTTATGCTTCATTATATGCTAATCTTTGCTTTGTATTGGTCTTGATATACCAATAGGGGAGGTTGGTTGATTGGGCTATAGGCCCTTGTGCTTTTATTGCAAATGTATATCTTTGACCAATTATGCATGATTAACTATTCTTAAATAGTCTCATTTTCTTGTTAATCATGTTCTTTAGCATGCTCCATGTTTTATATGATGATGCACCCTATACTTTCCTTGTTAGCATGTGCTTATAGTTATAACTGCGACATACTATCTTCTCTTACCTTAACCTTACTTCTTGCATCATTAAGGGGGAGAGAATAGTTTGTCAATTGCTGACAAAAAAGGGGAGAAAGATCAAGTCCCACCAAAACTAGTTTGCTATGTTTTGTGATGCAGGGATTGACAGGTTATGGGGGAGCAAACTGAAGAGGAGCTGCTTAGTTTAGGCATGTCAAGAGTCCTGTATTTTATTTCATATCAATGTAATCTCTTGTACATGTATTTGTTTTGGTAGGTTAGGTTTTTGTAAGTAATTAACAAAGGGGGAGATTGTTAGTGCACTTTTCTGTGGCATACTAGTGCACCTTGTTTGTCAATTACTTAGGTCAGTGAGTCTAGTGTCGGTTGAGCTTAATGAAGACGAAGACAAAAGACTCAAGCTGGACTGGCTGCATCAAGAAAGGAGAAACAGGTGAATGTGATGCCTTGGTGTGCCTTGCCTTGACCATAACCTAACCCATAACCTCTTAGATAACTTGGACCAACTAGGTATACCTTTAGTCATCATCATTAGTCTTAGAACTCCATGAAAAACATGATAAATTAGAGTTATTAAAGAGGTGGAAGCTGCTGTAAACAAAACAGCTCAAAACAGTAGTTTCCGATTGATCTCCGATCAATCGGACGTTGGCTCCGATAGGACTCCGATCGATCGGAGAGAAGTTCCGATCGATCGAAAATTGTTCCAGCAAACTTTGAAAATCCACTGGACATATTTTCGATCAATCGGACAGTCTTCCGATCCATCGGAAGGGGTCCGTCCGATCAATCGGACCATGTTCCGATCAATCAAAAAATCCTCCAAAGAGTTCTCTGGACTAAATTCTGATCAATCGGACTAGTCTCCGATCAATCGGACCATTTTTCCAATCAATCGGAGATACGAGAATCTGCCCGTTTTTTTACCATTGGAAGAAAATCTATTTAAGATGGGGGATTCGTTTTTGAGCTAAGAGAGGGGATTTTGAGGAGATAGGAGCCACCATTGTTGAAGATCATTAAGAGCCCTATTCCTAACCCAAACAAGTGATCTTCCTTGTAATTCATCACAAGTATGGAGCATTCAAAGCTCAAGAAGAAGATGCACTTGTCCCTCTTTTGATCTCTAGAGATTGGATTGATCTTGATAGTCATATTCTTATCCAATACTCTATGATGAGATCGGTGTAGGTGAGACTCTTTAGGTAACCCATTCCCATAAGTTGTAGAGATCTCAAACCTACCTTCCCTAGCACCTTGGGCGTCTCCAATGGAGCATCACATGCAAGGTAGCTGATCTTGGAGCTGAAGCCTTGGCAAAGCAGCGACGTCAATGATCGAGGGAGCACAAGGGGAGCTGATTCAAGCACGGGAGAGCGAGAAGAAGCAACCCAAAGCGGCGGTAAACAAGGGGCTCAATCCGACAAGTAAGGTTGTCTTGTTAGGAGTCTATCCACTCAATTCCCTGTGGGAGTTGAGTGTAGAGTTTGTTTGACAAACTCGACCTAGGGTCGTTAGCCGGTCCTTGGCCTATTAGTTGGGCCTAAAATCTAGGGACGTCAGCCGTTCCTTGGCACGTTAGTCGGGCCTAAAACAAAGTCTCCAAGGGGGAGCCACCAACACGGGTGCAAACGTGTAGGTTGGGAGGAACCTGTAAACTCCCCGGTTGGGTGGATCCGAGTTAAAACACCTTGGTTGGGAGGAACCAGATTTAAACTCCCCAGTGAATGCCGGTATGCTCAAAGGGATTGAGTACTTGAACCGGGAGTGGAGTAGACACGTAGTCGAACCACTATACATCCTTGTGTTTGTGATTGTTCTTGAGCACATTTCTCTTTATGCATTGCGTTTAAATTGGTTAATTATGAATACTTAGATAGGAATGCATGCTAGGCACTTGATAGGCACATCCACACTCACAAGATGTACTTTCACTACCTCAAGTAGACTTGAACTTCTTGATCCATCCTCACTCAAGTCTATTTGAGTAGCATAGATTAGGTTCTCATTAGCTTAATCATTTAATTAATCTATGCTTGTTTAGGCTAGGTTATTTATAGCTTTTATCATATGCTAGTCTTTTGATTGGACCCACTTAGGCTTGGAAGCCAAAGTGTTATCGCTTACGTAGTTCAATTTGTTAAATTTGTTAAGTAGGCGAAAAGATATTAAAAAAGGTCCTAATCACCCCCTCCTATAGGTTTAGCCATAATTCTAGTTGCTCTTTAAGCTGCCGCATGTGTATGCATAGGGTGTCGTGTTAGACTACCCGATGCAATTTCAGGAATACCGGAACGAAGCAAAATTGGGTAATCATCTGGGAAAAACATTACGTGATTACTGGATTGAAAATAACATGAGTGTTCCACTGGTTATGGTAGGAGGTGTGCAACAACAAAAGGAACAGGTGAATAGTAGGCAACTGGTTAAGACAATGTGTGATTACTTGTATGGATATGCCTGTCAACCATCATATAACTTTTCATCCTACAATGTGTACGGTTTTAATTGGGGAAACACCATTCTCCTTGTTCAAGGGAGGAATCAACCATGGTTATTAACAATCACCCTAAAACGTCTTCCTCTTTTGATGATAAGTATACACAAATACTTGAGGAAATATGGAATGAGTATGTAGATGAACAATCAAATCAAGCTTACTCGCCATCTTGTGAAGACGTTGAGCCCGAAATTGGGGGCATCAAATCAATCCCCTTTAATGAGGAGGATGGGGCTACCCAAGTCCCACCTTCTTCGGATTTAATGAATATATTTTTAGAGGAGATTGATTTCGATGATCCCAATGTCATCATCAATTATGGTGAGTCCACTATCTCTTTTGGATGCTTTGAACTTAATGATGAAGAGATTTCAATGACGGTTGACAAACCTGAGGAATCCATAAAATTTGAAAGCGGTAGTGGGGTTGCCTACAATGAGGGGTTGGTGAATGCTTATGAACCTATGATTTCTTTTTCCAATGGGCATAATGATTATGAGTCTCTAGAGGATATGCATGCTAGAGAGATGGCCGAAGTCGATCTTTTTTAGTCCTTCCACCAACAACACATGCCAAATTCTATTGTGGTAGACCTCCCTTTGATTAAAAATTCTTTTTCTTTGGATGATGAGGTGGCACAATCTGAAATTTTAAAAGATCAACTAATGTTATATGATGTGCTTACCCCTAAATCTGAAAAATTTTCCTTGGAAGACCTCTTCTCTATAGAGGAGGAATTCCTTACCATTGAAACAGAATTTCTTCAATCATTAAGGGAGGATGAGGACCCTTCATCCGACTATCTCAATTTCCTAGAGGAATGCTTGGCCCAATCTTATGATCTTGATGATGAGATCATTAACGAGTTGGACATTTTGTTAGACACGGTGTCGGTGCCTAAAGAACACCATTCCACTGTTTTACACTCTTTACCATTGTTTGTGAAAGCACCATATAATTCTGAAATTGTGGAGGAGACAACTCTAACTGAAGAATACACGATGAATGTCTCTCCACCATCATGGGTCCTTTAACCCATTAAAAATTCTGATTGGGAGGACCCATTTTTTATCGATCATAATCCATATCAGAATTTGAGGAGATAACTTTTTGCTGCTCTTATCTCTTCCTTTTATGCATGTTGTGCACAATACGATTGGACTTCAATGATAAGAAGCACACATGTTTACTGTCGAGCAGGACTTTGGATGGTCCTCATGAGAAATTTATTGAAATTCATGAAGATCCTACTCAAATTTGATCATGTAGTCGATCGGACTAATCAAAGGTAGGCAGGTAGGTTAGGATTTATTTTTTTGAAATTAGGATTGAATAAGTCTCTTCGAGACAATGGAAGATGCTAGCATTGATCAACTTGCTACCTCAGGTATTCTCGTTCTCACTCTCCTTTGTTTTATTTCATTGCTCTTATGTCATGCTTATTGTATATCTTATTACATTGAGGACAATGTAAGATTTTGGTTGGGGGGTGAGATGAGATTCCTCATCTAGCAGTTTGCAATATTTCGAGCATCATATGTGCAAATTTTTTCGAATTTTCTAAAAATTCAAAACTCTTTTGGAAAACTTTGTTTCTATGCATTTAGGATGATACGAGTATAAGAAGAGGAGATACGAAGTGAGTGATGTTGCAAGCTTTGAACTTCTCTTAATATAATGGTTTTATATGTGAATTCCCTTATTTATGTGATTGATAGAAAATTTGAACACTTTTACACCTAGTTCACATTACACGATTTTCATGGGTTGAAAGGATTATGTGATTTGTGGATTAGCTAGACTTTGATTTAAGGTGTTGAGAAACCAAGCCGAGGTAATTTGTCCATCCTTGTCCATGGGAAAATAACAAAGATATGGATTTCTAAAAATCCTATCTAATTTAAAAGAAAAAGGAAAAGGAAGGATGAAATTAGGAATGATGGAAAAATGGTGGAAAATTTTGAAAAGGGCTACCTATTACCAACCGGGGGATGGTCTACCTGTAACCAAAGCCGGAAATGGGACGTAGTGTGAAAGCCGTCGGAAGGACGGTAAGGCAAATTCCTGTTATAGGCTTGTTGTTGCTCTATACACCTTGAGATCTATAGCTTAGTTGATCTATGAAGAAGATAATCCCAGAAACTCATGAGATGAACTTTCACTATGCACACTGGGTTGAAGTTGTTCGAGTTCTTCTATTTATCAATCAATTAGCGGGAATTTCATGTAGACACTTATTATGCTTTGAGAGTTTAAGGTTTCAACTTCTATCTCCTAATTTCTCCAAATTTTATACTTGTATGTCTTGGAATGGATAGAAACATGGTTTCTGAAGGAGAGTTGGTTTTTGGAGGTTTGAACTTGTTTCAAGCTTTTTTTGCTCGGGACTAGCAAAAAGCTGGTTGGGGGGTGTGTTGAACCTCCAATTTATACATTTGCCGACCCATTACATCACATTATATGCATGGTTTTCATGTTTAAAAAGCCCATCTAATGCTTGTTTTGTGATTGTAGGAATGAGAGTGACTTCACCCAATTGAAGACCAAAAGGGGCACATTTAGGAGCTTTAGATGAAGGCCAAGGTGGATCAAAGAAAGGAGAAAGCAAGGAGAGGAGAGGGACGAAGAAAGAAAGAAAGAAAATGTCAAAACAAGAAGGCTAGACCAGTCAAGACCGGTCGGCCAAGAAGGCTAGACCGGTCAAGATTGATTGGCCAGCCCAGTCCGACCGGTTTTGACCGGTCGGCCATGCAAGTTCACACTTCCAGATTCCAAACAGCAGGCTATTCCCGTGTCTGGTATTTCAGATCAGTTTTCTGGGCCCATCTTGATTATATTTGAAAATCCAACACATCCATGTCGAAGAGGAGCTCGACGCCGGAATAACCCAAGTGGTTTCGTGTCGATCGGAGCTACGGATTGACCGTGGTGGCCAAAACAATATAAATTGTCTAGAAAGTTCCAGATTTCGCTGTTCCACTCTGGGCTAGTCCAGGTGACCCATCATTGATGATATGAAGAATCTACTTTAACCATCTTTTAGACCACATCTATATATGAATAATCAAAAAAATTTCAGATCAAAAGGATGTGTGGTTTGATCGTACCGGTTGAAGAAAGATGGACCATCTAGAAAGATCCAACTGGGCAGATTTTATAAAAGCCCTAAGTGTTCTAATTTTCAGACCATATTCTGGAATTATTTTGGATAATCTAATCCGTTCATCATATAGAGGAGGAAGTTTTCTACCAATGTTCAAAATTTGAGATCAATCCGACCTCTGTACACTCCGGAGCGTTGAAAGCAAGATGACTGGTTCTGAAGGTACCCTGTAAGACCCATACCCTTGTTTGCCCTCCGTACGCTTAATTTTCGGTGCCGGTACGTCCCGGACGGATCAGATTAGCGAGCCTTGACCGCGACCCTATTTTAGTACCGCATCGACCCAAGACCTATACCTCGGCGACCGCGTAGGCGCTGCGATTCCAACGCCGCGCGGCACGCCCCATTGCGATACCCGGTGTGAAAGTTATGATCGATTGCGTAATTCGAGGTGGGCCGCGCAACGTGCGTGTGTCGTGGGCCCCACTTGCAAAAATTCCAAGATATGTCACATCAATCAAATCCATCACCATCATTCTCACCTATACCTATCCCATACCCCTACTCTACACACATCATACCCCCATCCCTCTCTCTCCTCCAAAGTCAACCAAGGCCCATACCCCCATACCTCTCTCCCATACTAGCCATCATTACCCATAATTCCTTTTCTCTCTCTCCCCCCATACAAGTGCATACGTAGGGGGAGAGGAGAGCTCCTTGCACAAGAGAGAGAGGAGAGAGAAAGAGAGAAAGAGATTTGAGAAAGGAGAGAGAAAGATACCCGCCGGACGGGACCCGGCGGGCATGCCTGCGCCAAGGGGAGAGAGGCGCCCTAACCGAGGTTCCAAGAACCATCCACTCCGACTGTCAGGTGCAGTCGTCTACCGCGAGGCACCCGGCGGGTTCCGAGGCCAGGTGAGGGCTAAAGCTGACTTCTACTAGTTCTAGTATGTTTTCCACGGGGTGACCAGGTTAGTACTTCGTTACACTGGCTTTATCCCGACTAGTTCGGTTTCTCTTCCTTTCACTAGTTCACCCCCGGTGTTCGTTAGGTTCGGTAAGTTTCTGATCTAATAGTACTAGATTTGGTAACTTCTTGGATGTACTCGGCAGTTTGTTGTTCTAGTTTCCAAACTAGTAGTGTTCTTCCCGGTCTTAGGTTCTAGATTAGTAGTTCACCCGGGTGTTTCGGTTTAGTTCGCTAGTCTCTACAAGTTCGGTAGTAGGTGTGGTACTCTTCGAAGATCGGAGTGTTTAGTAGTTTTCTCCACGGGGTTTCATTTCGATTCCAGAGTTCACCCGGGTGTCCCGGTTTAGGTAGTTAGACTTGGTAAGTTCCCGGTTTAGTAGTTCTAGGTTTGGTAACCTTTCGAATATGTTCAGTACCTCACCGTTCTAGTTTTCTGGTTAGTAGTTTTCTTCCCGATTTTAGGTTCTAGGTTAGTAGTTCACTCGGGCGTCCCGGATTTGTTCGCTAGACTTGGCAAGTTCAGTAACAGGTACGTCAACTCCTTAGTGTTTAGTAGTTCCTTGTTCAGTATTTAGTTTCGTAGGTCTATAGTAGTTCTTTAAACTCTGTTTTGTTTCTGGTATATATAAGTAAATTTTCTCGAACTATGTTTCTCCTCCATTTTCATGTTTCGGTATGTTTCGTCTCGGTCGATGTTCAGTGGTTGTATTAGTAGTAGCGGGGAGGAGCGCAGGGCGAGGGCTGCTATTTCTAGGTAGTTTCTCTCGTCAGTGACTTGAGGTCGTATGGACGCTGCCGGTGACCTTGCATTTCGCTTCCTTCGTTTCCGGGGACCGGTTTATCGTCTATGGTGAGCAGTATTAGTGCTAGGCCCTAGCACTTTGCCTTCGGTCCGACCGGGTGGTCTCGGAGTTGAGAGAGTAGTCGCCCGTAGGCTCGTCGACCTCCTCCACGTCTTGTCCCCTGGGCTCGTGGGGTCACTGAACGGCTTCGTTAGAGAGAGGGTTCATGGTAACCTTCCTGAGTCGCAGTCTTTCGTATTGTGCCTCTGTACTTCGTAGTATACGGAGGTGCGCGACCCCACACATCATCTCTCCCTTTGATCGCATACCGTAGGCCCGTTTGACGTCGAGAAGAGGTTACCACGGTCAGTTACAAGTACAGCACAAGGACAAAGACAAGCAAGATACTTACGTCCTCAACGGTCAGCGTCTATATCAGCACGCCAATTGTCCCCGGGAACTCGGGAGTTCCGCTGACGATTCTGCTGATGCCAGTACATGTGGCGGTACTGTGCGGATTCAATGTCATCTCGCATCCTCGGCGCAAGATGCGGAAAATGGTCATAAAAGCAAGTCTGGATGAAAGTACATTTAATGATCAGAGAGAGAAAGGAGGCAAACGGCTCCAAAGAGGATGAAAGAAGAGGTACCTCAACGACAGGCCAGAAGCCTGTGAAGGACCGGCTATGCCGACAGGTCTTGTCTAGACCTTGAAAGAGACGGGTCAGGATGGCCCCATTCCAGTTATAGGGGTGATGAAGATCCTCGACTAAACGAAGAAATTTAGGATCAACTCTCTCATTCGCATGGCAAAAAAGAAAGGATCCAAAAGCATAGGTGATCATGGCCCGCGCTTTATGGAGGGCCTCTCGCTCGGTGGTAGGGACGACGGAAGCAAAATTGTTGTAAAACCATCGCATCTTCACTTGTTGGCCTTGAAATTCACCCTCAGGAGGGACGTCACCGACAAGCCGCATCCAATCAGTGGAAGAGAGGGGAGCTAAAGAGCTAACTTGAGGGACAATTGCCCCATGAAATGGGAAACCTATCTGCATATAAATGTCCAAAGGGGTTATTCCCCATTCTCCACAAGGGAGCTGGAAGGTGTGGGTCTCATCCCGCCACCTCTCACAAAGGGCCGCAAGCATCATGCGGTTGGCGTCGTTGTTATGGAAGCGTAGGGTGAGGAGGCCAGCAAAAGAAGTACCATCTAGTACTCGCTCAAGCAAGGGCTGTGGCTCCTTCATCCAATTGTCCCAGCGATCCCTGGTACCTCGACCCTTGATAGCAGGAAGAGGTTGATGCTCCATAGCTAGGGAACACATGTGGTCCCCTCGGCGGACAATGAAAGCAGGATCATCCTCGTCAACCACTTGGTGGCCCCTAGTACCATCCGCCATGGAATCCTACAAGCTTGGCAAGGTAAGTCCCTATCCTTTACCCATTAAAATCCAAATCCTCATCCAAGAAACCCATGGGATTGGACTCACATTCAAATGCAAAATCTAAAGTCCAACTCCATGTGTCACTTAGGATATGTGTTGGACCCATTGGAAAAAGTAAGGCCTGCCTTAAAGAAGGTGGCATGGCATGCCTCAGGTAAGAAAAGTCCATCATCCAAGGACACATTTTGGACAACAAATGCACTCAAGTGCCATGAAATCAAACTAAGGATGAGAGTCCTACTGCACATGAGAAGTTCCTCTTCAAAGTCCACATGTGGCCAAGGATTGACTCACTTTTATGCCAAGGTCATGATTCTCACTTAGGATGTCTCCATCTTTTTACACATATGCATGGACAAGTGGGGAATAGAAAGGAAACGGGTCCCCAAGAGCAACCCAAATGCCTCATCTCAATGGATTGGAGAGAGCACATAGCCCACTTGAAGAACATGAGGACCCATTCATGGGTTAACCATGGGCAACCTTATGTGCCTCATCTTGATGAAAATTTTGACCACGAAAATGCAACAAGGAGGTCTACCCACAAACATATGAATCAAAGAAGCTAAGGGTAGAAAGTCGATGCACATAGCCCACATGAAGAATCAAAGTTGAAAATGCCCATGAAAAGGCAAGTTTGGGCAACTTATGTGCACCAACTTTTCACCAAAAGGGAGACCATTTGAGCACAAAAGAGCATGGCTTGATGAGTCACCCAACCATCATGAAAATGGATAAGAATGGTACACATAGCCCACTTGAATATCAAAATCCAAAATGTCCCAAGGCATGGGACAAAAATGGGCAACCTATGGGTATCATTCTTTCCCACAAATGGAAAGAAAAACCACTCATACTTGAGAATGATAGTGGATGACCCACCAAGTCCCCAAAGAAAAGATCAAGGACCCATGGTTGTATGGGTAGCTCACTTGAGAATCATCCATTTGAGGTTGATAACATCTAAGGGAAACTCTTGAAAACCACATTCCTACCACAAAGGAAGCCATTTGAACTTAGTGAGATTGTGGGAACAACTCACTCATGGGACTTGTAGATGGTCAAGTAACTCAAGTCCTCCATCCATTAAAGAAAAGAGCATGAAAATAAAAAATCCACATGGACAAAGTGTAGTGGGGCACACATGGTTCAAAGAAGTGCCCAAGTTTCAATGAAGGCCCAAAAGCCCATCCACATGAAAAACTTCAAGGAACCCACCACACTTTGTACAAGGATGTACATCATAATCAAGAAATAGTGGAAGACTTGGGCTACTTGTCCATATAAGCCCACCTAGGAAAACTAGCCCACTTGAGATCCAAAATGAAGAATGGGCTAGCCACCTTGATCCATACACATGTAAGGAAAGATGGGGTCACCCAAAGTGAGCCCCATGAGCCCAAAATTTGAGATGGGCCCTACCATGCCCATGGGCCCAAATCTTGAAAAGAAGAAGGAAAAGAAAGGAGAATTCCAAGGGAAATGGCAAGAACAAGAGAACATGAGGGAGCCCAAAATGAAGCATTGGGCCCATCAAATACACCAAGGGCCGTGACTTCACTTTGAGTCCATTTGATACACATGAAAAGAGGCCCAACTCCCATGAAAAAGATAGAGTATTTTGCCATGCACACTTGATGACATGGCAAAATTACTCCTTACATGCACTTGGAGGGAGTGTGAAAAAGGAAAAAATGATCAAGTGGAGAGCTTGCAATGTCCTTCTCCATGCACCACCTTTGGAAGAGACTTGAGATCTAGAAAAAGGTCAAGAATACTTGGGCCCACCTTCACACCTCTTTGGATAGCTACATGAAAAAAGAAAAAGGATCATGAGAAGAGACAATGAAGATGGAAAAGGACAAGAAAGAGAAAGGAAGTGGTCCATACCTTTACCACTCACCAAAGAAGGACCACCTTGCTGTCCCAAGATTTCTCTAAGGCCCACCACTTGAAAAGAGCAAAGGACCACCAAAGAAGAGAGAGGAAACTTGAAGAAAGAAAGAGTATGAGAGAGAAAAGAGAGAGATTGCACGTTTGAGGGGGGGGGAGGGTGTCCCATGTTATATAGAAAAGGGGAGGGCACCCTTTTACCCAGCCCCCTGAAGAGACCAGGAGGCAGAGACCGGGCGGGCGGCCCATGGGAGGCCGTCCTAGCCTCCACCTACTTGAAACGACCTCCCTCTCCCTCTCCTTGGGAAGAACTCCTCCTTGGGAAGGGTGGTTGCAAGTGAATCTTGTACCTCCATTTAAGAATGAAGTGATGGAAGAGAATGGTGAGAAAAAAGAGAAAATCTCACCAAAATCTCATCTCATGAGAAATGGGTGAGAAATTGGGTGGATGATGTGGAAAAGTTCCATGGAATTTCCAAGAAAAAGAAAGGAAAATTTGACTTGGTCAAACAATGATCTCAACCATCCAAAGGCATGACCAGATGATCCAAACCATTCCAAGAAGAATCTCAAGAATCTCCGCCCTTGATTACTGTTCACATGTACAGTTTTTGGTCCGAAGACCTTAAACTACGTCGGGATCAAGATCCCGAGGGATTTTCAATAAAAACCGGCATCAGTCTTCTTCAAGATCTGGTGGCTCCGGACACTTTCAGAAAACCAAAAAAAAAAATATATATACACCGCTTGTACAGTTTTGGGTCCGAAGACCTTAAACTACGTCGGGATTCACATCCCGAGAGATTTTCAATAAAAGCCGGTATTGGTCTTGATTGATCGAATCAGGAGCCGACGATACCGGGTACTTTCAAAAACCACAAAAAAATATATTTATGCATTTCCAACACCTCTTGTACATGTTTTGGGTCCGAAGACCTTAAACTACATCGGGATCAACGTCCCGAGAGATTTTTAATAAAAACCAACATCGATCCCAGCCTTTCAGGCCAAGATCTGATGATCTGGATCATTTCGAAAAAAACAAAAAAATGTGTTTGCCCCCCCTTTTACTAAGTCTGGGTCCGAAGACCTTAAACTACGTCGGGATCGACATCCCGAGAGATTTTCAATAAAAGCCGGCGTCGGTCTTGTTTGCTCACATCAAGATCAATGACTCCGGACATTTTCAAAAAATCATAAAAATATATTACCAGCCCCGCTTTTAAAGTTTTGGTCCGAAGACCTTAAACTACGTCGGGATCGACATCCCGAGAGATTTTCAATAAAAACCGGCATCAGTCTGGATTGTCCATCCGCTGACACCAGACATTTTTCCAAAAAAAAAAAAACATGTTTGCCCCTCTTTTGTACAGTTTCATGGTCCGAAGACCTTAAACTACACTGGGATTAATTTCTCGGGGGACCTTTCTCGCTTTCAACTAAAAACCGGCATCGGCCTCGACCGTTGAGATCATGGTTCGATAACCCGGATCATTTCAAAAAATACCAAAAATATTTTAAAGCTTTCCATAAAAACCAGTGTCAATCTCGATTACTCGAGTTGAAGTCTGGAACTTTTTCAAAACAAAAAAATATATACAATATAAAACAAAAAAAAAAAAGTTTTCATCACCAGTTTTGATCCACCAATTTATCCCCAGCGGTCCGAAGACCTTAAACTACACTGGGATTAACTTCTCGGGGGCTTTCTTTCCTAACCTGTTCCAGGCATGGCTGACACTTGATCGTACGGGTGTCTGGAATCTCTTAAACAGGTAAAGGCTGAGGCGGGCAGAACTCCGCAATCCTGTTCGTGTTGAACGCACCGTGATAGACAACCTTGAGTTGGAAGTCGCTGTTGAAGCTGACGGATGTTCCCTGTTCCTAGAACTCATGAAGGGGATTAAGGCTGTTGGGAGGTGAAGCTCACCCTCACGGAATTGTGAGCAACGTAAGACCCCAAACTGGATTGACTAAGGGAAATGTGAGGATGTGGCTCATCTTGTAGCCGAAGGAGTCCGTCGGACGATACGTGGTCTATGTGCATTGCACATGAGGAACAGGCAACTTTGTGGGTGTGTTGACTGAAAACCCTCAAAATCCCCTCATCCGAAGATGTAAAACTACGGCACTTAACTGTGTGAGACTCATCTTGCTCGCTGACGTAAAATGGATCGGGTGCCTTACCAGCAGTAGAAGCTGGAAGTGGATGGAAATTCCACATCTTTTCCCTGCATTTCAGAAAAATCACAAAATACAAAAAACATTGCAAAATCACCTCTTCAAAAATCACAAAAAATGTTTCCATCGCTTTCAAATCAAATATCTGCAAAAATCACAAAAAATACTTCTCTTGCTTTCATCAAAAATATTTCGAAAAATCACAAAAATATTTCCTGTGCTTTCAATAACCAATCTCTATCCTGATCGCTCAGGTAAAGATTCGGACCACATATTTACAAAAAAATCACAAAAATTAGCATCCCCAGCACTACAATTCAGGAGTCTTGAACTCCGCTCACTTCACAGTATGGGATGACGGATCCAATCGCCCGCAAATTGGAATCTTGACCAAAACGGGCAACCAAATACCATCTCAATCACGTGTATGCCCAGAAGAACATCTTGAAGTCGAATGATATCCTCGTACATTCTCATTAGCAAAGAAACAGCATCTTGGGACGATGGACCTGATCGACCACGGGTCGGGATCTTGACCAACCCGCTGTCCAAACCTCCGTATCAAAAAGAAAAATCCCCAAGGGAAGCACAACCCTACAAGCAATAAGCTCAAAGTTCTCTACACCCATAGCAAAAGCAAAATCATCAAACTGAAAGAGAATGAGCCAAAGCCATGCATTCATCATACATCTCCATGCATCAGCATCCATCGCATCAATCATCATGTTTACCTGCTTTCAAAATAAAAGTCGGTTAGCTAAAGACCCCACAGGCATCCCTAGTAGAGGCACATGCGAACCAGACTTTCATTTCAAAAAAACAAAAAAATATTTTTATTTGCAAATAAAAAACCCCACGGAGTATCACTCCCCAGAGTGGGTATCTTTTCAAAAATCCAAAAATATTTTCTCAGTAGAGCGTTCTGCCTCCAACACACCAGGAGATCTTCCATATCTCTGGGTAGGAGCCAACGCAAAAATCAAATAAGATCCAATGTCTCGCGGTTTCCCCGGAGATCATCGGATCCAATGCACTCAAAGTACGGTCGAACTGAACTCCAGTGTCAGTGCGGTCGTACCCCATGCCAAGATACAAAAAGATGAAAGCCAAAAGGCTCGGTCACAGAAACCATTTGAACAGGTGGAAACGATGAATTGTAACCCAAGTATCAAAATCAGCAGATTGGGTGGAAAGAGTTCACCCGCACATACCTAGGCGTGGATGCCTGAAGTACCTTGACTGAGTCCAAGTCGGCGTAGTAGAATCCCGTAAGACTATCGGACGCAGGGCGTCTAACCACTTTGACAGTCAAGCAAAACAAGTACTCCTGGAGTGATCTGGGAAAACATCAAACATCACACAATCAGTCTCAGGGTCAGCATCCTCGTAAGACTAACGGACGCAGAGGCTCTGCTGTACCTTTCCGATGTTAGTACCGATCGGGAATGGAAGGGTTGCGATTGGGTACCCAGGTTGCAGCAAACTGCAGGGACAATCGCAACGTTTTCTCCAAACTCTCGCGATATGTGCGAGTTATCAATTTCCAGACAATCAACTGATTCAGATACAAAGGACAACAAAGATTCCAGACCACAATCAAGGAAAGAATGAATTGCAAACTAAGCACCGAAACCAGCAGATCGGGTGGAAAAGCCCACCCGCACATACCTAGGCGTGGATGCCTGAAGTACCTTGACTGAGTCCAAGTCGGCGTAGTAGAATCCCGTAAGACTATCGGACGCAGGGCGTCTAACCACTTTGACAGTCAAGCGAAACAAGTATTCCTGGAGTGATCTGGGAAAACATCAAACATACAATCAATCACAGGGTCAGTAACCTCGTAAGACTGTCGACGCAGAGGCTCTGCTGTACCTTTCCGATGTTAGTACCGGTCGGGAATGGAAGGGTTGCGATTGGGTACCCAGGTTGCAGCAAACTGCAGGGACAATCGCAACGTTTTCTCCAAACTCTCGCGGTATGTGCAAGTGAGCGATCTCCAAACGATCAACTGGCACAGATGCAAAGGCAAGCAAAGATTTCAGAACATGATCTATGAATGACCGGGTCAGAAGTGGGGTGTCCACTCGCTTTGGCATTCGGTTGCACGCAACCTCTGCCAAAGAGGGGCATCTGTAGACACCCCACCTTCGGCTACACTGTTGGTAGAGATAGCTGGTTGAATGGAGGACCATACCCCCAAATCCCAAGTCCAAACTCAGCCAAACTCACCCTTGTAAGCCCCATTCCATAGCCCAGTTCAAGCCTGAACCCAGTCAACCCAGTCCTAAAAACCACCCTGAAAAACCCCCCATAAAAAAAGCCAGTCAAAAAATCCCAAAAAAGTCAAACTCACTGAGTCAACTCGCTGAGTCAACCCGTCGAGTCAACCCGTCGAGTCAAAACACCGAGTCAACCCGTCGAGTCAACCCGTCGAGTCAAAACACCGAGTCGACCCGCTGAGTCAACTCACTGAGTCGACCAGCGAGTCCAACAGCAGCCCCGAGGGAACGGCCGTACTCGCTGGAAACCGAGGAGCGGCCGTACGGGCGGCCCATGGCAGGCCGCCCGGACAAAATTACGCGATCTGCCACTCCTCGCTGCTATAAATACCCCCCTCCCCTTCTCATTTCAACAGGGCCTTCAAGTCCAGCCAGTCCGGGTGTGGTCCGAGTCCTCATCCACCCCTTAGCCCATTTTTTCCACCAAGGAGAGCCCGAGTGAGGAGAGTCTAACCCTGGTCCAGCCCAGCCTGACCACTGGTCCAAGCCTCCCAAGCCACCCAAGTCTTGATCCAGCCACTCGAAGCCAATCCTTGCGACACCTCCGTCCATCCAGCTACTCTTTTCCAGCATCATCTCATTTGCATCTAGCATAAGTGCAACATTTACTCTTCTTCCAACCCCCCTGCTTCACTGCAAGCACTTTGATTATTCAAACACACCACATGCATCTCGCATAAAGCACCTGTCAGTTTGAGCGTATGCTCTGGGCTTGCCCGTTGTTGGAACCTGCCCATCAGAAACTCTTACTGTTCAGACCTGCATTCATGCTTCACCATAAAACACCTTGATTACTCAAGCACACATGCATATGTCTTTATATTAAGCACCTGTCAGTTCGAGCGTATGCTCTGGGCTTGCCCGTTGTTGGAACCTGCCCATCAGAAACTCTTACTGTTCAGACCCGCATTCATGCATCATGTCATCCATGAGAATATATGAGGATTAAATTAGACTTTCAAGTATTCGATCGATTCTGTGAAGTAGAGACCGTACTTCGGTACGGGCAGTGTGTGGGGTGCTTAACCTCTTCCCACCCTGTAACCGTGATCCCTTACCTTGAATCTCTGACCGCAGATCAACAGGAGTCATTTTAGAGGAAGGAATCTTCGGATTCCCTTCTCTAACGTTTCTACGGGGTCTAGCCGACTGTAGATTCGAAGTAACTGGCTAGTGGCGACTCTGGTCTTATATAAATTCACTTAAAACACATCCAGCTCAATACGACAACCAAACGAAGCCCTCGAGAACGAGGCAAGCCAGTGGCACAAACGGCGATTTCGCACTCACGCACCTCTTCTTCTTCTTCTTCCGAAAGGAAAGGGAGAACGACGTCGTGTAGGAGCGCGGAGAAATCGGCGAGGGTCCACAATATCCCTTAGGGCTTAGGTTCCCATGAAATAAAAACAAAAACACCTAGGTTCATCCCCTATTGAATGCATGAGATGTTATGAATCTAGAGACTCAAACATAGGCCCCTTAAAATCATTAGGGTAGCCGATGAACATAAAAATATGAAATTTTAGGATTTTTAGGAAGTGGATTTTCACTTTTTCGAGAAGTTTTGGAGCTCTCATCATTTTCTCATATTTAGATCAGCGTTACACTGAGTCATGGGATTTATCTTCCTCAAATTTTAAGGATAACTATTTTATTTTGAATTATTTTTGTTAGGACAAATTTCCTGACCCTTAGGAAATGTTACCACTAAGAATTATATTTTCGGAATTGATAAATTTTTAACATTTTTTATACATATTTCTAACTCATCACCCAACACTCTCATAAAATTTCAGATCAATCCTACATCTATATAAATCGTGAAAATTCAGTTAGTAGAGAAAATCATGCGCTGGAAACTGCTGGACTGTTACGTTTTTCAGACTTTTAGAGGTCAGAATCATATCTTACCATAGGAATTTCATTCTGAGAAAAATTGGAGTGATTTCTCACCTAACCTTTAGATTATCCTCCAAATTTTAGGCAAAAAGGACGTTCAGTTTGAGAGATAAAATTCTAAGAGCGCCTATAAGTCCTGTGTTCCAGATTCGACACTATCCTAATTCCTTAGCTTTGAAAACCTCTGAACCCCTTGTTTAGGCTTAGTTATTGTAAGATGGCACCCTTAGAAATACTTCCTAGCATATTCTCATACATCCTTACGAATTTTAGGCCCAACTATATTACTTTAGGTAGATTATCGTAACCATAAAATGCCATTTACCAATCCCTCACATAGATCTTCGACCATGTCTAACAATGAAAGTAAATAAGATCTCGTAAAGTTTTAATGTTTTGTATTATTGAATTTTAATTTATGTGATCTTCGTTGATTTTTTTTTTTTTTTGTTGGAGAATACATGAAAGTCCCCACAATGTTAGACTAAATCGGCCGTACGGGAGGGTAGAACCGTACCTAATATATTGTGTAAAGGATTGGATCCTCGTTCAAATCCCGAGGGTCGACACTCGGAATTTCGAATGGATACTAATGAACTCAATGCTCAGATGCGAGTAGAAGATCTAAGTATCGGATCCGAATCTACTTGAACTGTTCACCCGTGATGTCGACACAATACAAATCGCATCCTTATTCTAACTGGACGACTTTTGTGCATTCTCTTGGAATGTGTGTCATTGTTTTCTTTGGATGACTAAAATAAGATAGATGTATAGACGACCCTAGGACGTAGAAGCTTAGCCACTTAGATCTTATAAAAAGTTAGAATACGATATCCCTGACCTCACCTTTCTGTCGCACTTTCAGCTATTAAAGAACTGTCGATGATATCTCATTCGCTTTGTTATCCGCTTGTTTATCCACTCATTTAAGTGACCATCCGATCATGCCAACCTAATCAAACTCAGATCTATCTTTTAAACTCTTGATCAGTCATTTCGTTAGCGATCAGACATCCTTGATAATTATCTAATCCTAATCGTCTTAGATCCTTGAATATAAGAGCACCTACCCAAACCTGAAAAATATTAGGGCGCTAGATGATTGAATGATTTGAGAGAGTAATCAATATATTCAGAACCATCTAGGAATCAGAGTGCGCAGTGGAAGCATGATAGGAAAGAAATTTGGGGGAGCATGTAAAAATCGATGTCGAGTACGGATTTATTTTTAAGGGGGGTGGATTGTGATCGCGTCTGACCTGGAATAGTTCAGAAAGTTAGACGAGAAGTCATAAACTGAGATTGCCCTCAATCTTTTATCGACGATGCTTAGGAAACTTCGGGGACGAAGTTTGTTTTTAAGGGGGGTGGTTTGTAACGCACCAAATTTTCGAGATTTATTTGAAAATTTTTGAAAATTCATTTTTAATTTATTTTTATATTAATTATCGTACATTTACCGTTGATTTGCGAATAGCGGGACATCCGTAAGAGATCCGATAGGGGACCCTTTATAAAAGTAGCTTAGAATGATCCCATAAACATCGTATAAAGATCAGATTTCAAAAATCACGCACTTTTCAGATAATTACGAAAATGCCATTAGTTAAACTTAAGTTAAGATGTCATTTTTAAATATTATAGTTTCTGACGATCACTTTCACGCAAAACCCTGGATTTAAGCTTTTGGGCACATATTAACCATACACATTAAATTTCAGCCCTTAAATCATAGTAAAAGTGGTTAGATTGTCAAATCAGCCCCTTAACCCTCGATTTTCACGTCCATAGAGTGAGGAAAGTAGATGGTTAGTCGTAGTCGAATATTTCTCTTCATATGAGTGACTTGGATTGTCTTTATCATGGACCAATAGTGTGATTTGAGTGCCCCACCTTGATAAGCATCTTTCTTATGCGCGAAGTTATCCCGTTTTAGAAATTAACGAGTTACCAACTCTTTTTAAATCTAAACCTTTCAATTTACCCACTTCTCACGATCAATCGCTTTTCAAATTTGGACCACTTATTATACTCATATGACTACGACTTTACACAAAATTTAGACCCCGATCTATAATCCTACACCGTTGAACCACAAAGCCAGCACCTTCCTTTTCCGCCAAAAATTGAAATTTCAGATCTAGGCATTTCTCACCATCAATCGCTTCTCAAATTTGGACCACCCATTATTCTCATATGACTACGAGTTTACACAAAGTTTGAACCCCGATCTATAATCCTACACCGTTGAACCACAGAGCCAGCCCCTTCCTTTTCCGCCAAAAGTTGAAATTTCAGATCTAGGCATTTCTCACCATCAATCAACCACTAAAGTTTGTACGATTGTTTGCCTATCATGACTACATATTTTCTCAAAATTTGAGCCCTGATCATCGAGTGTAGACCGTTAATTGAGATCTAGCCCATTTTAGCACCCGCTAGGCCATTTTCAAGGATCGGTCAATGTAGAATGTGGATCATCAAGAAATTTACGTATTCTGACTCTACTCTTCGAGCTTAATAAGATGAACAGATTGGAATTGATCAAAGATCATCCGAATATTGAGATTTGAGAAACCCACCTCAAGAGGTTGTTACACAAGACCTCGCGTGCACATTCCTCTCCATATTTCTACTACGCACCTCCAAATCCTTCTCCTAACCCTAGCCTCCATGCCGTAGAGAAAGAGAGAGAGAGAGAGAGAGAAGAAGAAGAAGAAGAAGAAGAAGAAGAAGAAGAAGAAGAAGAAGAAGAGAGTTCTTTCTCATATTTTTCCAGCGACTAGGATCTTCTACAACCCTCTTCTTCTAAGTCCATCCTAAGGTGAGGATTTTCTTTCAAGCCTTTCATTAATAATATTATGATTATCATAAATTTCTTTTGTGGCATGTGAAGTTATTTTGTTTTGAATTGCTTTTCCATATAACATGAAGTTTGATGTGAGATTTGTAATGAATATCATTATATGGTGATGTGATTCCTTGTTTAGATTTTTTTTCTAAAAAGCATGTGTATTTGTGTTATTTTTTTTGAAATCTATGCCCTTATTTTCTTAGTCCATGTATTATAAGTAAGATTGATTCTCATATGGTGATATATATGAAATACATGTATAAGATCATCATATAAACATCCCATTATTGTATACTCTTTGTCCCTAATTTGGTAAAATTATTCGATATAGAGAGATGAAACCCATGAGAGGTGTCCATGATGGAAGAATATCTCTTGACTTAACAGAGAGAATGAATTGCTTGTTTGTCAATGGATCCTTACATGTACATGATGCTTGATTTGATCCATTTACATTACATGGGTATTTTAACGAATTTGGTCATAATGTACAACATTGGCTTTTTGAGACATGATGAAATCATAAAACGGGACAATGAGTAAACATTAATGGTATACAAATTCTCATGAGCCGGGGTTGGTGCTATGGACACTAATCTCGTTCTGTCGGCCTATGCTGGGTTGCTTGCGACTCCCCATAGTGACCATTGAGTTTTATTTAAATCGGTTGTATGCGAAAACACTTAAATAAAGGAGAAACTAAAGTCATGCATTCACTTGGCTCCATGTGGGTGTACGGAGTTGAGAATAGGCTAGAGCGTCCTACTTCTCCCGTACACTGTCACGTGTAGATTTGGGCTATGAGCGTCCCGTTTCTCACGTGGTCGGGCAAAACTATGGGCTTGTGCGTCCCAGGAACCTCTGGTGACTAGTGGCTAGCGTGAAGTCGTAACAGGGAGTTTCCCACTTCATGTATTATGATTCTAGTGAGGGTGCCTTAGCCAGAGCATGCATTCCATGCATCGCATTAACAAAGATTTTTAGTTGGTTGTTTTGATTTGATTAAATGATAATATACTGCTTGCGTTTACTCTGTACCGTTATTATTATTCTTGATTGTCTTGGAGGAAATATTCCCCACTATGATAGCGTTTAACGCTATCCCAAACACAATTTAGGTGATGCAGGTGAAGATCCAGGTATTGAACCCGATTTTTAAGGAAAAGAGTTCGATGGTTCGTATGATCACATGGCGGATGACGATGTTAGATAAACTTAATTGATGTTACCATGTATTAAATATTTCTTTTGAGTAGTTGATAAATTTATGGAATTGTAATAAGTCTTCAAGAGAAGACATGGTTTTGTATTTTAATTAATCAGTATGGATATTGGTTGGTTCCCTTATTTAAACATTGATGATGACGTAGTAAGTTTGATAGAATAAGATGATAATTGTTTCCGCCATTGTGCTTGAATGCTATATTTCATTATTTAACAAATCAATTAGTCCATGATTTACTTGGGAATTTGGTCGTCGTGTTATACACGAGAGTCGAAAATCTCGGGTCGTTACATTCAATCCCTGGATCTTTCACGCTACAACTTGTCTGGGGAGATTCCAAAATACCTGGAGAAGCTTGCTTTACAGTATCTAAATATATCCTTCAATGATTTTGAAGGTGAATTACCAAAACAAGGGGTCTTTGGAAATGCCAGTCAAGTTTCAGTGCTCGGAAATACCAAGCTTTGTGGGGGTATTCAAGAATTAAAATTGCATACGTGCTCTAGCCAAGCTTCCAAGAAACAGGGGAAGTCTCTTGCTTCAAAAGTAAAATTCTTGATAATTGGTGTTGCCCTCTGTCTTTTCTTATTATCGTGTTTCTTTACCACTCTTTATTGGGTAAGAAAGTCGAGAAAGAAACCTTCTGCTGTGCCTTCCACGGATGATCTTTTCGTGAACGTGTCTTACGCGGAACTCTTTAAAGCAACAGATGGGTTCTCTTCTGCCAATTTGGTCGGCACCGGAAGTTTTGGCGCTGTATATAAAGGGATTCTAGATCGTGTTGGAACTATGGCAGCAATGAAAGTCTTCAACCTTCAACAACTAGGAGCTCTAAGGAGCTTCATGGCGGAATGTGAAGCCTTGAGATACATTAGGCATCGGAATCTTGTTAAGATCTTAACTTGTTGCTCAAGCATTGATTTTAAAGGTGATGATTTTAAAGCTCTAGTTTATGAGTACATGCCTCATGGAAGTCTAGACGAGTGGTTGCACAAAGATGGTCATGACCAGCTGGGAAGGAACTTGAAGTTTATTCAAAGGCTAAACATAGCTATAGATGTGGCTTCTGCACTGGATTATTTACATAATCATTGCCAAACGTCAATCATTCACAGAGATTTAAAGCCGAGCAACATTCTTCTTGATGATGACATGATTGCTCACGTGGGTGATTTCGGGCTGGCCAGGTTCTCATCTGAGGTTGCTCAAAGTAGCTCTGTTGGAATTAAGGGATCTATTGGGTACATCGCTGCAGGTAACAATCTTATCTATTTCCACGCACACACACTAACCCTAGACTCGCTCTTAGTCTATTTGCTTGCTGGAGAATGGACCTGCAACTAAAGTGGAAGCAGATTGGCTGGTTAACCTTACACCAGCTACCTTTCTGGTGTAGGGTACGTGGCGCACAGATGAGGGAGTCAGTCCTCGAGCATCATGAATGTACAAACCCTTCAAAGAAGGTTAACGCTATGTGGGCCCCACAATGATGTTTATTTGCCATCCAAAGTGTTCATAAGGTCACAAGAACCTGGATGAAGGGTAAAAATAAATATCAGATTGATCAAAGACTTTTGTGACCCACAATAAGGTTTCAATGGTAGACTTTCAATCTCCATTGTTTTCTTCAAATGTGGTCCACTTAAGATTTGGATCCATCTCATTTTTGGTATAAAGCCTTACAGCGACCACGAAAAATGATCAGACGGTTTGGATATAACACATACCTCTTGGTGGGGCCCACAGAACTTGCTGATGTCGGTACACCAGCTAAGTCGGTGGTGTAGGGTTCACCAACCAATCCGCTTCCGACTAAAGTAGGGGTCATCTTAATTTGGTGCATCCCACCATGAGTTTGGTCAAGGGCCAAAAAATTAGTCTGACCTGTGATTTAAGTGGGACACACCAAAAGAAAAAGTTAGGACTCGACTCTTTATTTTTATAAAGCCCCCGTGATGATAATATGAAATTCAATCCAACCTTAGATGTACTAAAATTAGATTTGGGGCCCAAAATAGGCCCATCCACAATTCAGTTGGGCCATGCAAAGGCAAACAATTTTTAAGGTGAGTGTTGCCCTATAGATAGATTCCAATTGTATGGTCCACTTGAATTATGAATGGTGCTTATTTATAAATCCTAGACCTAAAAGGAGGTGACTCGCCTGGTGGTCGGGTTGGGTTTCACATAAACATTATGGTAGGGCCCATATGAGTCACCAACTCCTTTGCTTGCAAGGATGGTCTTGTGAGACCATCACCCTCTCTCTCTCTGGAACACAAGTTACGGTCCACACATACTTTACACGTGCCTAGCCACTTGTGTGTGTGGGAGCATTATTTTACCTAGGTAGCCCCAGCATGAACACAACCATGTACAAAAGTAAGGCTGGTCCACTCATTAGGGCAGTTTTAAGAGGCATGTTAGCATTATTTTGCCTGTGGAGTAGCCTTCTTAGTTTTAATAGTTAGAAAATTACAATAAGGCTTCAAGGAGCATAGATACCGATTAACATAGTGACTGTATATTTATTTAGATGAGAAATGTTCACGTAGGATAATGTTGCATGTCCACATTCACATGCTTCACATGCAATGCTTTCTTTTCCAGCAACTAACGCCCACACCTTCTCGTTACTTTATCACTTGTGTGGAAAATATGAGCCATATAAAAGGTGGCTATGCTATAAAGTGAACATTAGACCAATGGAGATATCGGGTGAGCCTTAGTCATATTGTGAGACAGACCATCAGCTCTCTTCCATAATTTCGATGGTTTGATTGAGTTGCCTGTGAGTGGACCATCTTGCTTTTTTTTTTTTTTTTTTTTGTTTTTTTTTTTTTTTTTAATCCAAGGTCATCTTTATGGTGCATCCCACCCTTTGCATTTTCTACATAAATGACACGAGCAAGGGAAATTGTTGTACGTAAAAGTATGCTTACAATGTCAAATTTCTCAATGTAAAGTTGCCTAGGTTATTAGGTGAATGGATTCTCTAGGTGGCACGTACCAAAATGGCACACGTGCTATTGTGGCACACACTCATAAAATCATAGTGGGTCCCACCTGTTGAATGGCCTAGGTTTTTATATACCCCACATATGACCAAGGCATGTTCCTTAGGTGAGCTCTAGCAAGCGTGTTGCTTTGGCCTAATCGTTCTTGTGATCAAGTACGCCACTCTTGTACATTGAATGTGGAACACTGGTAAATCTTCTAATTCTTCTTTTGTAGAGGCATTCAGTTTTCATGGTGAGACAAACTGAATGGTCGGGTGAAATGTCATCCAAACATTGTTAAAGTCCTTGGCCTAAAAATCAGTTGGGCCACAACAAAGTGGGAGAGGATGCCCACCCTTGATTTTTAACAGAGCCCACCTAAGTTGCAAAACAGCATCATTTTTTGTCCAATCTTTCATCTAATCTAACTGAAAGATCTATATGACTTGGGTTGTGTATTACTTCACGTGGAATGAGGCTAGCTACAAGTGCATATGGAAGCCTATTACACACCATGCAAGTCTAAAACTGGTACATGAGTGCCATCTAATCCATGAATTAGGTGGGCCTAGTCAAGTACTTGACTTAGACCAGATTCAGACCCGGCCTAAGTCTAAATCAAAACAAATTAAGGTACAAGGACACCTAATGGATACTCGAACCCAATTTTATCTGGATCCAGGTCCTAAAAAAATGACCTCAAATTTGAAGGACCCACATGCAGCACCAAGATTCAAACTTAGTGGCATCAAAATCTTGTTAATTTTAAAGATCTACATGTACCAAGCAGTAGTCACTTACACCCCACATGAATCACACCATAATAAGGTATAATGATTTTTTTTTTTTTTATAACATCCTTAGTTAAGATATTGGTACACATGAATCATACCTTAATAAGGTATAAAGAATTCTTTTATTTCATATGTTCACTTGATGATAGAGGTGTTGAGTTCTTTCATTTTAGTAGAGTCTTGTTCAATGTAGAACATCTTTGCAAGAACTTATAAGTTCATAGCACACTATTGATGTTAAAATTTTGGATACTTAGAATAGAGAAAATGCCAATTACTTGTTCAAATAGAATATTCCCTCGTCTCTCTCTCAAAATTAATTCAACCTTTGATATTATTTATCTAAATGGTCACTAACATTCCAATATGAGATGAATAAATTACAGAGTATGGGATGGGCAGTAAAGCATCTATACAAGGAGATGTTTACAGCTATGGAATCCTTCTATTGGAGATGATCACTGGAAAGGGGCCAACCGACGACATGTTTAAGGACAATCTAAGCCTTCATCATTTTGTTGAATCGGCTTTGCCTGAACGAGTAATGGAGATTGTTGATCCACAACTGCTCGAAGAAGAAGCTGAAGTTATTCAACACAATGAAAATCATGTCGATAGAAGAAATAGAATGCATGAATGCTTGATTTCAATGGTCAAAATTGGTGTGTTGTGCTCTGCAAAATCTCCAGGAGAACGAATGTGGATGAGAGATGTTGTTGCAGAAATGCTTGCAATCAAGGACTTTTATCTTGGGGTAGGGATTCACCGAGACAGACAAGTTAGGTCACAAATATTAGATGAAGGTTCGTCTTACCTTAGTCATTATTAAGTTATTATTGATAGTTATGTTGAGAATAATTTCAAAATAAAATTAGTTTGTTGAATACTTTTCTAAACAAGCTTTCGATATATTTAGCCTTGGCATAAGAGTGTGCTTGTATTGATAGTGATTATATGAAAAGATGTGTTTTTTTTTTTTTTTTTTTTTTTTTTTTTGCAACTTGTGTTGGGCGAAGGGAGATTGTATCATAAATTTAAAAAGAAAAAGACATCATCTCATTATAATAAGAATACTATTGGATTACAAAATGTTTAATGACTAATATATTTTATGCAAAAGTTTTTTTTATGATATTTCAATCTTAAGGAACTAGTTTAGTTATTCCACTACCAACTTCCAACTTGAGGTTAGTATGATGAAGCATTCATCCAATGAGTCCCATGATCGATTTGGCTCGCGCACACTCATACACCAAAAAAAGTAGAAAGAAAGAAAGGAAAGGAAAAAAAACTTATATGATCCAATGATTACATTCACTTGCTAAAGTTCTTTTGCCTAATGAATGTGATTACATTCACTTAGATTCACTTGGTTGCTGTCTCTTGCCGTACATTTGATAGGCATAGAGAGAGGATGAAGGAAATGTAATACAGAATCAACGAAGCAACAGTTTTAGAAAATCTGTTTTATCTCTATTTTTGTTCTTTCTTTCCTGAGTCATCCTTTGGCTTTGAAAAGCCAATAGCCCAGCCTCCTAAGACAATGGCCCAGCTTTTTAATCCAATTAACTAAGTCTTGGAGGCGATCGACCAAGTTTCTAAGGCAATCGCCCAACAAATAGCTTAAACTGTCCGTCACGCCAAACCCAAACCTATGACTCTTCCCATCCAAAATCTTCACTAAGAACTGCGTAATCTCAATATTGTAAGTTGGGAGATCAAAGGATCCAATGCCCGTAATAGGACGACAAAGAAGGGATTGATATCGCCTGTGTAGATCACGGTAAAAGGCCAAACTGCCCCCAACTACATCGCCGTCCGAACTAATGACCACCTACTTAAATGGGCCATTCCCAGCCACCCCGGTGAAACTATTTGCTTTTACATACTCATCAGGAGGATTCCCATACCAGAACTCATGGCTCGAATGGAACGAAACAAACACCTCCAAAACTGCACGGTACGCATTCATGTGGATCTCGAATTCCTTCACCTGAACATCTGTCGAATTCTCTATAAAGAACCACAGCCCATTATTCAATGGAGGATTCCGTAAGATGGGCAGTATCAAATCGGTCGGGGAACCAAATCCGAGTACCAAATTCACCCAGTTTGGTGTACTTTCTTCTGCTGGGTAGAAATGGAACGTCACATTGACATGGTAGACTCCAGTGTAGGTACTGTCAACAAGGTTTCCGAGATAGACGGCGAGCGATTGGTGCAGGAGCATAGGAGCACAACACCACTAAGCCAAGCGGGTTCTGTCCACATGAGTTTGAATGCACGTTAAGCTACCGTACCTTGCGAGATCTGTGGGATCTCCATGATGTATAGTGGAATCTAAACCGAGGGGGTGCGCCCATCATGTTTTGTATATACCACCAAAACCATTCATCTGATGAGAACCAAAGGGGCGAAGGTACATACCATAACGCAGGCCTTTCAAAGCTTAGGTGGGCCACACCAAAATCACTACCTCGTCTACGGACGCGGATTGCGTCCAAACCGAGCTGTGGTGGGGCCCACCATGATGTATTCGTTTATCCAGTCCGTCCATTACTCGTCTAAGATCAGTCCAACCACATGAGACCAAGAATGAGGCAGATCCAACACTGAGATCGGCCACACCAAAATACTGAGCTCCGCTGCATTAAATGCAAGGGTCATCTCTGGTGTGGCCGACCTGATCATTGGATCTGCCTCATTCTTGATCTCATGCCTTACAATTATCTTAGAAAAGGAATGGACGGAGTAGATAAATGGATACATCACGGTGGCCCCCACCACAGCTCGGTTTGGACACAATCCGCATCCCTCGTAGACAGGATGCATTCTTGCAAACTTGGTTCCATTAAGATTAGGCGCAGCAATGGGCCAGGTTGACCCACGGGCTTCGGGCCTGGCCTGCTTAGGCCAGGCTTAGGCTAGAGATTAGTCCTGATGGCGCTCAGCTCAGGCTTATAATGTAAGCCCGTTTATGAATCAGGCCAAGCTTGGGCTTTATGCTGAAAGACTTGTCAACCTGGCCCGGCCTCTCTCTTTCACACACACATTTATCTAAGGTGTTTTCAAAACTTTTAAAATTTATAAAAATAGAAAAACCCTTGTCCAAATAAACATTTCCCACTAGAAGGGAAGTATAAAAACTCCATTTGCATGCCTGGCAAGGTGATTTCTCTCTTCTCACTACCCCTTTTATTCTTCTTTTTATTTTTCTCATCTCTCTTTGCTTTATCAGAAGACCAACTTAGTTACACCCATGCTGCCATCCCTACACGCCCTTATAGCCATTGCAACAACAACGGGCCAATGACAATTATAGAAGAAGAGGAAGAAATAGAGAAATCTCTATTAAAGTGGTAATCTCTCTCTCTCTCTCTCTCTCTCTCTCTCTCTCTTTCTCTCTCTCATTGTTTTAGAGATCAAGTATGGGCTTAGGTTGGGCCTCATATAAAAACTTTGGGCTAGGCCTGGGCCAAGTTCGGGCTTGAATGAAACATGCGGATCGGGCTAGGACAGAACTTGGCCCGACCCTAACTTGGGCTATTCACACCTCTACAAGATCCTGCTCAGAAATGAATGCAGATTGTTTGCAAAAGCCTTTCGTGGAAAGGAAGCTAGGTGGGTCCACCATGATGTTTACATGCTATCCACATCATTCATAAGTTCATTCCAATTGAGATGAATTGGAAAAACAAAAATATTAGCTTGATCCAAACCTTCTATGGCCCCTATCAAGGTTTTAATGATGGACGTTCGATCCTCTGTTTCTTGTCATATAGCCCACTTGAATTTTGGATCTACATCATTTTTAGCTGATATCCTAACATGATCTGGCAAACTGGATGGACAGGACATGTTCACCGTGCATTATGTGTAAGCAGATCGTGGTGATTGTCCGTAATCCAACCCATTCATCGAATGTGCTTTCATCAAGGGGAAAGAAATGTCTAAAAATTACTGTAATCCAGAAATTAAAATTAAGTGGGTCATATCACGTAAATTTAAAGGTGATAAGAATAATTTTATAGGGTGGCTAAACTGAGTGTTTACTGATTAATGAGCCTGATTTTTGGGATCATAGCCAAGCAAGTAGTTGTGTACCTGATGGACAAGGTGGATTTCATGTCCCTTGAGTTGCTTTTCTGCCCTAAAGAAAGGTAACCTTGGCACGTTTACTAAGATGCGGCATGCAAGTGTTTTCTTCATTTTTCATTTTTTCTTTTATTTATCTAAGGTACAAAATATATAACTATTCTTTGTTAAGCCCACCAATGGATGCAATACAGCTCATGACACCACACTTCTGTCACATATGTTTGAGATCCAATCCATCCATCAGGTTGGTCCAACCATGTAGGTAAGTGTAGTGCACTCAGTAGGTGGGCCTGATCTTAGAAATAGGTGGGCAGGTTAGAAAACTTTAGCCAATTTATGCAATGGTGTACTTGTTAAGGTCCACTTGACCAGTAAATCAACCTGATTCCTGAGCTGAGGAATCAATATAGTAGTGCCCTTTTAATTTATGGATAACTAGAAATAAACACTACCAAAGCCGAATGGTCCCAAAGTAAAGTATTCACAAATAGTCTTGGACACTCCATTCCTTAAGAGTAATTAACTGCATGCAGCTCCATTTGCTTCCCTGTACATTTGCAATCACTATCTACCTAGAGATTCTCCAGAGTGGGAACTTGTGGTTCTCCATCAGTATTTTGGTGCACCAATTCATAGAATTTCCCTTGATATCAAGATTTCAGGTACCCAGATGGGCACTCAATCCCCTGATCTTAGTGATGAAACAGAGTTTGTTTACTGACCCTTTGGGTTACCACCCTTCCTAGTAAGGCATGTTTCCATATGTGGACTTCATTTGGATTTGAATGATCAAAGATAATTTCCATAATCTCTATAGAAATAGGATTTCCAAAATGGGGTGCCTGTTTGGAGAGCAAGTGAAATCTTCAAGTCCATTAGACAAAAGTCATTTTATTTCTTGTATAGGGGATTTTAACCATGGATAAGAGTAATGATGACAACGTGGGATCCCATATCCAAACAGCTGAACAATGGGAAACAATTTCCGTCTTCCAAACATGCCTCTAATTTAATTTCCAGGAAAGGAGAGTAAGTATAATATGCACGCAAACATTTAAGCTAATTCCTCCACATCTATTGTAAAATAAGCTTATTCTACAAATTTTGTGTACGCGACGCTCTATAATTTCTTCATAACATCCACTCTGCCCATCATGTGTCCCCTTTGTGTTCTTCTAAGCCCAAAACTCAGGCCGAGTTTGGATTTAAGTTGTCCATGCCACATAAAATCATGCCTAAAACCTCCAAAATCATGTGGTTTGGTGTGCTCGAGTTTTGAAAGGGCCTGATTTTTCGGATGTTCATTCATCTTCGTGGGGTGCATCTTATGAATAAATTTGGATGGCATATTAAAAACAAGGTTCACTCACAATCTGAAAATTTTAAATAGTGAGTGCCACAATCAAAACCCTTCCTTGGTGGTGTGGACTACTTGTTTTTGGATCCTTCTGAATTTTGCGACATGGATGAATTAAAGGAACTTACCATATGGATGGAATGAATGCAGGCACTATGTCACAATGAGGGTGCACACAAAATTGTAGAATAAGCTTCTTAAATTATTTTATATTTTGAGACAATGTTGTATAGACACTTACATCTTGGAACTCTTGGGAACGGTTCAGTTCCAATTTCACCTAAAAATCGGACTAAATTGAACCATGTGCACCCCTAGACTAGACCTTTGATATAATGGCAAGTATGGAGACTACGATTCGGATCTGATGGTCTTTGTGAAAGTTACATTTGACTACTTCTAGGGCAGTCAATGAGTTGGGCTCGGGTCATGTCCTATGGTACTTATACCCAAGCTAACTAGGTTTGGTTCTCGTCGGGTCCAGGTCTAGTTTTTTAAGATCTAGACCTAGATTTGATTGAGTTTGGGCATTCGTCTGGACTTTGGATCTAGGTTTTGAATTGGGTTTGGGACAAATAAGAGCATTTGAATGGCTAGGACCTCTCGATGGATTGATTAGATCACATACACATGTGCCACTTTGAATGTGTGTCATATTGAAATATTATCTCTTACATGTGTTTAGCTTAGGAAACCTCATTTCTTTTACGAGAATATTTAATATATACATACACACGCAGATATTCACTAGCCGTCGCTGATACTTATTAACCATCGCCGATACTCACGAGCCGTCGCTGATACTCATTAACTACCGCTGATCATCGATACTCACTGACCATCATCGCCAATCATCGATACTCACTGACCGTTGCTGATACTTAATGACTATCGGCACCGTCGTCGCCGATACTTAACAAATATCGGCGACGGTTAGTGAGTATTATTGGTGGTCAGCGTATACCAGCGAAAATAGTCATAACTCTCTCGTTACATGTACTATTTAATTAGGTGATCTTGTACTCGTTGGGAAGGTAATTTGATGAACTTTTAGATGACTTTAGAATACCTCATTTGGACACCATTTAATTGATTTTTCCAAAAGTGGGCCCAAAGTCATTGTTGTTCGTCGATACTCACTGTCGTTCTCAGATCCGATGAAAATGGTCATAACTCCCTCATTACATGTTCGATTTGGATGATCTTGTACTTGTTGGAAAGGTAATTTGCTGAACTTTTAAATAACTTTTGAATCACTTCATTTGGACACCATTTAATTGTCCAAAGTAGGTCTATTTTTGTGGGATCTGCAACCCACATGGAGTTACTTTCATTATAAAATTCAACCCCTTCACAAGCTCTCACATTTCATACCCATATATAGGGAACCACCACACCATCCTCTCTTTTGAAACACCTGTCATTGATAACCCACAAAAAAAAAAAGAAGCCACCATTATCTTAACCTATACCCACCTTTGCCCTCGTAACTTTTACATTGGAGATTGCAATCGAAAATATTCTTAAAAAAAAAAAAAAAACACTCAGAAGCTCATTGGAATGGAGGGAATAGTGACAAATGCACGTTGGAAGCTCATCGAATTAGGTTCTACAGAGGTAGCAATGGTCCTAACGGCCAAATGTCCTTTCTCGTGTAAGGGACACATCTATTGAACCCATCACACGTCTTATGTGGGGCCTAATAGATAGTCTTGGAGCATATCCAAGCAATCCACATGAATGAGATTTTAATTTCATTTAATCTGTCTAAGTTTGAGGGAAAAACTCATTACAGATGGAACACACCAGAGGAAACAGTTCGGAATTAACTAATAACATCAATGTAAGTGTGGGCTACAAAAAACTCTATTTTTTTTAAATGACCGTATAATTATTGTGCATTCATGACTATCCGATTAAAATGAACAGATCAAATTAGTCGAGGGGTGACCCCAATTATATATTGATTTATTGGGCTCACACCCTATTCTCGAAAGGTCCTCTCGACTTCCGTGCTCTATACTTTTCAAGGGGGCGGCGGTAGAGGGGCATTTTGGTTCGAAAAAAGCTAAATAATGCCCGAAAGGCTATATAAATATAACATTGATGTCACTAATAAGGGGCTTTATCAACTCATACACCCTTCCAAAGTAGGCCAAGTGAACTTTTGTCTCCCCAAGGCCACATAATGGAGGGAGCATTATGTTTAACTAAGCAAACTCTGTGATTCTTACTATGATTTATGTATTATATCCACTCCTTCCATCCATTTTACCAAATAATTTTAGAACTTAGAGCTTAAAATTGAAGCATATCCAAATAACTAGTGGACCAAACCACATGAAACAATGTGAATTGAATGTCTACTGTTCAAAATTTCTTAGCGGCTATAGAAGTTTTGGATCAAGTTGAATATTTGTGTTTGCCCTTCATCCATGATCTGTGTTATCTTATGAACAAGTTGGATGACAGATAAACATCACTATGCGCCCTAGCAAGGTTTCAATGGTGGAAATCATTATTCCCACTTCTTCCTTGATGTGGTCCACTTGAGCTTTGGATATTCTTCAGTTTTGGGCTGAATCCTTTAAATGAGCTGTAAAAACAGATGGAGGTATGGATAAACCACATACATTCACAGTGTGCCCAATAGAGTTTACTAAGTACGATAAGAGTACTGAGTGAGTCAGTAGGCAATCCGATTTCAACAAAACTCCCCCGTGTGTGGAGTATTTTGGGACCTGCTTCAGTATTAAAAAGAGAAGAAAATAAAAAATATTGGATTTTTTATTACTAGATTGGAAGTGGATTGCGTCCGACCCCGTAACCAAAAACTGGCAGATCTGTGTGGGTCCCACCACTACATATATGTTTATCCACGTCGTCCACCCCTTTTCTCGGATCACATTATGGTATGAGCCAAAAATTTAGGCAAATCCAACGTTTTAGTGGACCACTCTAGAAATAACTATTGCATTTAATGCTTTGTGAATTTAAAGCAACCCATGCTTACTATTTCGCGTGGTCCACTTGCTTCTTAAGACTACCTCATTTTTGGGTTCCTACCTTAAAATGATATGTGGAAAAGGATGAACAACATGGATAAATAGATACTTAATGGTGGGCCCCACATAGATCTCTCAGTTCCTTGCTTTGTACGGGCGGGGTCGGACGCAATCCGCTTCCCAGTATACTCCTCTCAAGTCATCAATGGCGTGTCTCGCCTGCTAGCCCAGCTGGAAGACGCCTTGGCGCTAGCAGGGTAGGTGCTTTGCATGACTAACCAAAATAATAATAATAATTAAATAATTAAAAAAAAAGTCATCACGACTCGCGTGTACAGACTTGACTCACGTATTTGAGATCCACGCCACAGGGAATGGTGAGGATGGGAATACCCACCATTGAAACTTTCCTGAGAACACCGAAGATTTTTAGCAGGACCTTCATCACTCCGCCGTCCGTCTCAGAAAGTTTCAATGATCGCTTGCCTTCCGTGCTGTCCCCTTGTGTAGCTCACTCGAATTATGATGGCCTTGTTTTGGGCTCACTTCCTAAGAACATCTGACGCAGCTGATGGACGGATTAGATGTGAAACACAAATCAAGCGGATCCGATGGAGCTTTTCGTTACACGGGCTCACTGCAACAACTGTTGTAGGCAATTCACCATTGGAAAGAGGGTAAGGGTTTGCTACCTGCAGACGAGAAATCCATGCGCCCGATGTGGGCTGACATGGCACACATGTGTGGTATCCTATCCATCTTCGCGCGTGTGAATGCATCCTAACCTCCATGCGAAGGCTGGCCACGCTCGTACGTTGAATGTGAACCGGAGGATATCTTTAGTAATCGTTTTTATGTACTTGTATGGTCCACCTGATAACCGGACAAGTCTCCCTTCTGGAAGAGTTAGAGGGGACTTGAGGACCACTTGATGAATGGCCTGGATCTCACGTACGTGAGTCAAGTCTGTACACGTGCGTATGCATCTAACAAAGGGGTTAACGTAACAATGCGTCACTACTCAAGGGCTTTATGTATTCTATCCACTCCGTCCATTCATTTTATTAGATAATTATAGAGCTTGAGGTTAAAATCGAAGCATATCCAAATCACAAGTGGACCACACCACAGCAAACAGTGTGAATTGAATGTCTATTGTCGAAAATTTCTTGGGGGCTACAGAAGTTTTGGATCAAGCTGATATTTGTGTTTTCCCTTCATCCATGTCTGTGCGATATTATGAACAGGTTGGATGACAAATAAGCATCACTGTGTGCCCTAGCAAGGTTTCAATGGTGGAAGTCATCGTTCCCTTCTGGTGGCGTGGTCAACTTGAGCTTTGGATATTCTTCAATTTTTAATTCAACCCTTTAAATAATCTGGAAAAACAGATGGACGGCCTGGATAAACCACATACATTCAAAGTGGGCCTAACAAAGTTTACTTCCTAACTAGTACACAATCCGATTTCCACGGAACTCGCCGTGTTCTTTTAAAACCTGTTTAGCATTAAAAAAGAGAAAGAAAGAAAATAAAAAATACAAATCGATTTTTTATTAGTAGACTGGAAGCGGATTGCGTTCGACCCATTCAGACATAACAAGGAACACGCAGATCTATGTGGGGCCATCACAATATATTTGTTTATCCAGGCCGTCCAACCCTTTTCTTAGATCATATTACGGTAAGAATAAAAAAAAAATGAGGTAGATCCAAACGTTCTAGTGGACTACACCAGAAATGACTGTTGCATTTAATGCAACCTAAGCTTACTATTTGGTGTGGTGGTGGTGTGGTGGGACGCGGACACTTACAGGTTGAATAGCTGACATCTCGCTACTGAAGTGACGTCACCATGTTATGTGGGCCCAGAATATTGTACGTGTAGTATCCACCGTCCATCCATTTGGAGAGACCATTTTAGGGCATGACTCAAATAATGAGGCAGATCCAAAGCTCAAGTGGACCCCACCACAGAAAACAGTGGGGACAATGACATCCACCATTGAAAACTTCTTGGGCCCACCATGATGTTTATTTGAGATTCAACCTATTCATAAGTTCACACGGTTATGGAGGAAGAGAAAACACAAATATCAGCTTGATCGAAAACTTCTGCGGTCCCTAAGAAGTTTTCAATGGTGGATGTCACTATCACCACTGTTTTCTGTGGTGGGGTCCACTTGAGCTTTGGATCAAACTCATTCTCTTAATCATGCCTTAAAATGATCTCTCCAAATGAATGGACGGTGTGGATACAACACATACATCATGCTGAGGCCCACATGCCATGGTGACGTCACTTGTTCTCTACTCAACCTGTCAGTAAATAATCCGCGTCCCAATTTGAGCCTTGAGTAAAGGGCTGGACGGCATGGATAAACAGATATATAACGGTCGCCCCCACACAGATCTGCCCGTTCCTTGTTAGTACGGGCAGGATCGGACGCAATCTAGCCGATTCCCTGCAAAGCCTTGAGCAGGAGGTTTATGCGCTGGGAACCTTGGTAGGTCCACTGTGATGTTTAAATCCACCCCGTTTATCTGCTTTGTGAGATCATTTTAGGACATTTTATCAAAATGAGACTGAAGTGGGCTGAAGATATTTTCGTGGGGCCATGAAGTTGTAAATCAAGCTAATATTTGTTTTTTCCTTTCATTCCAGTAAGAATGAAGTTCTGAACGGTATTGATGACATATAATGTACTAAAATGATCTCAAAAAGTGGGTGGGCGTAATGGATCTCTCAAAAACATCATAGTGTGCGTACCTAGTTACTGGAACTTCCTGCACAAGGCTTTCGCAGGGAATCGCCTGGAAGTCATGAATGGCCTTGTCGCTAGCAGGGGAGGTGCGTTGCAGGACTAAACAAAAAAAAAAAAAAAAAAAAAACAATAATAATTAAAAAAAAAAAATCATGAATGGCCCGGAATCCACTCCATATTTGTCTCTTCACTGTGGCTTTGCTGCGTTCACAAACTCAATAATGGAGCTCCAGCTTATGAGCCTATGGGCATTTTGGTCATTTCTCCTTCTCTCTTCCTTCCACCTTCCATGCTTCTCCGGATCTGCCCCTCACTTCTCCAACGAAACCGATCGCCTCTCTTTGCTCCACATTAAACAACTGATAACTGAAGATCCTCTTCATTCCTTGAGCTCCTGGAACGATTCTCTCCACTTCTGCCACTGGCAAGGTGTCTCATGCGGTGGTCGCCGGCATCCTCAAAGGGTCACTGCCTTGAACCTCACTCACCAGAAGTTGGTAGGCCCCCTATCCCCCTACATTGCAAACCTCACCTTCCTTAGGACAATCAATCTTGCCGACAATCGCTTCAACGGACCGATTCCTGAAGAGATTGGCCGTTTGTTCCGCTTGCGCTATCTCGGACTGGACAATAACACATTCACCGGAGAAATTCCAGCAAATCTGACCCACTGTTCGGAACTCCAACTCCTCTATCTTGACCGGAACCGGCTTGTAGGGAGGATTCCAACTGCGCTTGGCTCTCTATTGAAGCTCTCCAAATTGGACCTTGGTATCAACAATCTTACAGGAAGCATCCCACCTTCACTGGGTAACCTTTCTTCTCTCACTCTCCTTTATCTCTCAAGAAACAGTCTGGAGGGCAGCATTCCAGACGACCTTGGTCGCTTGTCAAGCTTAAAGGGGCTTGGCATTGCTGCTAATGAACTGTCAGGTAGGATTCCGCCCCACCTATACAATCTCTCCTCTATTAATGTTTTGGACGTCGGAGGGAACAGATTGCATGGAAACCTTCCACCTAACTTGGGCCTCATTCTTCCTAATCTCCAAAAGCTTTACGCCGGAAGAAACCAATTCACAGGACCCATACCAATTTCACTATCCAATGCTTCAGGACTTGTATTTATTAACCTTCCAGGTAACAGTTTTAGTGGATCCGTGCCTATGAATTTTGGAAACCTAAAGGATCTCTATGTGTTAAATTTGTGGGGTAATGAACTTGGAATTGGGAAAGCTCGTGACTTGAGTTTTCTCCATTCTTTGACCAATTGCAGTAGCTTACGACTCCTGGACGTAAGCGAAAATCATCTCAGCGGTTCGTTGCCTGACTCCATAGCTAATCTTTCTACACAGTTGACAATACTTTGGTTAGTGAGTAACAGGATATTCGGAAGCATCCCATCTGGGATTCAGAATCTTGTCGGCTTAACAGTGTTGGGTATGGAGGATAACTTATTGACAGGTACTGTTCCCATCGGTGTTGGGAAGCTTAACAAGTTAGAGGAACTGTACTTAAATGCAAATGAATTATCAGGGCAAATTCCGTCTTCATTGGGCAACATCTCCCGATTGTACAAACTCAGTCTATATAAAAACATTCTATCGGGAAGCGTACCTTCTACTCTTGCTAATTGCACAAAGCTGCAATTCATATACCTCTATAATAATAACTTCAGCGGTAGCTTACCCAAACAACTCTTCAGCTTTCCATCTTTGATTGTACTTTACGTTGGAAATAACTCTTTTACCGATAGTCTGCCACTGGAAGCCGGTTACTTGAAAACTCTCTCGGTATTGGATGTTTCACATAACAAATTGTCAGGTGAAATCCCAAGCTCGCTGGGCAATTGTCTCAGCCTAGAGTATCTCTGGTTGGATGGGAACTTATTTCAAGGATCAATTCCTCCAACATTTAGTACTCTAAGAGGCCTTCAAATCCTGGATCTTTCACGCAACAACTTGTCTGGGGAGATTCCAAAATATCTGGAGAGCTTTCTTTTTCTGCAGAATCTAAATCTGTCTTTCAATGATTTTGAGGGTGAATTACCAAAACAAGGGGTCTTTGGAAATGTCAGTCAAGTTTCTGTGCTCGGAAATAGTAAGCTTTGTGGGGGTATTCAAGAATTAAAATTGCATCCGTGCTCTAACCAAGCTTCCAAGAAACGGGGAAAGTCTCTTGCTTCAAAAGTAAAAATCTCAATAGTTGTTGCTGTTGTCCTGTGTCTTATCTTACTGTCATGTTTATTCGCCACTCGTTATTGGATGAGAAAGTCGAGAAGAAAGCCTATTGCTGTGCCTTCTGCGGAGTATCTTTTGCTGAATGTATCTTATGCGGAACTCTTTAAAGCAACAGATGGGTTCTCTTCTGCCAATTTGGTCGGAACTGGAAGTTTTGGCTCTGTATATAAAGGGATTCTAGATCGTGTTGGAACTATGGTAGCAGTGAAAGTCTTCAACCTTCAACAACTAGGAGCTCTAAGGAGCTTCGTGGCTGAATGCGAAGCCTTGAGAAACATTAGGCATCGGAATCTTGTAAAGATCTTAACTTGTTGCTCAAGCATTGATTTTAAGGGTGATGATTTTAAAGCTCTTGTTTACGAGTACATGCCTAATGGAAGTCTAGAAAAGTGGTTGCACAGAGATGGTCATGAGCAGCTGGGAAGGAACCTGAAGTTTATTCAAAGGCTAAACATAGCTATAGATGTGGCTTCTGCACTGGATTATTTACATAATCATTGCCAAACCTCAATCATTCATCGAGATTTAAAGCCGAGCAACGTTCTTCTTGATGATGACATGATTGCTCACGTGGGTGATTTCGGGCTGGCCAGGTTCTCATCTGAGGTTGCTCAAAGTAGCTCTGTTGGAATGAAGGGATCTATTGGGTACATCGCTCCAGGTAACAATCTTATCTCTATTTACACGCACACCCTGACCCCAGACTCCCAGTTGAAACTAAAATTAAGTGGAAACTAAAATTAGGCCTAGGGCCCAAAATAGGCCCATCCACAATTCAGTTGGGCCATGCTGGGGCAAACAATTTGTAAGGTGAGTGTTGCCCTATACATAGATTCCAATTGTGTGGTCCACTTGAGTTATGGATGGTGTTGATTTATAACTCCTAGACCTAAGACGAAGTGACTCGCCTGGTGGTCAGAGTGGATTTCACATAAACATTATGGTAGGGCCCACCCGAGCCACCAACTCCTTTGCTTGCAAGGATGGTCTTGTGAGACCATCACCATCTTTCTCTCTCAACCACAAGTTACGGTGCACACATACCTTACACGTGCCTACTTGGGTGTGTGGGCCGGACAAGGTAGCCCCATCATGAGTACAACCATGCACAAAAGTAAGGTTGGTCCACTCATTAGGGCAGTTTTAAGAGGCATGTCAGCATTATTTTGGATGTGGAGTAAACTTCTTATTTTTAATAGTTGGGAAATTATAATAAGGCTTCAATGAGCATAGATACCAATTAACATAGTAACTGTGTATTTATTTAGATGAGAAATGTTCACATACGATAATGTTGCATGTCCACTTTCACATGCTTCACATGCAATGCTTTCTTTTCCAATGATTAATTCTCACACATTCTCATTACTTTATCACTTGTGTGGAAAATATGAGCCATTTATATGTGGCTATGCTATAAAGTGAATATTAGACCAATGGAGATGTTAGGTGAGCCTTAGTCATATTGTGAGTCAGACCATCGGCTCTCTTCCATAATTTCAATGGTTTGCCTGATGAGTGGACCATCCTATGTTTTTTTTTATCCAAGGTCATCTTTATGGTGCATCCCACCCATGGCTTGGATTTTCTACATAAATGACTCGGGCAAGGGAAATTGTTGTACATAAAAGTATGCTTACAATGTCAAAATTTCCCATACATTTGGTGAATAATGAAACTTCATACCATATTGGTTCTGGTACTTTTATGGTGGGTTCCACCTGTTGAATGGCTTAGGTTTTTATATACCCCACTTAAGACCAAGGCATGTTCCTTAGGTGGGCTCTAGCAAGTGTGTTGCCTTAGCCTGATCATTCTTGTGATCAAGTAGGCTACTCTTGTACATTGAATGTGAGACACTGACAAATCTTCTAATTGTTGGCTCTTAGTGGCATTTAATTTTTATGGAGGGACAAACTGAATGGTCAGTGAAATATCTTCTAAACACTATGAAAGTCCTATGGCCCAACAATTAGTTGGGCCACAACAAAGTGGGAGGGGATGCCCACCCTTGATTTTTAACGGAGCCCACTTAAATTGCAAAACAATGCTATTTTTTTGCCCAATCCTTCATCTGATCTAAATGAAAACTCTATGTGAATTGGGTTGTGTATTATATCACGTGAAATGAGGCTACAAGCACATATATATGGAAGCCTATTACACACCAATATGCATGTCTAAAAGTGGTACATGAGTGCCATCTAATCCATGAATTGGGTGGGCATAGTCAAGTACTTGACTTAGATTACATTCAAACCTGACCTGACCTTAAATCAAAACAAAGGTATAAGGACCTGATAGATACCCAAGCCCAATTTTATTTGGATCCAGGTCCTAAAAAAATGAACTCAGGTTTGAAGGACCCACATGCAGCAAGATTCAAACTTGGTGGCATCAAAATCTCGTTAATTATAAAGATCTAGATGTACCAAGCAGTAGTCACTTCCACCCCACTTGAATCACACCATAATAAGGTATAAAGAATTCTTTTTTAATAACATCTTAAGTTAAGATATGTGTTACACATGAATCACACCCTAATAAGGTATAAAGAATTCTTTTATGACAATATCCTTAATTAGGATATGTGTTACATAATCACAACAATAACTCATATGTTCACTTAATGATAGAGGTGTTGAGTTCTTTCATTTTGGTAGTCTTGTTCAATGTAGAACATCTTTGCAAGAACTTACAAGTTCATAGCACAATATTTATGTTAGAAATTTGGATACCTAGAATAGAAAAATGCCAATTACTTGTTCAAATAGAATATTCCTCTCTCTCTCTCTCTCTCTCTCTCTCTCTAAATTCAACCTTTGGTATTATTTATCTAAATGGTCACTTACATTCCAATATGAGATGTATATATTACAGAGTATGGGATGGGCAGTAAAGCATCTACACAAGGAGATGTTTACAGCTATGGAATTCTTCTATTGGAGGTGATCACTGGAAAGGGGCCAACCGACAACATGTTTAAGGAGAATCTAAGCCTTCATCATTTTGTTGAGTTGGCTTTGCCTGAACAAGTAATGGAGATTGTTCATCCACAACTGCTCGAAGAAGAAACTGAAGTTACTCAACATAATGAAAATCATGTCGGTAGAAGAGATAGAATGCATGAATGCTTGATTTCAATGGTCAAAATTGGTGTGTTATGCTCTGCAGAATCTCCAGGAGAACGAATGTGGATGAGAGATGTTGTTACAGAAATGCATGATATCAAGAACTTTTATCTTGGGGTCGGGATTCATCAAGACAGACAAGTTAGGTCGCAAATATTAGATGAAGGTTCGTCTTACCTTAGTCATTACTAAGTTATTATTGATAGTTGTGTTGAGAAAGATTTTAAAATAAAATTAGTTTGTTAAATGCTTTTCTAAACAAGCTCTTGATATATTTAGCCCTGGCATAAGAGTGTGCTTGTATTGATAGTGATTATATGAGAAGATGTGTTTCTTTTTTTTTCTTTTTTGTCTTTTTTCTTTTTATATTATGTTGGGTGAAGGGAGATTGTATTATAAATTTAATAAGAAAAAGACACCATCTCATCATAATAAGAATACTATTGAGTTACAAATATGTTCAATCGCTACTATATTTTATACAAAAATTTTAAAATGATATTTCAATTTTAAGGAACTAGTTTACTTGTTGGACTACCAACTTACAACTTGATATTAGTCCGACGAAGCATTCATCGAACGAGTCCCATGATGGATTTGGCGCGCGCTCGCGCACACACACACTTACACACACACACACACACACACACACACACACACACACACACAAAAGTAGAAAGAACGAAAGAAAAGAAAAGGAAAAAAAATTTGTATGATCCAAAATATTGTATCATCATTCCTTATACATCTTTACAAGTAAAATAGATATTGATGTTAAATCTATGGAATGATGAAGGCTGGGCCAGACATAATCAATATTTTGAATAGGCCTGAGCCAACCGCAAGCATGCTCATTGTCGTCCAATGTCAGTTATTTGGACTACTAGTCGGATTGAAACTCAATAGGGGGTGATGAGTAACCTAAAGGCTACTTTTGGCGTGCTGTAATTACTATTGCATATGATGCATGACAGGTGGTTAATTGAGCAGGGACTGCTTGTGATGTTTGGGACTCGTTCCTAGCTTTTGGGACTCGTTCCTAACTTTATGCTTTGTATTGATGTGGTACTTGTTCTCAAAAGCCTTTTGCCTGGTGGCAGTGTTGTGGGGTCCACGGTGGTGTATGTGTTTTCCATCAACACCATCCATCTGTTTTGCCAGGCATGAGCCCAAAATGGAAGCAAATCCAAAGCTCAAGTAGACCACACCACATGAAATAATGGTGATTGAACACCCCACCATTAAAAACTTCTCGGCGGCCACAAAAGTTTTAGATCAAGTTGATATTCATGTTTCCCTTCATCGAGGACCAGGTGATGGTATGAACAGGTTGGATGGCAAATAAGCATTAAGATGGGTCCTACGAAGTAATCCCCACGGTTTCCTGTGGTGTGGTCCACTTGAGCTTTAAATTGCTTCATTTCGTAAAGAGTGCGGATTGTCTGTGTTGAAAGCACAGCAAATTCGAGTGCTAGCATTGGTCCACGTCATCTCTGATGAATCCCGCTTGCAAGATACGTGGGATTTCTCTCTTCCGGATAGATTGCCTACTACCTGACATAATTTTTAACGTGTGGAAGTTATCCGGGTCACCATAATTTTGTTGTTTGATCCAAACAGTCCATCAAAATTTTCACATATTTTAGATCATGATCAGAAAAATGAGATACATCCAAAGCTCAAGTAGACCACACCACATAAAGCAGTGAGGATTGAACAAACTACCATTGAAACCTTCTTAATGCCAATCGTGAGGCTTATTTGCCATCTAAACTGGTCATAAGATCACCCCTGGATGAATGTAAAACACAAATACCAACTTGATAAGAGCCGTCTGTGGTACCGAGAAGTTTTCAACGGTAGCATCAATCTGTTTCCTGTAGTGTGGTCCACTTGAGCTTTGGATCTTCCTTGTTTTTAGGATCGTTTCCTTGAATGATCTGAAAAATGGATGGACAGTAGAGATCTAATAAATACATCATCGTATGGCCCACGTAAATTTCACACATGAAGAAATTTTGCTGCTGGATGAAGAGAAAAAAAAAAGGACAGCCGTTGACACGTGGAACATCTGTGGACCCTATCATGATGTATGTATTAGATCCACACCGTCCATCCATTTTTCCATACCATTTAATGCATGAAACCATAAAGAGGCAGATCCAATGCTCAAGTGGGCCATACTACAGGAAACAGTGGGAATTGGATACCTACGGATGAAAGCTTTTAGGGGCCACAGAAGGCTCTCATCAGGCTGATATTTGTGTTTTCCTTTTTGTGTTACCTTTATGAAGATGTTAGATGGCAAATAAACCTCTCAATGGACTCTAGTAAAGTTTCAACTCTAGTCACGCAATCCCTGCTGCTTTCTATGCTGTGGTCCACTTGAGCTTTGGATGTATGTGGTTTTTGGGCTCTTGATCTAGAATAATCTGGAAATATTAATGGACGGTGTGGATGAATAATGGTGGATACCAAAGAAATTAAACATGGTAAAGTGGGGTTGTGTGGTGCACAATCCATTTCTCAGAGAGAGAATGAATCCGCGTTATCTTGAGAGCTTACCTCATTGATAATGACATGTACCAATTAGGAGCCATGGCTCTGGATTTCTGTGTGCTGGATTGTGTTGAAAGGAAAGGAAATTGCAATGCCGTCGCGTCTTCCCCCAATACCCGGAATTTCTACCTTCCCATTACATTGCCTCTACATAGCACAACTTTTAACGTGCGAAACTTCACCACCACCTTTATGTTACATTCCCACTGCCCATCAATTTTTTCAAATAGGTTGAGAGCTTGATTCCAAAAAATGAGGTACATCCAAAGCTCAAGTGGACCACACCAAAGAAAGCCATAGAGATTACACAAACTGTGGTTGAAACCTTCCTAGGGCTAAGTGTGAAGCTTATCCAACATCTAACCTGATCATAAGGCCACCCATTACTAGATGAAGGTACAACACAAATATCTGCTTGATCAGAGTTGTCTACGGCCTAAAGAAGTTTTCAGCGGTAGCATCAATTCCATTGTTTCTTATGGTGTGTTCTAGTTGAGCTTTTGATTTGTCTTGTTTTTAGGCTTATAACCTAAAAAGATCTGAAAAAAATATATGGACAGTGTAGATCTTAGAAACAAATCATCATGGGCCCGCATAAATTTTCCAGCTCGCTTGGAGAGAAGAAAACTGGTTGAAAGGTGGAACTTCTATGGCGCCATCATGATGTATTTATTAGATCCACACAGTACATCCATTTCTTTTCATACCTTTTAGTCACGATGTCAAAACGAGTCAGATCCAAGGCTGGGCCACGCGACAGGAAAGAATGGGAATTGAATGCCTACCATTGAAAACTTCTTGGGGCCACAAACCGCTATGATCAAGATGATGTTTGTGTTTTCTCTTCATCAATGTCTGAGTGACCTTATGAAGAGTTTAGATGGCAAATAAACCTCACAGTGGACCGTAGGAATGTTTCAACGTTACTAGTTCAATCCCATGCCTTTTGTTGTGTGGTCCACTTGAGATTTGGATGTGCCTCATTTTTTACTTAACCTTTAGAATAATAAAAATAATTGATGGAAGGTGCGGATCTAATAGATAGATTGTAACCAGGCCAAGAGAAATTCCACGCGGTAAAAGTGGGGTTGTGTAGCACGCATGATTGAGAGGGAAAATCGGCTTGTTTTGTGAGCTGGCATTATTAGTGGAGCGGATTAGGTGAGACCCCGGATCCACGAGGTGGGTGGGACCCCTCATTGTGGGGCTACTGTGATGTATGTGACTAAATCCATACTGTCCATCCGTATTGAAAGTTTATTTTATGGCATTATACAAAAAATGAACCAATTCCAAATCCCAAATGGGGCATAGTACAGGAAGCAGTGCTGATTGACCATTAAAACCTCACTGTGGGCCACAAAAGCTTTGGATCAAGATGATATTTATGCGGTCTCTTTATGTAGATGTTTGTGACCTTATCAATAGGTTGGATGAAAAATATTTGCAAATAAACATTCCATTGAAATCCATGAAGTTTTCAATGGTAGAGATTCAATCACGACTGTTTATATGGTGCGGTCCACCTAAGATTTGAGTAACCTTCATTTTTTTTATCACACCCTAAAATGATCTTTCAAAATGGTTGGATGGTGTGTATTTAAGACACATACATCACCGTGAGCCCCACCATCAGGGGTCCCACCCACCTCAGTGGATCCGGGTCTCACCAAACCGCTCCCTATTAGTGGTGACGTGGCGGCGTCACATAGTCGTGGGGGCGAGAGCGGATTAGGTGGGACTGTTGGGTTACCATGGGTCCCACCTTGATGTTTTTATTATGTATCCATGCCATCCATCCGTTTTTCCAGATCAGTTTTAGGGAGATCTAATTATCATATGGACCATACCATAAGAAACAGTGGTGATTGACTGACCTACCATTAAAAAATTATCATATGGTCGGACGCAATCGTGAGAGTACAGAGAAAGCGGGACGCGGATTGGCTAGTGAACCAACACCAGCCAGGGGGCTGTGTAAAAGCTGTGTGGGCTCTACCATGATGTATGTGTTTTATCTACTCTGTTCATTCATTTTTCCATCTCATTTTAGGGCATGGGCCCAAAAATGAGGCAGATCCAAATCTCAGGTGGACCACACCACAGGAAAATAATGTTGATTGAACATCCACCGTTGAAAAGTTCCCAGGGATAATATTTTTAGAAGATAATTTATGCATGATCCACACATGGAGGCAGATCCACTGTTGAATTGCACCACGTCACAAGAAGCAGATGCGATTGAAGAAACAATACCATAGGAAATTTCTGTTTTGGTGCCTCTGAAATTTTGGATCCAGCTGATATTTGTGTTTAAACCATCAGGTTTTTTTTTTTTCATAATCTTATGAAGAGGTTAGATGACAGATATAGGGCGACTGTTCGCCGTATAAAGATTTCAAGGGTGTACATCATTATCCTAATTGTATCCTGTGATGAGGTCCACTTGAACTCTGTATCAGCCTCAACTTGTCATGCATTTAAATGAGCTGGAATAATGGATGGTCAGTCTGGATAAAACCCTCATTCATCATGGTGGGTCCCATCTAGCTGTGACAGCAGTCTTCCCCCAGTGCACTGTAGGCAATTTTGAGCACAAACTGGTCGCCGATTAGGTACTACACAACCCCCACATCAGGACAGGCTAGCGCTGTCAGAGCCACCATGATCTATGGATTTTATCCACACCGTCCATTCATTTTTTGCATATCATTTAACATATTGGGTGGAAAAAACCGGGGCAGATCGAAGGTCAATTGGACGATGAATTGGGATTAAAGTCTGACCGTTGTAGCAATCTTGGGTGCCACTGGATGTTTTGGATTAAGCTTATATTTGTGTTTCCTTCATCCTTGTTTCTGTGAACTAATGAACAAGCTGGATGGGAAGTAAACATCACGGTGTGGCCTAGGAAGGTTTCAACGGTAAGCGTCATCACCAGTGCTGCTTCCTGTGCTGCGCCCTACTCGTTCCCTGGATCTGCCTCATTTCTTGGCCTTGACAGAAGGTGATATGGAAAAATGTATGGACGGTGTGGATGGAATCCATTCATCAGGGTGGCCATCAGAGCCGTAGGTATAAGAATGGATGGAATCCATTAATGGTCAGCCACCGTTGTTTCTTATGACAGAATGCACCTTCTAATTGGATCTGCTTCAGATTTTGGGCAGTGTGTTAAAATTAGGTATAAGAATGGATGGATGGCGTGGATACACAATATATACAACAATGGGTCCCACGGTAAGGGGTCTCACTCACCTTGGGGGAATCTTGATCTATGTATGCCGAGCCCCTCTGGGGGCATGGATTAGGTGTTACCGGGTAACAGCTCCGTGGTTGTTACTCTCTCCCTCTCTCTCAAAATTCAACTTTTGATGTTATTTATCTAAATGGTCACTTACATTTTGATATGAGATGTATAAATTACAGAGTATGGTATGGGCAATAAAGCATCTGCACATGGAGATGTTTACAGCTATAGAATTCTTCTATTGGAGATGATCATTGGAAAGGGGCCGACCGATGACATGTTTATGAATAATCTAAGCTTTCATCATTTTGTTGAGTTAGCATTGCCTGAACAAGTAATGGAGATTGTTGATCCACAATTGCTCGAAGAAGAAGCTGAAGTTACCAAACACAGTGAAAATCATATTGGTAGAAGAGGTAGAATGCATGAATGCTTGATTTTAATGACAAAATAGGTGTGTTGTGCTCTGCAAAATCTCCAGGAGAACGAATGTGGATGAGAGATGTTGTTGCAGAAATGCATACAATCAAAGACTTTTATCTTGGGGTCGGAATTCACCGAGACAGACTAGTTAGGTCGCAAATATTAGATGAAGGCACATCTTACCTTAGTCATTACTAAGTTATTATTGATAGTTATGTTGAGAAAGATTTTAAAATAAAATTAGTTTGTTAGATGCTTTTCTAAACAAGCTCTTGATATATTTAGCCTTGTTATAAGAGTGTGCTTGTATTACTAATAATTATATGAGAAGATGTGTTTACTTTTCTTTTCTTTTTTTTTCTTTTCATGATGTGTTGGGTGAAGGGAGATTGTATCATAATCTCATCATAATAAGAATTCTATTGAGTTATAAATATGTTCAATGGCTAATATATTTTATACAAACATTTTAAAATGATATTTCAATCTTAAGGAACTAGTTTAGTTGTGGACTACCAACTTCCAACTTGATATTAGTATGACGAAGCATTCATCCACACACACACACGCCCCACACGACCTGGCCCTAACACCCGAACCTGAACATCACCCGACCCGAACCCGGCCCAGCCTGACCGAAAGCACCCAAAGGTGCTGCTGGTGTGTCTCAAACCTGAGACCAGCTGGTTGATAAACTCGGACTCAACCAGCTGAGCTACAGGCCCTTCCCCAGATTTTGACATCCATTGTTACAATTATGCCATTAGAAATGTTAATACAGGGTTACTAATGTAAGTCTAACCATCATTAAATTGAGAGATTGACACCGCCCATACATTTGCTCATATCCATTTTGATCATGGTCTGAAAATTGATGCCTATCTAAGTGCGTGGTGGGCCGTATGAAGCATTAAAAGTATGTAGTTTGTGGATCATTAAAAGTCATCTGCCTGCACAGGTCCACCTTATATTTTGATCCACTTGAATATTTTAGATATTTCCCAATATTTCCAGCAAATTTAGTTGGATGGTACGGATCATGAAGATCATACATTGTGTGGCATACGTATGTTCCCACCTACAAGTGCGCCTACTGCGACAAGACCGTTTTAGCTACACCTGTTGTCATACCGAAGACAGTCTTACCCCTTTCCGTGTGGCCCACCTTGATTATGTATTTTGTATCCACTCTATCCATCTGTTTTTAAAAGTCATTTTAGTGGATTTGGCAAACAATTATAAAGATGTAAATGTCAGGTGGACCGTAATCTAGATATCAGTGGAGACATAATTTACTTAATTGCTCTCGTAAATATTTACTTACTGTTTATGCATCATTAAATGTGTTGATAATGTTACAAATCCTCGAATGAAGTTAAAAAGAAAACATCGTCTTTATCCGTAACTTTTGTGGCCACAATGGTAAATCACGGCTGTTTCTATCCTATGGTCCACCAGATAAATGTATCCGTGTTTTTTCTAAGACAATACCCTAAAATAATGTAGAAAAACAAATGGACGGCATTAATTGAGAATAAATACATCAATGTGGGCCCCAACGGTAAGGGTCGCACTGTAATGGTTTAGTCCATGTAGTATCACCTAATTAAGTTTCTGGCAAATGATCGACATTATTGATTCTGTGTTTCATCGGTACACAAGGAAGAATCATGAATGGTGAGTCCCCGTGGGTCCCACCACCATGTATGTGGATTTCGAATCCGTCCATCTATTTTGTCAGATCATTGTAGGTTCTGAGCCGAAAATTGAGGTAGATACGAATTTCACGTGGACCACACCACAAGAAATCAACAGTGATTCAATGAGCACACAAGAGTTCAATCACCAATGTTTCCTTTTAGCTTCTAGTGTGGCTGACCTTACATGTGGATATGGCTCTATCTTACTGTCACGGCCGAAAATGCTCTACAAAAATGGATGAACGATGCAGATACTACAGATACATCATTGTGGGGCCCATATAGTGCGGAAATGGAGTGTACCCTATTCCGCCTGGGGTGGGGTCAAGCAAGGTCAATTAGCGTTAACGGGCCTTAACTATCTCAAAATCGGTTAGAAACTAGTGTCCAGCCTCCGAGGACAACGACCGACTAGACAACAAAAACTTAGTTGCCACGCACCTCGTTTTATATGCTGAAATAGGGTAGACCAGATGTTGGATTGGATTTTGTCAAGCGAGGTCAACTATGATTCCGTGCCCTTACCTCCATTGAATTTGGCTCAAAATTGGTGTCGAGCCTTGTAAGACCTAGGTCGACGTGTCTCGGAAACTGGCCCGAAAGGGGCATTGTTGTAGTGTTCAAACCTAGAAGACCTAGTTAGGGTGCAGGCGGTGTCAAGCGAGGTCAACTATGGTTCACTAGCCTGAACTCGCTTGGATTTGGTTTGAATCTGGTGTTGAGCCTCCGAGAACAACAATCCACTTGACAGCAAGAACATGGCTACCATGTAGCTCCTTTCAGATGCTGAAACAGAGTATACCAGATTCTGGATTGGATTGTGTCAACTGGGGTCAACTAGATAAAGTGCCCTTACCTCCCTCAGATTTGGCTCGAAATTGATGTTCAGCCTTATAGGGCCTCAGCTGATGCATCAGCAAAAATTCAACTTGAAAGGGGCCTGGTTGGAGTGCTGAGACCTAGTAGGCCCAGTTGCGACGCGGGCGGTGTCAAGGGAGGTCAACTAAGGTTCACTGGTGTGGAATCGCTCGTATTTAGTTTGAAACTGGTCTGGAGCCTCCAAGGACAACGGCCAACTTGACATCAAAAACTTGGCTTCCATGTGAATCATTTCAACATTTGAAACGGAGTAAACTAGATTCTATAATATTGGATTGTGTCAAGCGGGGTAGTTCAGTACTCTTACCTCTATCGGATTTGGCTCGAAATTGGTGTTTAGCCTTGTATGACCTACGTTGATGTGTCAACAAAAATTCTGCCCGAAAGGGGCTTGGTTGGAGTGTTGAGACCTAGCAGACCCAGTTCAGTGTGAGCAGTGTCTAGGGAGGTCAATTATGGATCACTGGCGTGGAATTGCTCGGATTTGGTTTGAAACTGGTGTTGAGCCTCTAGGACAACGATCGACTTGACAGCAAAAACTTGGCTACCACGCGATTCATTTTAGATGTTGAAACAGAGTAGACCAAATTCTGGATTGGATTGTGTTAAGCTTGGTGAACTATGGTTAAATATCCTTACCTCTCTCGAATTTGGCTCGAAATTTGTGTTTAGCCTTGTAGGACCTATGCCGATGCATTAAAAAAATTCGGCCCGAAAGGGGCCTGGTTGGAGTACTGAGACCTGGTAGACCTAGTTGCAGCGTAGGCGATGTCTAGGCAGGTTAACTATATACATGGTTCACTAGCGTAGAATCACTCGGATTTGGTGTCAAGCCTCCAAGGACAACGACCGACTTGATAGATAAAACTTGGTTACCACGCAGGTCGTTTTAAATGCTGAAATAGAGTAGACCAGATTCAAGATTGGATTGTATCAAGTGGAATCAACAATTATTCATTTCCCTTACCTCCCTCATATTTGACTCAAGAAGTTGGTGTCTAGTTATATGACCTAAGCCAATGTATCATAAAAAATTCAGCCTGAAAGGGGCCTGGTTGGAGTGTTGAGGCCTTACTACACCAAAATTACTGATTAGGAATGGTTGAAAACCGTTCTGGAACAATTTAGGACCGTTCCTAAATAGGGCGTCGCTAAAAATTAGGGACGGGCCAAATTTTAGAAAACAACTATGGATTTAGTTCGGAGCTTATTAGTACCCCATCCGTAGCCATTAGTGTCGTAACCATTTATCAGGCTACAAACTAGATTCGTAGCCATTGCCTTAAAAAAATTATAAAGATTGCCTCCCTAACAGTTGCGAGTACATGTCCTGATAGATTGATCTATACTTCTTATTTCAAAAGAGAACACAAAAACCAATTTCCGAGACAATAAGACTAAATGTGAGACTCCAGCATCGCTAATTCTAAGAGCACAAGTAAAAGAGGAAGGTTGACATCTAGTGGGCAATCGATCATAATATCGACTAGTTAACATACAATGCATGAGCCTGCTCTCATATTGAAAAACAAAAAATTTTAAGAGCGGGCTTCATGTCGAAACATGCAGTTTATAAACTATCCACTTCCCGACCCGACCCTACCCCAAGAGGACCGAACCCCTGCTGATAAGGTTTCTAGAACTACCCACTACATGCAGTTTATAAACTGTCCACTACATGAGCTGACCTAAATTTCAAGCCTAACCCAAACCCAATCTAAATTCTTTTATTCTTGAGACAACCTAACCCCAATAAATGCGATTATTCCCAACTCGACCAAACCCAACACAAATTTGCTCAACCCAAACCCAGCCCAATTTCAAATTGGGTTGGCATTTTCCAACCCGAGGACCATGAAAAACCTCCCAACCTGACGCAAACTCGGGTTGGTTCAACCAGGTTTGGGTTGACTAGTTGTAGCCCTATCATCATAGCCTTTCCCAACTATTCGAGGTCGACCTCTTTGTCTCACTATTGCTTGGCAAAAGCTCTGTGGCCAGTTGCTTACCTTGCATTAACCATCCTTGACTTAGGCTTGGAATCAGCTCGTGCATAACTACTAGGCACAACGTAGTCGTCTTTGTATCTCACCGGTAACTTGTGATTTCTTGGTAGATTCTTTCTCACAGGTAGTTGTTAGCTCCACCTGCTCCTGTACCACTCCTTACGGCTTGGCTTCCTCAAGTGTCACAACCTTTCTTGTTTAAACATCAATCACCGCTGACTTCTTCGTTTCCTTGTGTTCATCCTGACGAAACAAGGAACCCTCATCTGTGTGACCTGATTATATAACTTGTACCCCTTCACACCATCACTATAGCCCACAAAGGTACTTTTTTCCTCTATGGTCGTGCTTATCTCTCTCAACTAACGGTATATATATGAGAGTAAGCATCACAACCAAATACCTGCAGCTCTAAGAAGTCTATCTCCGAGCCACTCCGCACTTCCTCTAGAATTATACAATCAATTGCCATCGACAGGAACCGATTTACTAAATAGATAACCATGTTCATAGCCTCAGCTCATAGATCCTTACCCAACCCAACATTACTCAACATGTTTCAGGCCTTCTTCGAGTTTGATTTATAAGCTCAGCCACACCATTTTACTATGGTGTGTGGCGCACGATGTTATGCCTTACAATTTCTTCGTCCTTGCAATATTTATTAAGCTTTATCGAAGTGAACTCACCGCCATTATCCGTCCTCAACACTTTCAACTTTCGCCTTCTCGCTTTTTCATCTTTGCCTTCCACTGCTTGAAGATGGTGAAAACTTTAGATTTATTCTTCATAAAATAAACCCACACCTTTTTGGGACAATCATCCATGAACGTGAGAAATCACGACGATGCTCCATAAGAAACCATGAGCGATGGCCCCCACACATAAACAGAATCAAATACCCCTCTACTACTCTATTTTTCGATTTTAAACGACATATTTAACTGTTTCCCGTACATGCAATGCTCACATACATATAAGTTAAATCATTTAAAAGCAGGAATTAAATATCAATTTAGGAGTACCTTCATACCGCGCTCGCTCATATGGTTTAGGTGTTCGCTCGCCTCAAGTGCAAGGCTGCGATGTAGTAATAATTCTCGGTAAGACTGAGGTCGATCCTCAGGGAAAGAGGTAAACAATTCCAACTAATCTAATAACTAGATCTAAGAAGTTTAGAAAAATAGTTTTTCACATAAAATAGAAAAATCTGAAAATAAGAAGAACTAGAGCATCAAGGATCCACTTGTAGTAGTCCAATGCCAATCCATTCATCCAAGCACAACACAATTAGAATCAAAGTCCCATCTCTCATCTAATTGGAGGATATAACATTTAAGCACAAACAATCCCACTTAAATTTGGAAATCAGATTTCTAGTTCTAATGAAGCACATAGAACTTGAACTTGTAGCCTTCGGAGTAACAGCCATGCCAAGAGACTATGGCATGCTCAAGGGTTACTTCAATTCAAATTCAAACAACCCAATCATGATAATCTCAAAGAATTGCAAGGAACTCATGTCCGGAGTACACAAACTCTCACAAAACTTCTAAAAATCCAACCATTATTCAAACTAGAACTTGAAAATCCACAAATAAGTAAAAGGGTACTTGAAGAAATGAATTAAAGCGTTGAAACAAACTACAAACTTCACATCTTAGCTCTAGTTAAGAGGTTAGCTAAAAGAAAGCATTAAAAACTAGGAACTAGAACTAGAAGAAGAAGAAAACTAGTTGTAGGAGGCTAGAAAGCCTCCTAGGTCTTGATCTCTTTACTCCCCACGTTGCTATATGGGTTAGGAAGAGGCTGTAGGTGTCCTTTTATGCTTGGAGGCGTCACCTATTTGGAAGAATCGTGAAAGTACAAAGGCCTCCCGCACTTAGGAAACCCAAAAATCGAAATAGGAAATTGCAACTCACTGTTTGCATGTGGCCGACCGGTCTTGACCGATCGGACTGGGCTGGCTGACCGGTCTTGACCGGTCGTACCTGTCTGGAAAAGTGTTCAGGGAGCGCAGAGGGGGGCCGACCTGTTGGCCAACCGGTCTTGACCGGTCGGGCCAAACTGGACTTGGTTCCAGCGGCTTCACAAAGGAAGGCAGCAGGGTGGCCGGCCGGTCATGACCGGTCGGACGTCCCCTTTTTACATTTTCTTCTTTCTTCTCTTCTCTTCTCTTTTTGCTTTCTTCTTTCTTTAGCCCACCTTGAGGCTTCATCCAAGGCTCCTAAATGTGATCTTGTAGTCATCAATTGAGTGAACTCTCTCTCATTCCTTTTGGCACTTGTTCTATTGATCTTCAATGCATACAAAGTGACTCTTTTAACCATGAATTGGTGAAATCTTCCTCTCATTCCTATAATCACAAAAACATGTATTAGATTAGTCTTTAAACATGAAAACCATGCATATAATGTGATGTAATGGGTGAGCAAATGTATAAATTGGAGGCTCAACACTAGGTTTGTGCGCCACATACGAGCCAACATAGATTCTGCTACACTCGGTACTGCTCCACCCGATATAGTTCTCCCAATCAACTTATAGAGATTGCCACTTCTCTGTGCCTTCATAATTGTGAGTGTCCCTTTTAAAACCTTTAAGACACCATCTTGGTTGGTGAACCTGCATCCAAGTACATCAAGAGTTCCCAAATAAATCAGATTCTTCTTCAATTCATAAATGTGCCTCACATCTGTCAGAGTATGCTCCAACCCGTAAAATATCCTGATGTGCACCTATCCAATTCAAACCATCTTATAGGCATGATCATTGCCCATAAGAACCCGTTCACAACCGTACTCGCTATACATGATGAACTAATTCCGATGAGGTGTCATGTGATATGAAATCCCTGTATCCAAAATCCACTCCTGATAGAGGTCATTGGTCTTGGACATTGACCACATCTCATAACCACTAATTCCTTCACTAGAATCTGCTAAATTGGCTTCCCTTGATGATTATTTGAAATTTCATCATTTCGAATTATAGAAGATTCACAGTCCTTCTTTACATGCCCCACCCTCTTACACTTCCAACACTTCAACTTGCAAACCCACTTATCGAAGATGTTACTGTGCTTAGAGTGATCCAACCCTTTCACCTTGTTAGTTCTCTCTAACCTTGCCCACAATTCAGCGGTAGTCAACTTATTTATGACAATGTAAAGGACAACATTGGTTAAACATAGTTTGATTGTGCTCATGACTCATTGATCAAGTTTGTTCCAATCTTCTTCCTTCATAGTTTCCGATCACTTTTCAAGGACTGCGTCTTCCAATCCTTGCTGAATTAGGAGGCCTGTCATCTTCACCTTCCATAATTCAATGTTGTTTTTTCTGGAATACTTTTCTACGTCGAATTTCATGCTAGACGCCTTTGATACCTCGCCTTTCATATTCGAATCTAATTCCTAATGTATGCTTTAATACCACTTGTTTGGAACTCATGGAAGAATAGAGTAGAATCAACCAAGAAAATCACAATTGCAAAAGCAAAACCAACATAAGAGACAATTCGAATTTACATGGAAAAAAAAAAAAAACGCGACACATAGAGATCAATGCACTATGAAAAACAGAAGTTACAAGAGATGAGAATCTTACCTGGATCAAAGTATATAAGAGAAAACCCTAGCTTTTCTCTCTACAAAACTTTCTCAAACCCTAATACACATTTTAGTCCTTTTCCCTAATCCCGATTACACCCGCTTATATAGCCTATAACCAAAATTACAAACAACTCACGCAAAATCGCGCAAAATTGTGGTAACTGACGGTCAATTGGTCAATCAATGGATATCCTTGACCAACCCTCCATCTCCTGAACATGGCAAAAAACAGCAAAGAGTTTACACCATATTCTCGAATACGATGGGTCACTTGAGCCTCCAAGTTGGTCACGCGAACCTTTTCAAAATTGTCCATTGACCAATCTGCAATATCAATGGTATTATGGATCAACTGACCATAACAATCGGTTGACCAATGATGATCCCCTGTTATATTGAAGGCTCCATTTAACGCAAGTCTCGTTCGCTAACCCTACCCCTATCCCCTGATGAAAAGAGACTTCACTCTAAGCGTAGAATCCGAGGCAATGACAATCTCACCCCATCCCTGTCCCCACTCCTTTTGGATATTAGCAGCATCTAACTAAAAAAAACCAAAGGCTTGACTCTAAACTTAGAATCTGGGCCAATGCCAATCTCACCTAATCCCTGTCCCCACTCCTTTGGAATTTAGCAGCTAGCACCCAACAACAAAAAAAAAAAAACAAAGGCTTGACTCTAAATGTATAATCTGGGCCAACGCCAATCTCACCTAATCCCTGTCCCCACTCCTTTGGAATTTAGCAGCTAGCACCCAGCAAAAAAGCATAAAGACATGACTCTAAAGGTAGAATCTGGGTCAATGCCAATCTCACCTAATCGCGGTCCCCTCTCCTTTGGAATTTAGCAGCTAGCACCCAACAGAAAAGGCAACAAAAACTTGACTCTAAAACGTGTACTTGGGCCAACTCATTCAGACCTGGGCCACTCATTGGAATCTCCATGGTCTCAATAAGAGAGAAGACTTGACTCCGTCGTATATAAAACTAGGATGCCTTGCAATTCAACAACAATCAGTCTTCTTATTGTGCATGGCAAAAGATAATAAAATATGACCATTGCAGGAGTTAGATTTTGGACTAAAATTCATGAATAGAGCAAAGTTATTGGCTTTTACAATGATGTCCCTTCTTTGGTGGGGTACACTTGCTCTTTGGATCTGTCTCATTCTTTAGTCCATGCCCTAAAATGTTCTCTCCAAATGGATGGACAGTGTGGATACAACACATACATCATGGTGAAGCCCACGGAAGTTGGTGACGTCACTACAGTAGCGAGATAGCGAGGATTTTAAAATTCAGGCAGATCCAAAACCCGTGTGATGATCAGGCTGAATTTTAGACTCTTGTCATATTGTGGTCTTTCAAAACAGATGGACGGAGTGGATTTGTCACCGACATATCTGTGGACCCCACACAGCTCCAAAACTTTTGTGGATGACTGGAAGAAGAAGAAGAAAAAAAAAACAAATATCAGCTGGATCCAAAACTTTTGTGGCCCACATGAAGCTTTTAATGATCAATCACCACTGTTTCCTGTAGCGTGGTCCACCTGAGATACCTCCCGGTGGGGCAATCAGATCACTGATGTGGAAAGAACGAAACATGGGCACATGATCTGCACCCTAGATCAAAAGGGGCCATTGTAATACTCCCACGGATCCTAGCTGTAGTCCAATATTTGGTTCTTCTTCTAATGTGGAACGTTGCTGCATAGTTTCCTTGACATCCCATGAGAGCCACCAAATCGAAGCTTTAGGCCCATTGGCCCACTCATTAAACAGACTACCAGAAGATGCATGTGCACATCATCTGTGCGTTTTCAATTAGTAGATGTGCGAATCAATACTTTGATCCAGACCAATGACTTGGTGGGGTACAACATGGATGGGCCAGGCCCAAAAATTCTCCCAGACTGGAAAGTCCAAACCCTCCAATGTTCCCCTTTTATTTAGTTGAAAATAAATGAAAGGGTTAGGATTGTAACCTAGGGGAGACTTTTGAGGTTTGGTCTGCACAGGGGCTCATAAGATCAGTGGTCACCCAACCCCAGCCACATACATTCGATCTGTTTGAGGTCCACTAAAGGTGTGTGCATGGAATCCAAACCATGCATCTGGTGTGCCTCTTCATTTGCCCGTACATACCAAGAAGCATCTTGATCCAAAACTAGTGTTTGTGCAATTCAATCAATCAAGGGGGCGACATATGTTAATGATGGCCATTCAGTTAATTTGTGCAATTATGATGGTATAAGCATGCCAGTGCTATACTTGACTCAAGTTTGATTGAACACAGGTTCCTCCACACTGAGATGAACCGTTTAGACTGAATTTAAGAATTCGGCCACCCTCTCAACCATCGGTTGTAATGGTGATCAAGCGATTATATAAGGGTAAAGGTTAGTCTTCCGTATGGATTCTTTTTGCCTTATGTCTTAAGAATTCTTTTTACCTTGTGTCTTAAAGACTTATTTTTTAACGGAACGAAGATGAACATATTTAAACTACAGGAAATAAAATAATGCTAATTTTATTGATAATCGAAGTTTAGTACAATCGACAAAGAAACAATAAACTTGAGAAGAAAGATAAAAAGAAATAAATACTTGAATTGGCCAGGTGGATAAACAATCTTAGCGTATGGTCAGTGGGACGTGCCTAGTGGTTTGATCTTCCAAGGACTTGGTTGTGCGAGATCCGACAATGGAAGGTCACAGATATTTATGTTACACTTAAGCGTATTGTAGCAATAGCGCTGGACAGTAGTAATCTATGCTAACCTAAAACTTGAACGCTCCTCAGGATGGCTGAATAGACGTAGATGGGCTTAAAACTATGATAAAAAAAGATAAAAGACATCGTTGTGTTACGTAGACTAATTGTGTTTGGTTGTGTTTGGTGTGAAGTCGGAGCTCTTCATCGTGTTTTCCTTTTATAACATTGAAAAACAGCAAAATACTCACTAGGTTTCCTTTCTAACATATATATATATATATATTCTTGCTAGCATGACTATAGAGATCTGTGGATCTTATGAGATAAATATCGTCGGTTCTAGATCGAAACTCAATCCATTGGTTCTCATTTGCTCAGATATTGATCTAATTCTTGAATCTTCGTAATCTCCATGAAGGCTTTGATAAATTTTGGAAAGATCTCCCATTTTGGAAGAATTGTGTAAGACATTCTTACTAAGCATATTTAGATTGGTGGTAAAACCATTACCTCGGTGGGTCTTTTATGAATATATTGAACACTGTCTTAGTCATGTGTCACATTAATTTACGGCTACGTGTCATTCGTTGCTTCGTGATCTTTTCTGTAGATGTGCATATACATGGCTCTACACCACTACAATTTTGGCAAGTGATGTGTCGTCAAAAGATAAGGTATGAAAGATATTCTCAAGTGTGAGGATGATTTTGTTATTATTAGGCACGGAGTCTTAACACATGGTGGTATCTTGGTCTAGGAGGGTGTGCCATAAATGGGTGTAAACATTGATGTGGGATACATGGCAAGGGGGAAATGTAAGATCACACCTATATTTTATATATTTAAGTGGTGTGATCCACCAGAGTTTATGCATGCTCCTCCATTCTAGTAGGTTGCGCATGAGGATTTTGTTAGATGTCATATCAATGATATATCCTATAACCAAAATTAGAAACAACTTACGCAAAATTGTGAAAAGCGATGATCGATTGGTTAGTTGATGGACATTACTCAACCATCCCTCGGTCGCCCCAACATGCAAAAAAATGTCGAAAGAATTTACACCATATTTTTGAATATTGTCGGTTTGACCTCCAAGTGAACCTTTCCAAAATTGTCCAGCGACCAATCTGCAATATCCATGGTATTATGAATCAAACAACCATAGCAAGTCTCATTTTCTGACCATACCCCGATCCACCCACGAGGCCACGACTCATTGAGGTGGCTCAAGCCCATTAACAACTCTTTATTTATTATTTATTATTTATTTTTATTATTGTTATTGTTACAGTTAAACTTCATGCTCGATGATTATCAATTGAGTGAATCTCCATGTGAGACTATGATCGTGTCTTGGAAGCCGCACTTCTCTAGCTAATCCGCACCTGCAAGTACCTGAAACTCATTGATGTTCAGTGTGTCCATGGCAGTGATTGCAGAAATGGGCCGATCCTGTCCGAGCCAGGTGGACCTTAATCTGGACAGTGTGCCATTGACAGAAGAAACGATAGCGGCTATAGGCAAATTCACTCCCAAGCTCAACCTCAGCAGTACCACTATATTTAGTCACGTTCTCAGTAACATTCTAGACTCATACAGTGAGCGTGAAAGAATGAAATCAAGATCAAGGCCATATACTCCAGCCCTCGGGCCTGATATTCCAGCCCAAGCCAGCCATAGAGCCAACAGGTCAGCCTGATCCATTTAAGCCAGTTTATTAATCAATCTAGGTGCAATGTTGCAAGCTTGGATCCATCCCCTTGACAAAAAAAAATATACACGTCCATAATTCAAACAGAGTGGCAAATGGTGAGACTAGTCTGGGGCTACTGGCCCACTTCAAACAAATCAACTGTTCAAATCCCAACCCGACTTACAGCCCATGGACCCGTAACCCGATTCTCAACTATTTGCTAATTGAGTTTAGAATTTTTAGTGCATGATCCCACCCATCAACAAGTTATTAGGCCTGAGCACCACTCCTTCGATCCATTTTCTTTAATAGGTCTTGTTTTCTGGCTGAAACTGAAGTACCGCCCAATAAGTACAGCCAAGCCTGAGTTAGAACCAAGCCTAGCCAACTGGCCCACAGGCTTAGGACAGGCAGAGGCCCATTGGGTGCCCTAAATATAGTGCTCCACTTAAGCTTGGGCTGTGCAAAATAAATAAAAAAAACTTCCAATAGACAGCATCACATGCCAAACAAATTAGTAAAAGATCTGAGCCCGTATCAAGTCTCAGGCCCACTCCTTTGAATCTGGTAGTACCAAAGATGAAAGGAGACTTCACTCTAAAAGTAGAATCTGGGCCAATGCCAATCTCACCCAATCCCAGTCCCCACTCCTTTGGAATTTAGCAGCACCCAACAATAAAACATGCAAAGACTTTACTCTAAAAGGTGTACTTGGGCCTACTTATTCAGTCCTGGGCCCACTCCCTAGAATCTCCATGCTCTCAATAAGAGAGGAGACTTGACTCTAAGCTTGGAATTCGAACCCAAACCATCAAGTCCTAGGTCCCACCCCTTAGAATCTCACAGCTCAGAGATTTGACGGTAGAAATAGAATTTCAAACCAAAGTAATCCATTCCCATTCCTATCTTATTAGAATCCCCTAACACCACTAAAAATAAAAAACAAGAAGGGGGGCTTGACTTTAAAATAAGAATATGGTCCAAATGTTAATCTTACATATTGCGGAATAATCAGATCGTCGATGCATCAATAATGGAAATTCCATACTATAATTTTAAAGCCATACATGATTGGGAAGACATTCCCGATGCCCTCATGTTGCCGAGAAGAGCTCTTGGTCTTCCGCACCTTACACCTTTAGGAGAACCTCTTAATGGGACTAGGGTTTTCTCTCATGTGTTGGTGAGGGGACCAAGACATCTACTTATAGGAAAGAGAGCCAAATAAGCTTACCCATCACACTTCTCTCCTCTAGGGTCTCCACACCGTAGGTTTCCATATTTGGCGTAATAACCATGGTCCCTATTCGTGGTTATTAAGCCAGATATGGAAACCTACGGTGTGGAGACCCTAGAGGAGAGAAGTGTGATGGGTGAGCTTCTCTGGCCCTCTTTCCTATAAATAGATGTCTTGGTCCCCTCACCAACACATGAGAGAAAACCCTAGTCCCATTGAGAGGTTCTCCTAAAGGTGTAAGGTGCGGAAGACCAAGAGCTCTTCTTGGCAACATGAGGGCATCAGGAATGTCTTCCCAATCAGGTATGGCTTTAAGATTATAGTATGGAATCTCCATTGTTGATGTATAGACCATCCGATTATTCCGCAATATGTAAGATTAACAGTTGGTATCAGAGCAACCTATGCATGAACATGGTAGATTTCGGATCTTTAAGTTTTTCTCTATCAGTAAGGCAGATCGGCTATATGGTAGTTCATGCTATCTGGATTGCGGTCTCCTTGTGAGCCTAGGTGATGAATGATAGTCAGGAAATCAGATTGAAAACTTAGATCGCCCAAATCCAGCAAGCACCATGATTACCTGCATGTGTGGCAATACAATCTCAAAACTCTACCCAAATCAGATCCCTAACCTCGACAACCAATGAGATCGATCGTCGATCAATTAGATTCGGAGGTGCTATTGTTCTATCCATATCAGATCCCTAACCTTGGCACCATGATTTCATGGCGTTGCTGGTTGTTATATCCAGCAGAGGCGGCTACCAAAATCACTGCCTTAAAAACATACAGAATAATAAAAAAAAAACCCCGCTGCTCTTTTTAGCATCATGGCGGCACCAACTGTTGTCGTCGCTATGCGAGCCTGCCGCCATGGTCGACCGCAGCCGTCCACTCTATGTATGCCGAGAGCCTGATCATGGCTGTCAGTGGCGCATTCCCCTGCTCCGCCATCGTTCGCCGCTGCCATCAATGGAGTTTTCTTCCCTCCCAGCCATGGCTTCAGGCGGTCGTCGGTGGAGCATTCCGTGCAAGTAGACACAACGTCTGTCGGGTGGCAACCGGATTCGGCAACAGTCAGGGCCGGTAGTTGCCATCGTCCTCTCCAGCGGCAACTGGGTTTTGTGACGATGGAGATCGGATGGCGGTGGCTGATGGCGAGCGTGACACTGGACTGCCTGTGTGACGGTAGGCAGTGGTGACGGCGGCCAGGGTCTCCACCCTGTAACAGAGAAGGTCACGTTAGGGTTTCTATTTTGGGGATGGGGGCTTTCTGTTGAATAAAAACAGGTTTCTGTTTTGGTGTTGAGGTCTTGCTCAGGCTGTGCCTGAAATGGGTTGGATTCGCAAGTGGTTTTCATTGGGCATATGCATTGGGTCCGTTTCCAGCGGATCAGGGCCTGCGTTTTGGGCCTGCCTAATGGGCTATTGAGCTGTCTATTAGGTCCAGCACATGGATTCTCTCTTGGGCTTGTTTCAAGCAGGAAATGGGCCTGCCTTTGGGCTCGTTTAGGTAGATCTTGGGCCCTACTTTAGGGTCCACCTTGATGACAATTTTAGGCCCATTTGCTGAATGGTTTTGAGCCTTGTTTTAAGCCCATGCCCTGCTGAATCCAGCCCAGTTTAGGGCCCATTGGATGCTTGTTATGAGCCCAACCCTTGGGCATATTGTCCATTCATTCTTTGGACATTGTGCGGCCCGCTTTAGTTAGCTTGGGCTTGTTGATCTTAACCATTTAAATTGTGTATACTTGGGTCATCCTTCCAGTACAAGTAAAAGCCATATATATATAATTGATGGTTGGTATGTTTTACTTAATGGATGGGCCAGGTAAATCAGATAAGATGGTTATTCATGGTTGAGATTTGATTTGGCCCAAAATAAGGCCATTACCCATATCTTTTTATTGATATTCAGAGTTGACCACTAAAGAATTTAATCCAACCACCACTGTACTAAATATTTTAGATTTTGAGCAATCAACATCAATCATATTTTGGCCAAATCAGAACTTTTGCAATGTGGTTCGTTATGGGTAGAACCATTGGCAATCCTTGAGTCTAGAAGTGAGGATTGAAACTAGTTGTGTTAGCCACCAAAGTGGCCTCAATTTGTGAAGATCTTTACTTCTAGACTTCAGTATATGAAATTCAATGACTTTAGATTATAGGATTGCATTCAGTTGTGTTCATACCCAGGCGAGCGGTGGTCAGAACAAAGAAGTATCATCATTTGGCTGGGTGTGAACGGGATGAAGTGGTTGGTGATGGTGATATAGGTCTGAGAGATTCATTTCACCCAAAGGTGATGGGCGTCTTAGATTTATTTCACCAACATTGGTTAGTTTCATGTTCAGAAGATCCTCTGTATATTACAATTTCACCCAAAGGAGGAATCGTGATGATATGTTGGGCTCTTGCTAGAATTTGATGAATATGACCCATCATCATTCTGGGTCATTTGATTGAAGGCCCAAATTAATCAAATGTTTATACATGCATAATGTTTGTGGTTTACGTTCATGCATTGTTATATGGGACTTGTTTATTAATGTGAGTTTTATGCTTTAAATATCTAGCTATGACTGTTTCCAACATTCCAACCCAATTCAATTCCATACCTTTGCTTACTGGGTCTAATTATTCAAAATGGAAGTCGTCCGTTGAAATAGTCTTAGGTTGCATGGACTTGGATCTGACCCTAGAGGAAGCAGAGCCTCCCATTCCAACTGACTCCAGTTCAGAATCAGAAAAAGCTCACTACAAGGCTTGGACCAAGTCAAATAAGATGTGTCTCAAGATCATAAAGAACTCAATTTCTGAGACCATGCAGGGTGTCATGCCCGACACTGAGAAAGCTAAAGATTGCTTGACTAAAATAGAAAAACGATTTAAAAATCGGATAAAGCTGAGCTAAGTTCACTTTTACATAAGTTGACTCAAGCTACCTATAGCGGTCAAAGAAATATCAGGGAGTACATTGGTGGATTGTCTGATGTGGTGGCTAAAATCCGCACATTAGGCCTTAAGATTGAGGATGAACTCCTGATTTTCTTGGCTCTGAACTCCCTCCCTCCACAGTTCGATCAATTCCAAATCAGCTATAATACTCAAAAGGAAAAGTGGACATTGAACAAACTGATATCTCAGTTCGTTCAGGAGGAATAGAGACTCAGAAGGTCTAGCAAGACACAAAGTGCGCACTTAGTAACATCTGGTTAAAGACGAAAAGGTAATAAGAAAAGAAAGCACACTTCAGGAAAACGTTATACGAGTCCTGGGGGTGGCAATCAGCCTAACTCTGGAAAAATATTTAGGAAGAAAAGAAAGGGTCCTAATGATGGCTTTCTTCTGCAATAAGCCTGGTCATCAGAAGAAGGATTATGAAGGATTTAAAGCATAACTCGTTTCTAAGGGTAAAAATCATATTTTAGTCTGTTTTGAATCAAATTTAGCTGATGTGTCCACAGACTCCTGGTGGATAGATTCTGAAGCAACTATTCACATATGTAATTCCATACAGGATATGCTCCAAAGCCGGACGCTAACTGATGTAGAGAGATCAGTCTATATGGGAAATAGTTAGAGTAAACGTGGAAGCTATTGGAGTCTGTAGGCTTACGTTATCGTTAGGACACTTTCTTGATCTAGTAGATACTGTTTGTGTGCCTTCTATAAGGCGCAATTTGGTTTTCATTTCTCGTTTAGACAAATATGGTTATGAGTTTAAATTTACAAATGGAAAATCAAGTATTTGCTATGATTCAGCTATGATTAGTTCTGGCACTTTAGTTAATAACCTTTATCAGCTAGATTTGGATGTTTCACATGTATACAGCATTAACTCCTAACATGGAAACACTAAAGGCATCAAACGAAGTTTAGATTGTAAGAATTCCTCCATGCTATGGCATAGGCGATTAGGCCATCATCTCTCGTAAGAGATTGGAAAGGCTTATGCATAAAGGAATTCTTCACTCCCTGGACTTCTCAGAATTTGGGGTTTGTATTGATTGCATTAAAGGTAAACAGACTAGAATAAGGAAAAAGAGTACCACTATGAGCGTAGGACTCTTAGAAGTGATTCATACAGACATCTGCGGACCGTTCCCTACAGCATCTTGGAATGGGCAGAAGTATTTTATCACTTTTATAGATGACTACTCTCGTTATGAGTACTTATACCTTATTAATGAAAAATTAGACGCCCTGAATACATTTAAGATTTATAAGGCTGAAGTCGAGAATCAACTCAACAGAAAGATCAAATTCGTTAGATCCGACCATGATGGTGAGTACTACAGAAGATATAACGAATCTGGGCGTAATCCAGCTCCATTTGCTAGATACCTGCAAGATTGTGGCATCGTCACCCAGTACACCATGCCTGGTACTCTAGAGCAGAATGGTGTAGCGGAAAGGTGTAATCGTACCTTAAAGGACATGGTGCGATCTATGATTAGTAATTCTACGTTGGCAGAATCTTTATGGAGTGATGCGTTGAAAACGACTGTGCATATCCTTAATAGGGTCCCAAGTACGGCTGTAATGAAAACTCCATATGAATTGTGGGCAGGGCAAAAGCCTAGTCTACAATATTTTCGTGTATGGGGTTGTCCTGCAAAAGCCAAACCGTATAACCCGCATGAAAGAAAGCTTAACCCCAGAACTGTTAGTTGCTTCTTTATTGGATACCAGAAAGATAAAAATGATTCAGATTTTATTGTCCATCATATTACATGAGAGTCATTGAGACAACGAATGCTAGGTTTATTGAGAACCCTGGAGATAGTGGGAGCACAAATTTAAGAGATATTGTATTTGAAGAAGAGCGGATTGTGATTCCCACCACAATCATTCAGAGTAACGTGGTTGTCCGTCCAGCAGTGGATACTGAGATCCCTATGGATGACCATGTAGAGCCTCAAATACAACCCACTGATGAGGAAATGGAAAACCCAATTCAGAATAATGAGCCATTAAGACGATCACATAGAGAGAGCAGATCTGCAATACCAGACGATTACATCGTTTATTTTCAGGAGCATGAGTTTGACATTGGGGTAGAAAATGATCATGTGTCCCTTTCACAGGTCGAGTAAAGTGCGAATTCTTCTCATTGGTTCGATACTATGAATGATGAATTGAAATCCATGAAGGGCAACAAAGTCTAGGACCTTGTTGAATTACTTGAAGGGAGTGGCCGATTGGTTGTAAGTGTGTATTTAAAACCAAACGGGACTCTAAGGGCAATATCAAAAGGTATAAAGCCAAGCTAGTTACAAAGGGTTTCACTCAGCGTGAGGGCATTGACTTTAAGAAGACTTTCTCACCTGTATCTAAGAAAGACTCCTTTAGGATCATTATGGCTCTTGTGGCTCATATGGATCTGGAGCTACATCAAATGGATGTGAAAACTGCGTTCCTCAGTGGAGATCTAATGGAGAACGTATATATGTTGCAGCCAGAAGGTTTTAAAGCCAAAGGCCCAGAACATTTGGTCTGCAAACTTAAGAAGTACATTTTTGGGTTGAAACAGGCATCACGACAGTGGTACCTAAAGTTTCATGAAGTCGTTTCCTCATATGGTTTCATTGAAAACACTGTAGATGAGTGCATATATGTGGAAATTAGTGGGAGTAAGTTTATCATTTTGGTCTTGTATGTTGATGACATTTTATTGGCCAGTAGTGATATTGGATTGTTGCGTAAGACTAAGAAATTTCTATCTCAAAATTTTGAGATGAAAGATCTTGGTGATGCCTCATTTGTCATTGGCATTCAGATTAGCCGGGACAGATCACGTGGATTACTTGGCCTGTCGTAGAGGGCCTATATTGATATGGTTCTCGAAAGAATTGGCATGCAAGGTTGTGCTCCTGGCCAAGCACCTATTGTAAAAGGTGACAAGTTTGGTCAATTTCAGTGTCTTAAGAATGACCTAGAAAAGGACAAGATGAAAGCTATTCCGTATGCGTTAGCAGTAGGGAGCATCATGTATGCCTAGGTCTATACGCGTTCGGATATTACTTTTGTGGTTGGAATGTTGGGCAGGTACCTTAGCAATCCAGGAATGAATCGTTAGATAGTTGTAAAGAAAGTGTTGCGCTACCTGCAAAGGACAAAGGACTTCGAACTCACATACAGGAGATTCAACCATTTGGAGTTGGTAAGATATACAGATGCTGATTTTGCTGGTTGTCTCGACAGTAAGAAGTCCACCTCGGGTTATGTATTCATGATAGTTGGTGGAGTCGTATCATGGAAGAGTGTGAAACAGTTGATTACAGCATCATCTACCATGGAAGCAGAGTATGTAGCTTGTCATGAAGTCACGAATCAGGCGGTCTGGCTTCAGAGTTTTTTCTTTGGTTTACAGGTTGTGTAGACGATCCTAAAACCATTGAAAATCTATTGTGATAGTTCAGCTGTAGTTAACTTCTCCAACAACAACAAGCATTCATCGAGGTCAAAGGACATCAACATTAAATACCTTGTTGTGAAGGAGAGAATTCAGGACCGTCAAGTGTCTGTGGAACTCATTGGCACAAGGCTGATGATAGCGGATCCTCTCACTAAATGCTATACTATCACGCTCTTTAAGGAGCATGTGGCGTCTATGGGAGTTGTTGATCCCAACGATGTATTTCAGTAGTAGGAGTTTTCATATATGATCCGATTATATCCAGACATTTTTAGAGATATCTTTTATGCATTGATGATTCTGTTTTTCAGTTTCTATCTTGCTTCTCATTCAGTGTGCACATTTAGTTTTAAGTAAGCATGACTTTGGTTTGAGTCTTAGAGACACGTTCAGAAGGACAACTTGAAGATAAGCACGTATGATCACATAAGACTGTAGACACCCCACCTTCGGCTACACTGTTGGTAGAGATAGCTGGATGAATGGAAGACCATACCCCCAAATCCTATGTCCAAACTCAGCCAAACTCACCCTTGTAAGTCTCAATCCATAGCCCAACTCACCCCTAAACATCAGCCTGAAAAACCGCCCAGTCAAAAAATCCTAAAAAAAAAAGTCAAACTCACTGAGTCAACCCGCTGAGTCAAATCACCGAGTCAACCTGTCGAGTCAAACCGCCGAGTCAAATCACCGGGTCAACCCACTGAGTCAAATCACCGAGTCAACCCGCTGAGTCGACCCACCGAGTCAACTCACTGAGTTCCAAGCAGCAGCCCCGAGGCATGTCCGTACTGCCCGCGGGATCCCGAGAGCGTCCGTACGGGCGGCCCCCTGGGTGCCGCCCAAACATATTTACGGGAACTGCCACTGCCCGCTGCTATAAATACCCCCCTCCCCTTCTCATTTCAACAAGCCTTCGAGCCTAGGGAGAGCCCGTCTGTTCCGAGTCCTTCTCCACCCTTTTAGCCCACTTTTCCACCAAGGAGAGCCCGAGTGAGGAGAGCCTAGCCCTGGTCTAGCCCAGCCTGACCACTGGTCCAAGTCTCTCAAGCCATCCAAGTCCTGATCCAGCCACTCGAAGCCAACCCTTGCGACACCTCCGTCCATCTAGCTATTCTTTACTAGCATCATCTCATTCGCATCTAGCATAAGTGCAACATTTACTTTTCTTCCAACCCCCCTGCTTCACTACAAGCACTTTTATCATTCAAGCACATAACATGCATCTCGCATAAAGCACCTGTCAGTTCGAGCGTATGCTCTGGGCTTGCCTGTTAATGGAAACCTGCCATTAGAAACTCTTACCGTTCAGACCCGCATTCATACATTAGTCACTACAAGCACTTTGATTATTCAAACACACAGCATGCATCTCGCATAAAGCACCTGTCAGTTCGAGCGTATGCTCTGGGCTTGCCTGTTAATGAAAACATGCCCATCAGAAACTCTTACTGTTCAGACCTGCATTCATGCATCATGTCATCTATGAGAGTATACGAGGATTAAAACAGACTTTCAAGTGTTAGTTCGATTTTATGAAGTAGAGACCGTACTTCGGTATGGGCAGTGTGTGGGGTGCTTAACCTCTTCCCACCCTGTAACCGTGATCCCTTACCTTGAATCTCTGGCCGTAGATCAAAAGGAGTCATTTTAGAGGAAGGAATCTTCAGATCCCCTTCTCTAACGTTTCTACAGGGTCTACCCAACTGTAGATTCGAAGTAACTAGCTAGTGGCGACTCTGGTCTTACATAAACTCATCTAAACACATCCAGCTTAACACGATAACCAAACAAAGCCCTCGAGAACGAGGCAAGCCAGTGGCACAAACGACGATTCGCGCGCACTTACCTTTTCTTCTTTTTCCGAAAGGAAAGGGAGAACGTCGTCGGGAGCGCGGAACGGCGAGGGTCCACAGAATGGCGACTCCACTTGGGATTTTCTAGTCCCACTAGTCGTGATCCGACTTGAAAAACAGAATCCTTCCTATACTTGAAAGTCATTAGTCCTCATACAATCTCATCTGCATAGCATTCTACCCAAAACCAAAACAAAAAAAAATATAAAACCCCAAAACCCGAAAGAGTAGAGTATAGTCCTCACCATTGCGCATCCTCGGGCTCAACGTGTTCGGAAACAACTTCCCTTCCGCAGCATAATCCGCACTCAGGCACAGCAAGCCATGTCCGACCACGAAGAAGAAACTCATCTCTTCCCCACTCTTGAAATGACCGAAGCGCAACCTCCAGCGCAACTGCCAATTGAGAATACGCCAATCATACAAGAATTGGCACAAGGATTGAGAGCAATGCAAGAAATGCACTTGCAATTCATGCAAGCACAAGCTACCGTAGTAGCCAACAATCAGGTTAGCCCAGTTCAGCAATCTCAGCAACCATGCCGGGTCCCTCTGGCCTCCAGTTCAAATCAAGCACAACCATCGGAGTTTGCCCAAGACTACCGACAGCAGCCATCTCAGCCCTTCGGTATGGGGCATTCTCCTCAGTACCTTCCCGCGACGAGAAGGCCGCCTCAGAGCACTCCTGTCGCAGGAACTTCTAGTCAGCTTCCAGTCAATCTTGCAAACAACAGTCTCAGTAGATCTTAGCATATCCCCGTCGATGGGACTCCTTTCCTTTCTCAACATGTCCCCGCCGATGGGACCCCTTTTCAATTTCAGAACATCCCCGCCGATGGGATTTCAATTCAATTTCCAGCAACAGGGACAGCACTGGCGAATGCCCACAATGGGGGTGAATGTCAAGCCCGCATCAATCAACGGACAGTGGCGAATACCCAACAAGGGGGTCACTTCCCAGCATCTCAGCCTCCTACAAATAGGAGCACTTTTCAATTCCAGCACATCCCCGTCGATGGGATTCCAGTTAATTTCCAGCAATCTTCAATTCATCAAACTCCAGTTAATTTCCAGCAATCTTCAATTCAGCAGTCTCCAGTCAATTTCCAGCAAGTTCCAGTTCAACCTTCAGTACAATCCCCAGTTCAGTTACAATCCTTTCAAGCACAAGTTCATCAGAATCCAGTTCAGTCATCAAATCAATTTCAGCAACCCGCGGTTGCTTTTCAGCAAACCCATAGGGTCGAAGACATCGACCACTATGCCGAAGAAGAACGTGCCTTACTCCAAGAGGCACCAGTCGCTCAAACGGATCACTCAGGACTGGACGAGTTGCGGGAGCAGTTCCAAATCTTACAAAATCAGCTTCAGCGACAACAAGGAATCGATCTACCTTTGACCAAGTTCAGAGACTTGTGTCCCTTCCCAGATGCTCAAGTACATCAAAACTTTGAGGTACCAAAATTCAAAAGATACGATGGCAGCGGTTGTCCCACAGCACATCTCAAGGCCTTCTGTGGAGAGCTGAGTGCAATCTCAGGAAATAAAGGGGCCCTCATCGCTTATTCCAAAAATCTCTAAAGGGTGATGCCCTAAATTGGTACACATCATTGGATTGCCATCGCATCAGGACTTGGGAACAACTTTCCCAGGCTTTCGTCGACAGATTCGCTTACAATCTCAACATGGCACGCAGAAGAGCCGACCTCGCAGCCCTCAGGCAAAGAAACGACGAAACACTATCGGCTTATGTGGGACGTTGGCGAGCTATGGCAGCCAAAATGAGGACACCTATCGACGACGAAGAACAAATCTCCATGATTGTTCATTCAACATATCCAGGCATATCTGGATATCTCATCTCGCATCCATATGCGAATTTCTCACAATTTATCCGTGCTGGAGAGCAAGTCGAACCAGGAATCCGTGCCGGGACAATCTCCCCATGGCCTCATCAAGCCACTCCAGTCAAGAGGAACAGAGTGGAGGGAAGACCCATCCGATATGGGAACGGAAACCGCAGCGGTTCTCCTCCCCGCCCGACAGAGGTAAACAATATCAGCACCACTGCTCAGGGTAATCAATATGCTCCCCTACAGGGACGTCAACAATATCAGTAGAATTAGGTTCAGTACCAACCTCAGCGGTATCAGCCGCAACCGAATCCTCAACCACAGCCACAACCACCTCGACAACAGCAACAGTTCAGAGGGAACGGTCAATACTCATATCAGAATAGACACAATTACAGGGAGCTTAAGAAGTTCACTCCACTCACTCAACCACTTAGTCAAGTCATGACTATGCTGGTACAAAAGCAGTTACTCACTCTGATGACACCCAGGCCTCCTCCAAATCCTCTACCTCTAAACTACCAAGAAAATGAGTATTGTGCCTACCATCAAGGACGTGGCCACACCACTGATCGATGCTTTACTTTGAAGAATGCCATACAAGATCTGATCGACGACCGAAAGATCGTCATCTCGGTCCCCGAAACTCCTGCAGCAGCTTCCACCAACATTCTTCAGAATTCTCTGCCTCAACATCTGACGGATCCCAATTCATCTTGTGGCCCTACCGTCAACAGCATAGAAGAAGGAGAGCGCCTCGATCGCTTCTTCTCCCATATCCAGTCCATTCATGCCTACACTTATGGGACAGCAAATCCTCCTCCGATCCTGCCAGGGGCAAGTCCCTTTCCTCCTTCAATCTCCGAGCCAGTAGTACTCGAAGGAACACTTCCATATGATGTGTCAGTTGTTCAAGGGGCACCTTATAGCCATTCATGTTGGGAACCAGTCGTCCTGGAAGGAGCACAATCATACATCGAGCCAGCATACGAACCTGTCATTTTGCAAGGGACAATTTCAGCACAGGAACAATACAATCCGCAATGGAGGAACTATACTCATCAGCAGCAAGAGCCCATTGTCTTGGAAGGAGCTCTTCCAGATGAGCCAGTCATATTGCAAGGGGCAAATCCTGGAGGCGTGTCAATCACACTACAACAGCTGGGACGAACAAAGAAACCCCCTGCCATATCAAAAGAACCAGTATTCCCCATGGGAGCCTCTTGCTCCAGGAACGGTCAAGCCAGGACCGCGACCTTATATGATCTATGAAGACAAGTCTCGATATTTTCCCTTCAGCACAAGCAATAATGTAGTCCTCAAGGCAAAAGCTCCATACGAGGAAGATCTGGTACCCACACCAGCACCGTTGCAAGAACCGGTGGTCCTAGAGGGCAAAGGTGAGGAAAATTATAAAGAGGTCATGGGAAACATGAATCCCAATGGGCGTTGCATCCGAAGAGATAATCAGATCAGAGTAAATCCCAAAGGCGCTCTCTCAGGCCTCGGCAACAAAAATGAAGCCGCATACGATGTGACGACTCAGCTCAAGTCAATCCCTGCTCAAATCCCAGTATGGGAGCTACTCTGCACATCTCGCATACACCGAGAAATGTTTGCCAAAACCTTGAGCGATGCTCACGTCTCCTCCGATATGGCACCAGAGATGATAGCATTGATGATTGGATAACTCCTGGCTCCACGCGCCATTACCTTCACCAATAATGAGTTCCCACCAGAAGGACGTTATCATGGGCGATCCCTCAACATAGCCTTACGATACAAAGACCTCTATGTCCTGCTGGTCCTTATCGATAATGGCTCAAGCTTAAACGTCTGCCCACTCAAGATTGCGGAACGTCTAGGAATCAGTCCTTCTTCATTTCGACCCAGCACCATATGCGTCAGAGCATTCGACAACACCCGCCGATCAGTGGAAGGGGAGGTCGACATAGAGGTACAGATAGGTCCGGAATTCTCCACTATCACATTCCAAATCCTGGATATATCAGCCTCTTTCAACATGTTGCTCGGATGACCTTGGCTGCACAAGGTGGGGGCTGTGTCATCAACCCTACATCAACGAGTGAAATACATCTGTGGAAATCAAGTGATCTCTATCCATGCAGAGAAGGAGCTCATCATCCCTTCCAATGCTGCTGCCATTGAACCAGACATCCCGATCATCGATATTCAGCACTCTGAAGAAGACGTCTCGTTTCATAGTTTCGAATTCGAGACTGTGAACTCTATCGCCAATCCGGAACTGATAAGGGTGGACCGTGTATTTTCACTAGCAGAACGTCTGAGCCTCAAATACCGAATGAAGAATCATTTCAGGTCCAGAAAGATACCGCTGGTATATAACCAATGCAAATGGGGACTCGGATACAGGACAATCTTCATGAACAAAAGAAGAAAGAAATTTCGGTACTCACCCGTCCAATTCGTCAAGCCAGGAGAACCTTGCAAAGATCCAGGAAGGAATCAACCGACTGCACTATACAAAGGCCTCCCGATGAGCCTAGCTTGGGCCACGTGGCCCCCCATTCGATGGGATCAGATTCCCGAACTGTCTAGGCCTCCAGAAGAAGAAGGAAAGGATGAAGATGAAGAAGAAAGTCAAATACAATAGCTTCAGGACCAGGTTACTCTGACACCTGCTCCCAACCAAGGGCACAATCTACTCACTCCAAGATCAATCAACCAGGGGCACAACTTGCCCACCTCAACATCAATCAGCAAGGGGCACAGCCCACCCATCTCTGCAGAATCAACATCGACAATCATCAGCCAGGGGCAGAAGCAGCCCATACATTGGACCAAGAAAGGGAAATGGCCAGCCCTGGATTGGTCTGATGTCCAGATTCCAAACTCATGTCTAACCGTGGAACCAGATGAACTGCAGTGCGAGGTAAGTGATCCAGGAGGGACTGAGTACGAATCAGATCTCGAACCTAACAAGCGAGAAATCATGGTCATTGGGCCAGACCGTGACTCTTCGCCCAAATCATCAACCCCCACCTCCTTAGGGGAGGAAGTGTGGGGTCCTGAATGGTCATCTATTCCCCTAACTCTTGAATCAGCCAGAGAGTCATCTAAGAGCTCTGGCTTCCAAAAAAAAAATGCCAGTTTGAGCAACGAGCGGAGCTTTGGGACAAGCTAGGATCAATCATGGTCTGCAATGCCCGCTTGTTCAAAGTCCCGTGAATTTCCAAAATCCAAAAAAATAAAAAACATTCAAAAGCCAAAAACATCTAGCATCTCAATTTCAGAAAATTCTCAAAAACCAAAAAACATTTCTTTTCCTGCATTCAATAGCGTGCCAAGTTCGTCTAAAGAGTCGCATGAGTTTGAAGTCGAATCATACGACTTTGACATCTAATTAGACTTCGAGCTCATGGGTCTGGACGAAGCTCGGGATGAGGAAGATGATGATCCGGCTCCCGAACTAGAGGATCTCCTCAAAAAGTTCGAATCTAAAACCAATGTTGTAGCTGATGATTTCGAGATAGTAAACTTGGGGACACCTGAGATCCCTAGGGAAGTACGCATCGAAAAATCATCGCCACCTGAGATGAAGCAGAGAATGATAGAGTTCCTAGCTCCAAGACTATCCAACTTTGCATTCTCATATAAAGACATGCCGAGGTTCGATGAAGAGCTCGTTGTACATCATCTGCCAACCAAACCAGATATGAAGCCGGTAAAGCAGAAACTTCGAAGAATGAAGCCAGAATGGGCTCTAAAAGTCCGAGATGAAGTCATCAAGCAATACAATGTGGGATTCTTGGTAGTCTCCAACTACCCTGAATGGCTCGCCAACATCGTACCAGTACCAAAGAAGGATGGCGAGGTTCGAATGTGCATCGACTTCCGAGATCTCAACAAAGCCAGTCCTAAGGACGACTTTCCTTTGCCACATATCGACACTCTGGTCGACAACACTGCTGGGTATAAGGTCTTCTCATTCATGGACGGTTTCTCAGGTTACAATCAGATCAAGATGGACGTCGAAGATCGCGAGAAGACATCATTTATCACTCCCTGGGGAACCTTCTGTTACAGGGTAATGCCGTTCGGTCTGAAGAACGCAGGAGCAACATATCAGTAAGCAATGACAACATTATTCCATGACATGATGAACAAAGAGCTTGAAGTATATGTGGACGATATGATCATCAAGTCTCGTACAATTGAAGGACACTTTGAAGATCTAAAGAAATTATTCAACAGATTAGAAAAGTACAAGCTCTATCTCAACCCTCAGAAATGTGTCTTCGGTGCAATGGGAGGCAAGCTCCTTGGCTTTATGGTGAGCGAGGATGGCATCAGGGTCGACGAGACCAAAACTAGAGCAATCATCGAGATGCCCCCTCCTAGAACAGAGAAAGAAATTCATGGCTTCCTTGGTAGAATTCAATGCATCAGTCGCTTCATTGCACAGCTCACACCTATCTGTGAGCCCATATTCAAGCTCCTCTGAAAGAACGTTCCAAAAGAATGGAATGACGATTGCCAAGTTGCCTTCGATCGCATCAAGAAATATCTCATGAACCCTCCAATTCTAGTGCCACCCACTCTCGGACGACCACTATTGTTATACATCTCGGTAGCAGCAGAAGCCATTAGCTGTGTCCTCGGCCAGCACGACGAGACTGGGAAGAAGGAACAAGCAATATATTATTTGAGCCGAAAGTTCACCGACTACGAGACCAAGTATTCCCCAATCGAGAAGACTTGCCTTGCCCTAGTCTGGGCAACTCAGCGACTCCATCAATACATGATTGCATTCCCTATTCTCCTCCTCGCTCACATGGATCCGCTCAAATACCTGTTCGAGAAGCCGGCACTCACTGGAAGGATAGCTAAATGGCAGCTACTCCTGTCTGAATTCGACATCACCTATGTCACTCAGAAGGCAATTAAGGGGCAAGCCCTCGCCGATCATCTTGCGGCCCACTCCCTCCTGGATTATCAACCGCTCAAGACATTCTTCCCTGATGAAGATCTCTTACTTATCGAAGGTGAAGAAAAGAAGAAAAAAGATGAGTGAACATTATTCTTCAACGGCGCAGCAAATGCTAAAGGGAGTGGTATCGGAGCAATCCTCTACTCTCCATATGATGTCCCTATTCCTATCTTAAGGCACATAGCATTCGAGTGTACCAACAATATGGCAAAGTACGAAGCATGCATCGCTGGCTTAAGGGAAGCCATAATCTTAGGCGTCAATAAGCTGCGAGTATTTGGAGACTCACAGCTTATCATCCATCAGACCAACGGCGAATGGAAAACCAATGACGAGAAGTTGATACCATATCATGTGTATCTTGAAAATCTGATTGAAGAATTCAAAGAAATCACTTTCTCATACATGCCTAGAGCCAAGAATCAGTTTACAAATGCTCTCACCACACTCGCGTCAATGCTCGAGATCCCGAAAGGAGCTTCAGAATGGGAGCTCACAGTCGAAATTCAAGATGAACCTGCTTTCTGCCTGCAAATAGAAGAAGCCGAAGCTGTCCCTAACAAACCCTAGTATGCTGACATCAAGCAATATCTCGAAACCCAGGAGTATCCGGAGTCAGCAACAACAACAGATCGCCGAACCATCCAGCGTTTGGCCGGCCAGTTCACCATCAGTGGCGAAGTTCTTTACAAGCGATCCTATAATCACATTCTCCTTCGATGCGTTAATGAAACAGAAGCTGCAAAGATCATGAAAGAAATACACGAAGGAATCTGTGGCCCACACATGAACGGGCACATGATGGCAAAGAAGATTTTACGACTCGGCTACTATTGGCTCACCATGGAGACAGACTGCTGTCAGCACGTCAGAAAATGCTTCAAGTGTCAGGAGCATGGGAATCAAATCCATGCCCCCTCATCAGAATTATACAACCTGACCACCCCCTGGCCCTTCTCCATGTAAGGACTCGACATTATCGGCAAGATTAGTCCCAAAGCATCAAACGGTCATGAGTACATACTTGTGGCAGTCGACTACTTCACCAAGTGGGTAGAAGCAGCCTCCTACACCACGATTGCAGCATCCCAGGTGATCAAATTCATGAAGAACAACATCATATGCCGGTATGGAATCCTTAATGCTATCATCACAGATAATGGGACCCCGTTCGTCAACAAGAAGATGGATAACTTCCTCAGCAAATTCAAGATTCAACGTCATCAATCAAGCCCCTACCGTCCTCAGATGAATGGTGGGGTAGAAACCGCAAACAAGACAATCATCAGGATACTCGAGAAGATGGTCGTGATCTATCGAGATTGGTCAGATATGCTCCCATATGCACTTTGGGCTTATCGAACGTCTATACGATCTGCTACGGGCGTTACTCCTTTCGAGCTTACTTATGGAATGGAAGCAGTTCTGCCAGTCGAGGTGGAAATACCATCACTACGGGTGTTACTAGAAAGCGGAGTTGAAGAAGGAGAATGGCAACGGGCCAGATTCGATCAGTTGCAGCTAGCAGATGAAAAGCGCATGCGTGCGCTAAGTCATTCTCAGTGTTATCAGAAAAGGATCGCTCGGGCTTACAACAAGAGAGTCCGAAAAAGAAGTTTCAAGGTAGACGACATGGTCATGAAAAAGATTCTACCGTCGCACCTTCCAGATCCCAGAGGAAAGTTCAAACTCTCGTGGGACGGGCCGCTGATCATCAGAGAAGCACTTCTCGGAGGCGCCCTCAGACTCACCAGCGTGAGAGGGGTGGATCTTCCTGAGCCAATCAACGCCGACGAAGTGAAGATTTTTCACGGGTAAGTCATTTTGACTTTATCAAGAGTTACTTTAATAGAGCTGAAGTCAAGAGGTCGAAGCTAAAAGCTCTGAGAAATCATTTCCGTCCACCAACAAGTGTTTCAAATAAAAAAAAAAGAGGAAGAAAAAGCAAAAAAAAAAAAAACAAAAAGAATACAAAAAAAAGAGAAAAAGAAAAGAAAAGAAAAAGAAAATGGGAAGCCAAAACAAGGCACCCGAGAAGAATCAACCCAAGAAGAAACACAGTCATCCATCCACCCATCTCAGAAAGGTCAGTAGCTAAGACCGACAGCTCTATCATCGTAACTTAGGATAAAGGCTGAAAGACTGCCATCGGCCGGCAACGACGGATTCCCGACCTTTAGCTGCCGCAGTTATCCAAAGATCCAAAAAAAAGACAAAAAAAGAAAAAAAAAGAAAATGTGTGCCTAAACAAAGAGGGCGGAGTGAAAACCCGAAAGGGCGCTCCGAGTAAAAACAGTGGGCATACGGCAGACTTGGTGAAAACCCGAAAGGGCGCCGAGGGTAAAAATAGCATAGCTGCCAAGGGGCAGGCAAGATCAAATACCCCAGGACATGGTGAAAACCCGAAAGGACGCCACGGGCAAAAATGATAGGAAAAGGCCGGCTGTAGTGAAAACTCGAAAGAGCGCTGCAAGCAAAAGTGACTTAAATAGAAAAAGAAAAATGAAAAGTGTAGGTACCAAGAAGTCAGACGATCCAGATCGGGTCAAGCGGTTACAGTTCAAGAACAAGAAGTACAACCGTGAACGAAGAGCTCTACAAACTCTGACAATCTCAGGAAGCAACAGTTTTTATTGCCTACACATTTAGGGAACCAAAGGAGCACACAAGTCAAATCTCGAGACATCGGTCAAAGCATTGGCCGAGCCCTAGTTCTGGTTCCTATATCCCGACACAAAATCCAGACACACTCACAAGACAACTCAGGCACAATAAATTTTCAAAAGTTTTCTTTTTTTATTAAATGCATCATATTTCTTTTACATATATCATTCATCTTTTTCAAAAAAATACAAAAAATGCATCATCATCAATCATATACTAGGTAAAAAGGAATGTACAGGTGGCCGACATAATCAATCTCTACCCTCCTCCTCGGCCATATCAGGTAAGTCCTCTGACTCATAATGAAATAGTCTCGCTCTCAACCTGCTCACCTCTATACGCAGGTAATGTACCTCATCGCGCTCAAGGCTGCGGATCGCTGTCTCCTCATCAAATAACCTCTAATCGGCAGCCAACCTCCTCGACATCATCTCATAATGATACCGAAATGTGAAAATTGTTAGTGCACTTGTCCGTGGCATACTAGTGCACCTTGTTTGTCAATCACTTACGGCTGTGAGTCTAGTGTCGGTTGAGCCAAATGAAGACGAAGAATGAAGACTCAAGACGTCCAGCTGCATCAAGAATGAAGATTCAGGTATATGAGATGCCTTGGTGCCTTAACCTCGACCAAAACCCATCCCCTTTGTATCCTTGATGTCCTTGACCATATTTAGAACCCTTTAGGCATCATAGATAGGCCCTAGGTGTCCCATTTGATCATCCCAACCTAGGACACAATGATCATGCTGGAGAAAGAAGGACTCAGCTCATTACAGAAGGGACCCAGGCTGGTCCGACCGGTCAAGACCGGTCAGCCAGCAGATCTGCTGCTGTTTCTACAAGCTGCCGACCGGTCATGACCGGTCGGCCTGTTATTATGCCAAGAAATCAGCAAGGCCTGCCGACCGGTCATGACCGGTCGCCAGCTCTAGGCTTCATGCATTGTTCAGCCGTCCAGCAGGTGTGGCCGACCGGTCATGACCGGTCGGCCTGGCATGTCCACATGTCCAGCAAGGGACGCCGACCGGTCATGACCGGTCGACCTAAGGTGTTTTGGCTGTCCAGTGAAGGGGTCCGACCGGTCATGATCGGTCGGCCCATGTATGTGGCCTATGCACTTGAAGTTCTCCAGCAGGGGGCTCCGACCGGTCATGACCGGTCGGGACAGGTTGCTTTATGACCGTTATTTGCCCGTTTTATGACCGTTGGGGCTATGTTTTGCTACATATAGTGCTCCGGTTTTGGGCATTTGGGAGGGATTTTTGAGGAAGGAAAGCCACCATTGAAGGAGTTCTTTTGAGGCTTATTCCTTGACCTATGGAAGGCATCTTCCTTGTGCTTTAACACAAGATTAAGAGCATTCCAAGCTCATGAAGAAGATGACCTTCATCCCCTCTTGATCTCTAGAGTTAGGAAGCTCCATGATTGGCAAATCCTTGTCCTAAACTCGAAGATGAGATCGTTGTAGGTAAGAGACTCTAGGAAACCCATTCCCACTAAGTTGTAGAGTTCTCAAACCCATCCTCCTAGCACCTTGGGCATTTCAAGGCATCGCATGCAAGGTGTTTGATCGAATGTGGCTGAAGCATTGGCAACGCAACGGCGGCATAATCGAGGGAGCAAAGGGAAGCTGATTGAAGCACGGGAGAGCCGAGATCAAGCTACCCAACACGGCGCTAAACAAGGGGCTCATCCGACAAGTAGGTTGTCTTATTTGAGAGTCCATTTTAGAGTTTGTTTGTCAACTCGCCTTAGGGACGTTAGCCGTTCCTTGGCCCGTTAGTCGGGCCTAAACTAAGTCTCCAAGGGGGAGCCTCCGACACGGGAGCAAACGTGCGATTGGGTTGAGAGTTAGCCTAAGTCTAAAACTCCGGATACGGTTGAGAGGTGAACCAATAAAACCTTCGTGTAAAGGTTGAGAGGTGAACCTCATTTAAAACCTCCAATAGTGAATGTCGGTGTGCTCAAAGGGGTTGAGTACTTGAACCGGGAGTGGAGTAGACACGTAGTCGAACCACTATACATGCTTGTGTTTGTGATTGATTTGAGCACATTATATCTTTGCATTGTTAGTTTAATTGCTTAATTATGAATGCTAGATAGGAATGCATGCTAGGCACTTCTTAGGCATCCATACACAAGATGTACCTTCACTACTTGTGTAGACTTGAGCTCATTGATCCACCTTCACAAGTCTACTCAAGTTGCATAGGTTAGAAAGCTTAATTAGTTGTATCATTTACTTCCTATGCATGCTTAGACTAGGACTTCGTATTGCTTATACCTTTGCTAGTCTTTTGATTGGACCCACCAAGGCTTGGAAGCCGAAGTGTTCTTGCTTACGTTGTTATATTTGTTGAATTGCATAAGTAGGCGAAAAGAATTTGAAAAAGGTCCATATCACCCCCTCTAGGTCCTTAGACATATCTCCAAGTGTCACGCCCCAAATTCGGTTCTCGACGTCCATTCGTTGTAACCCGAATTCAGAGGTGGCAGCCTCCGTAGTACCCCGATCTCGGATCCTAACCCCACACGCCAGGTTCTGATCCTGGGATACCACAAGGAGGATTTTAGGGTCTGAATTTTTTTTTTTTTTTTTTTTACATGAGCATCACAATATGAGTACCATCAAAGACAAACACAATATTTCCACTAAATCTTTTCGTTTATATACAGTACTGGAAAGTAAATATACAATGCGTAAATATAAAAACTGTGCACACTTCGGCACCTCCTGCTACTGCACTACAAACTCCAACTCAACGTTGCTGATATACTCTGGTAGAACCTGCAGCGTAACAAACGCGCATAAGCTTCGAACGAAGCTTCGTGAGTGCGTGTGTGCGTGCACAATGCGTATGACAAGCATGATAAATATCAGAGTAAGCAGTAAAGCATGATGAGAACTTTAAACCAAGACTTCGCCCAATTAGGCTACACGATCATGTGATATGAATAACCAGTCTATCACGGCTATGCAAGCATGCAATACATATAACTAGCCTACCATGGCTATGCAAGCATGCAATACAGGTAACCAGCCTACCAAGGCTATATACTCATACTGTGCAATGGCCTACAGGGCCTAATGTCACGTACAATGATCCAATGCATGTATGCAAATCACCACCTCTCAGTACAGTGGTCCAGATGCGAACAGTCAAAACGCAATCACGTAAGCAATGCAGGAATCGGAACTGGTAGCTCGCCCAGTGTGGTAGCTCACCCAGGCTTACAGCCTCGCCCACATCACACCCGTCCACATCAGGACCGTCCCACACCATACAGAACATCAGTCACATCACTGATACCAATACCATCTCTGAAACGGAACATCACCGGGGTCTCACAGACCTCACTACTCACCAGTAGAATGCCAAAGCCTATCTGGTGCAATAGCGGACCTACTCACAGCTGGTCAAACTCAACCCCCTTTGCCAACACTCTTCCGGCAGGTTAGGTCAAACCTCCTTCCAAACTGACCACGTGCAGTGGAAAACACCGCCGTTTGGTATTCGGCATACTGGTGTATGATTCAACCACCCGGTCCTTGAATGGAGCACCCACCTTGGTACCAACGGGTTCAGGACTTTCACCCAGGGACATCTATGGCATCCTGTTTAAAGATCACATATTTCCGGTGTTCCTGCAAACCACGATGGAGCTGTGGTTGCAACGTAGTAACCATGCTATATGCGGCACAAGCAGACGGTGCGAAATGCAACCATGCATACAAACGAGGGACGACATGCCCGTGCAAGTCTCCAAAGAGCACCATAAAACTATAAGGTCTCAAACACAATGTCACCGTCAACTGGTAATGAACTGCACGACAATCACGACCGATATGGCCGGTTGATACAAGACAATCAGATGAGCCAAGCATTCATGATGCATGAGTCAAGTATACAGTATGAGTGGCAACAAGTAGTCCATCTACCACGATGGCAATAAATCAATCAAGTCCAACCTATTTGAGATATGTTTAAGATGAGGGGACACATATGAATGATCGAGTCATAGTGCGGGATGTCGCTAGCCAGGGAATCTCGCACCAAGGGCTACAAGGTATGCTAAGCTATTCCTACCATACAGTGTAAGTCAGGATGATAGATTCCTGTCCTCGAATAGTCCCATACCTATTGGAGAGGTTTGTGATAGAGAGCACATGAATTACATTTGCGCGACTACATCTCGAATGCTTTATGAATGCGTTTATGCCCTAGTGGTCCCCAACTAATAATGGTGATTCGGGATGCATACTCATTACACATGCATAGTGGTCATCGAAGCATATAGTATAAAGATCACATATGAGTATTCCAACAACACTACGTGTGGCAACAGACATATAAAAAATAGCATAAAAAGATAATTCACTTATAATACAAGCAAACATAACGAGATAAGACTCTAAATGGATGGTATACAACAATACAGATGGTCCAACAACTAAACGGTGTGGATTAACCTTCAACATTCAAATAACCCAAATGGAAAGAAATTGATTGAATACACTACCGACACATCAAAGGTAGAACCTACTTGAGCGGCAAGAGTGGAATACTCAAAATCATGCCGAGACCCATAATCCTGTAGTACAGTAGAGATGAACACAATAATGGTCCGTAAAAGGAATGTCATAGAAGGGGTTGCAAGATAGACATGTCATGACAGAGGATTATAAATGGTAGGGTAATCTACGATAGATGGTCAATACAATGAGGTCCAAAAAGGGACAACAGGTCTAACCTCATACTACAAGATAGGCTCCATATAATGGATGGCCTAGATGACATACGAACGTCGAGGATGAGCCCCACACTCGCCCTAAAGGTAAACGGACGGTGTGGATGAGATATACATGATATGGTGGTCTTTGGGTACAAGGGTAGAAGGGGTGAGTCATATGAGTATACAAGCTGAGTTACCAAGATCAATCAACATGCTGAGTCAACAAGGTGAGTCAACAAGGCGGGTCAACAAGGCGGGTCAACATGGTGAGTTAACAAGGTGAATTGACAAGACGGTTCCACAGGGTGAGTTTAAGAAGGTAGTCCTGTGACTTAGATCAAGCAAACTCTAAGGATGACCTTTCAATAAGGGTTTACACAACTAATCATCAAGGTGGGTCCACGGGATGGACAACGCGGTCATTCGAACACGTACACTGAGGTGGTCCTAAGGCCATCCTGTACATAACATGCTAGGGTCCATTCATTCGGATGGTTTGGATCAAGCACAAATTAAGGCGGTCCTAATCGATGGGCAACATACATATCGCACCATAGTGGCCAATGGCTGACGTGGATAGAACACATGCATAACAAGGTGGACCCGTGGTTGGGTGTAACAGTACAAAGGAATGGGGGAGCCACATACATCAATGGGCTACAACAGTTTGGGATCAACCCGATATTTGTGCTTTACCACTAATCAAGTGAGATGGCAATTAAGCACTATGGTGGGGCCCGCACACCACACGTGTGGAACCCCACCCATGGTTGAGTGATTTAAGAACAAGGAGAATGGCAAATAAATATAATAAATGGGTCCTGTAAAGTTTCCAATGGTAGGCATTCAATCACCCTTATTTCTACGTGTGGCCCACCCAAAACTGGGCCCCACACCCCGGCCAAGGTGGACAACAATGTATACAACACATCTATCAAGGTGGGAGCCCAAGATGGGCCCCATGGCCTTTGGTTGGATGGAAAATTAAACATTACAATGGCCCCAAGGAAGGTTTCAAAGGTGGGCATCAATGACCATTGTTTCCTACAATGTGGTCCACCTGAGGTTGGGATTTACCTCATTATGAGGGCCCCCGGCCCTAAAATAATATGGAAAAAGAGATGGGCGGCATACATAAAACAGATACATCGTGGTGGGACCCATAGAGCGTAGCACCCAAATGGGCCCCAAGCATTTTGAATCAAACTAATATTTTTGTTTTCCCATTAACCCATGTACATATGATCTTATGGACAGGTTGAACGACAAATAAACATGACTGTAGGGCTTGGAAGGTTTCAACGGTGGAGATCATTATTCCCACTATTTCCTGTGGCATGGCCCACTTGAGGTTTGGATATGCTTAACTTTTGGGCTCAGCCACTAAAATGAGCTGGAAAAACATGTGGGCGGAATAGATAAAGCGTATACATTTTAGGTGGGTCCCACTAGTGGACCACCTGCTGGGCAGCCCAGCTAACACACGTGAGAGCCTATGACCAGGTTGGATCTCAAATAAACATCATGGCAGGCCGTAGGAAGGTTTCAACGTAGGATCACTGTCCCTACTGTTTCCTTTGGTGGGGTCCACTGGAGATTTGGATCTATCTCATTCTTGAGGCCATGCCCTAAAATGATCTCCCCAAATGGATGGACGGTATGGATATAGCACACACATCATGGTGGGACCCACAGGGTGGCCCACCTGCTGGCACGACGAGCCCAGCGTCCGTGGACGCTGGGTAATTCCAGCTCGTCAGAGACGCCCCTCTTCTTATTTCTTCTTCTTTTCTTTTTTCTTTTTTTTTCCTTCGTATTCATCGAGTGGGGCCCACATGTGACTTATCCACTCCGTTCATCAAATTCCCCAGCTCAAGGGGGACCCTTAGAGCCCCATATTGGATGGTTGAATCAGTCTACAAACATCAATGTGGGCCGAGGAAGTTCGACAGTGAACATCGTTCACCCCACTGTTTCATGCGGTGCGGCCCACTTAAGATTTGAATTTGCTACATATTTGGGCCTTAGCCCTAAAATGATATGGGAAAACAGATAGACGGTGTGGATACAACAAAAATATCAAGGTGGGTCCCACGAGTGGGGACCCCATTCCAACCGTCCTGACGCTGGACGGTTCCAGCGTCCCAGACGCTGTGAACGTCAAGCGTCTGGACGTTCTTATTTTTTTTTTTAATTTTTTTTTTCTTCTCTTAGTTTAATTCAGGTGGGGCCCACTTAGGGAAAATCTAATCCAATCATCAGGTTTCCCAGCTCGCTGGGGACCTAATAAGCCCAATATTGGGCGGGTGATTTTGTCTACAAAGGTCACGGTGGGCCCAAGAAGTTTTGACAGTGGGCATCCTTGCCTCCACTGTTTTTCTATGGTGTGGTCCACCTGAGATCTGGATTTACTTAATTTTTGGTGTCCAGCCCTAAAATGGGCTGGAGAAACAAATGCACAGCGTGGATTACATACATACATCAAGGTGGGTCCCACGAGTGGGGACCCACGGTCAACGCCCAAAGCCCCAGCGCTGCTGGGCAGCAGCGTCCTCTGGACGCTGGCTGTCCAGCGGCCTTCTCCTTCATTTTTTTCTTTTCTCTTTCTTTTTTTTTATATTATTATTATTATTATTATTATTATAGTTAAATGGGGCCAATCATGGATGATCCGACTCATCCATCTTCTTGCCCATCACAAGGTGGGTCCAAGGAAGGAAAAATGAAGGGTAAACGATAAAAAATGGGGGAGGTTTGCACTCACAATGATGGTTGGATGGTTGGATTGCCGATCGGACGGTCTGGATGATGATCGGGGTCCTCCAAGCTAGATCTCCTCCTTCAACCTCTCTCTTTCTCTCTTGATCTCCCTCTAAATCTCTCTCTAAACTCACTCAATCTCTCAAATCTCTTTCTTCTCTCTCCTTTCTCTCTTTCTCTTTCTCTCTCCTTTCTCTTGCAAAATAGGAAAAATGAGAAGGCCACCCCCCTACGTATGGCTCTTGTATGGGAAGAGGGGGGTGCATGATGTCATGATGATGATGATGATGATGATGGGAGAGAGCATGAGAGGTATGGGTTGTGGTTGACTTTTGGTGAGAGAGGATGGGGTGGGTATGGTGATGATGGCTAGATAATGATGGGGGTATGGGTGAGGGTGATGGTGATAGATTTGACATGTTGTTGAGAATTGTGCAAGTGGGGCCCACGCCACACGCGCGTTGCGTGGCCCACCTCGAATTGCACGAACGTATGCCTCTTACACACCGGGTATCGCAATGGGACGTGCCGCGCGGCGTTGGAATCGTGGCACCCGCGCGGTCGCAAGGGTACAAGTCTTGGGTCGTTGCGGTACTAAATCAGGGTCGCGATCAAGGCTCTCTAATCTGGTCCGTCCGGGACGTACCGGTATCGGAAACTAAACGTACCGAGGGCAATTCAGGGTACGGGTCTTACACCAAGTATCTCTACAAGCGGTGAAACCGCACTTTCAATTGGTATCAGAGCAGGGTTTCTCTTTAAGGGCTTAATTGCCTAGAGATAGAACCTAAAGAGAAACTTGAAAATATGTCTAGAGAGGACTCTTCATCCGTCTCTAAGCCTCCTTTCTTTAATGGGTTAAATTATCCATATTGGAAAGCCCGAATGCGCATCTTCTTGGAATCCATTGATTCGGATGTGAGGGACATGGTTGATTTTGGATATGAACCCCCAACGGTCACTATCTCTAAGGAAGGTGAGTCGGATGTTATCAGGCCAAAAGACAAGGCATTATGGACTGCCCATGACAAAGCTCAACGTATTAATAATGCCAAGGGCCTGAATGCCATATTTTGTTCAGTATCGAGAGAAGAATTTGGTCGGATCCAAAACTGCACTACCAGTAAACAAGCATGGGATATTCTTGAAGTTACCCATGAAGGTACAAATGTTGTTAAAAATTCTAAACTCCAGCGCCTCTCCACTCTATTTGAAAATATTACTATGGAGGAGGATGAAACGTTTACTGTATTTTATACCAAACTGAACAAAATCACAAATGATATGTGGGGCTTAGGGGATCCGGTTCCGGAACATAGGCTTTGTAGGAAAATTCTGAGATCGCTTCCGGAACGGTTCTCTTCTAAAGTCACCACCATTGAAGAGTGTAGGGATCTTAATACAATGAAAGTTGAAGAACTCATAGGTTCCCTACAAACCTTTGAGCTTGGCTTTAAAGCCCCCTCTAGAAGGAAAAACATCGCCTTCAAGTCCTCTCACAGACACAAGAAAATCAAAAGTGAGACGGAGGATGATAGCGATGATGAGGATGATGAGGAAGAACAATTGAACAAAAAATTCAAGAGATTCCTCAAATTTGATAGAGGGAATAGCCGTGACAAGAAGGACAAGAAGGGTGATAAACATAAAGGCAAATCATCCATATCTTCATCCGTCCGTTGTTACGGTTGCGGTCGTCGTGGCCATATTGCCCCGGAATGTCCGGAAGGGCCTAAGCCGAAAGGTAAAAAGGCTATGGCTGCTACTTGGGATGATACGGAGGAGTCCGAATCTGATGATGAGAGCCAACATAAAGATCTTGCTCTCTTGGCCTCCATCACGACCCCTTTACCAGATTATCTAAGAGGGGATCCCAACCGCTATCCCTTCTAGGAGGAGAAGGAGTTCCCAACCCCTCACCTCATGCTACATTCTATGAGGGTGTTGAGGAATTTTGCTACCCTTTGGCTTTTCAAACTTATCATGGTTAGTAAGGGTAGCTAGTTATGCTTTTATTGGAAAATCTGAGGATTTCAGCCTCATTTCTGTATGTATGGGCAAATCAAAGGATTCCAGCCTCATTCGCCCAGATTTTGATGATTTAGCCCTGCTTTTATTTAATACATTTGCTTGCTACATTGTCTTCCTGCTTAGATCAGCTAATCATCTTGAGTTTTATGCTTCATGTATGCTAATCTTTGCTTAGTTTTGGTCTTGATATACCATTAGGGGAGGTTGGTTGATTGGGCTATAAGCCTTTTGTGCTTCATTGCAAATGTATATCCTTGACCAATGTTGCATGATTAACCTTGCCTATATAGTTACATTTTCATGTTAATCATGTTCCTTAGCCTGCTCCATGTTTTATCTGATTCATGCACCCTATACTCTCCTTTTTAGCATGTGCTTCTAGTTATAACTGCGACACACTATCTCCTCTTACCTTAACCTTATTGGCATATCATTAAGGGGGAGAGAATAGTTTGTCAATTGCTAACAAAAAGGGGGAGAAAGATCAAATCCCACCAAAACTAGTTTGTTATGTTTTGTGATGCAGGGATTGACAGGTTGTGGGGGAGCAAATTGAAGAGGAGCTGCTTAGTTTAGGCATGTCAAGAGTCCTGTATTTCATTCCTGTATCATTGTAATATCTTGTACAAGTATTTGTTTTGGTAGGTTAAGTTTTTGTAAGTAATTGACAAAGGGGGAGATTGTTAGTGCACTTGTCCGTGGCATACTAGTGCACCTTGTTTGTCAATCACTTACGGCTGTGAGTCTAGTGTCGGTTGAGCCAAATGAAGACGAAGAATGAAGACTCAAGACGTCCAGCTGCATCAAGAATGAAGATTCAGGTATATGAGATGCCTTGGTGCCTTAACCTCGACCAAAACCCATCCCCTTTGTATCCTTGATGTCCTTGACCATATTTAGAACCCTTTAGGCATCATAGATAGGCCCTAGGTGTCCCATTTGATCATCCCAACCTAGGACACAATGATCATGCTGGAGAAAGAAGGACTCAGCTCATTACAGAAGGGACCCAGGCTGGTCCGACCGGTCAAGACCGGTCGGCCAGCAGATCTGCTGCTGTTTCTACAAGCTGCCGACCGGTCATGACCGGTCGGCCTGTTATTATGCCAAGAAATCAGCAAGGCCTGCCGACCGGTCATGACCGGTCGGCCAGCTCTAGGCTTCATGCATTGTTCAGCCGTCCAGCAGGTGTGGCCGACCGGTCATGACCGGTCGGCCTGGCATGTCCACATGTCCAGCAAGGGACGCCGACCGGTCATGACCGGTTGGCCTAAGGTGTTTTGGCTGTCCAGTGAAGGGGTCCGACCGGTCATGATCGGTCGGCCCATGTATGTGGCCTATGCACTTGAAGTTCTCCAGCAGGGGGCTCCGACCGGTCATGACCGGTCGGGACAGGTTGCTTTATGACCGTTATTTGCCCGTTTTATGACCGTTGGGGCTATGTTTTGCTACATATAGTGCTCCGGTTTTGGGCATTTGGGAGGGATTTTTTAGGAAGGAAAGCCACCATTGAAGGAGTTCTTTTGAGGCTTATTCCTTGACCTATGGAAGGCATCTTCCTTGTGCTTTAACACAAGATTAAGAGCATTTCAAGCTCATGAAGAAGATGACCTTCATCCCCTCTTGATCTCTAGAGTTAGGAAGCTCCATGATTGGCAAATCCTTGTCCTAAACTCGAAGATGAGATCGTTGTAGGTAAGAGACTCTAGGAAACCCATTCCCACTAAGTTGTAGAGTTCTCAAACCCATCCTCCTAGCACCTTGGGCATTTCAAGGCATCGCATGCAAGGTGTTTGATCGAATGTGGCTGAAGCATTGGCAACGCAACGGCGGCATAATCGAGGGAGCAAAGGGAAGCTGATTGAAGCACGGGAGAGCCGAGATCAAGCTACCCAACACGGCCCTAAACAAGGGGCTCATCCGACAAGTAGGTTGTCTTATTTGAGAGTCCATTTCAGAGTTTGTTTGTCAACTCGCCTTAGGGACGTTAGCCGTTCCTTGGCCCGTTAGTCGGGCCTAAACTAAGTCTCCAAGGGGGAGCCTCCGACACGGGAGCAAACGTGCGATTGGGTTGAGAGTTAGCCTAAGTCTAAAACTCCGGATACGGTTGAGAGGTGAACCGATAAAACCTCCGTGTAAAGGTTGAGAGGTGAACCTCATTTAAAACCTCCAATAGTGAATGCCGGTGTGCTCAAAGGGGTTGAGTACTTGAACCGGGAGTGGAGTAGACACGTAGTCGAACCACTATACATGCTTGTGTTTGTGATTGATTTGAGCACATTATATCTTTGCATTGTTAGTTTAATTGCTTAATTATGAATGCTAGATAGGAATGCATGCTAGGCACTTCTTAGGCATCCATACACAAGATGTACCTTCACTACTTGTGTAGACTTGAGCTCATTGATCCACCTTCACAAGTCTACTCAAGTTGCATAGGTTAGAAAGCTTAATTAGTTGTATCATTTACTTCCTATGCATGCTTAGACTAGGACTTCGTATTGCTTATACCTTTGCTAGTCTTTTGATTGGACCCACCAAGGCTTGGAAGCCGAGGTGTTCTTGCTTACGTTGTTATATTTGTTGAATTGCATAAGTAGGCGAAAAGAATTTGAAAAAGGTCCATATCACCCCCTCTAGGTCCTTAGACATATCTCCAAGTATCTCTACAAGCGGTGAAACCGCACTTTCAAAAATCTCAAACAGTAAATGGCCATGAGTGGCCAAAAGGAAACCAGGATCGATAAATGGGCGCTCTTCAAAAGGCTCATATGAACTAGATGAAGAGCCGGCATCTCCAAGGATATCCTGCTCATCCTCATCAGCAGTCTGGTGCTAGCAAGGGATACGTCGATACAGAGACTGCTCAGCAACCCAGTACTGATATGGGGCAGTCGCCATCGGAAAAGCCCGCAGCTCAAAACCAGGCAAATCGGCAGTCAAGTAACTTACCCAAGATCCATCGACCCAAGTCCTAAAGTCAGAGGTTCTAGATGGAAGTGCTCGACTCCCGATACCCGCGAAAGCAAAAAGAGGAACATCCTGCTCATACCCAAACTGCCGCAGGAACCGGATAGGATGATAAGAAAAGTAAGATCGAAAGCCTACCAACATCAGAGGAAGGCGGTGCGCATCGCAAAGCACTGGAGGAAGTGAAAGCCAAGATGACTCCCAACGAACATTCCAGTCACGAAGTTCAGCGAACATCCTGCGATACAAGGGCTCACTCATCCTAGCCGTATGAGGAAGAAATTCTGTGATGTGTCGCATAAGGTCCGAGCGACGGGTGTCAGCAAATGGTACAGGAACAGTCAGCGAAAGACGCTCCCATAGCCAGACCTGATCACAAGAAGGAAAAGAAGTTCAGCTAGAGCAAAACAATTCCTAACAAAGCAAGAAGGGAAAGGTGCAGAAAAGATACCTGAAGAAATGCACAGCAGCTGCGAAGGACACGAGTGCGGCCCAGGGCACAGTCAGTCAGCCCGCTAAACAGCTCGGCCAGGACGAGAGAAATGATCCCCTGCCGTCAGGTAGCTAGGCTCATCACCTCAAAAAGCAAAGGAGTCTGGGACTTGCGCCATCCCGAGAATAGCACCTCAGCTATCAAACAGAACATCAGTGCGTTCCGAGCAAGAATAGATCCGGCCACACTCCGAGGACTCGAAAAAATATCATACAGCAAGTACAAGGAGAACACTACAGCATCCTGGCCGGCAGCTGCAGGCCAAACAAGATAGGGGATCCCGAACCAGTTCTGCGGTGTGGCAGTTTTCGGCAATGTCTTCGGCGAAAAATACTGAGTATAATCCCAAGGTAGACCTGTCAAGCGCGCAAGCTCCTCCAAAGAGGGTCCCATCTCCAGGTCATTGAACGCAAACAAGTTCAACGAAGGGACCCAGTCAATCAGTGCGGCCCCGAGCATCCTCCAGTCAATGTCAACTCTAGCCATATGGATCAGACTGCCAAATCCATAGGACTCCAAATCTCGAATCCCATAAGCTGACAAGCTGTCAAGCCAAGTAAGCAGCCTGGGGAGCAAGAAGGACGAGGAAGCAGCTGACAAGTCCTCACAGGAATCCCCTCTAGAACAAAAGGCCCGGAAATCAATGACAGCTCATCAAGGATCAGAAGATCAACGGGTGAAGGAGAAGGAAAAGCTGGAACCTCTGCAGACTCAACAGCCCCTGACCTGCCCCCAGTAACGGCTATGTCTGATATACTCGCATCACTGTCTGAAACTGTCACGACCTCATCCGCATGAGAAGACTCGCCCACCTCATGAACAGAGTGCGTAAAGGACCGACGATCAAGAGAAGGACGATACTCTCCATCAAAAGGACTATCAGCAAAGATCACACCACACATCGTGGCACCCTGACCAATCTAGCCGTCGAAAAATGCATCTGAACCATCAAGAAGAGTCCTGGCAACCCCGATCGAAGAATCCACGGTCAGATCTGGACCTGCGGCCCTCTCCGGCATAAAGTCGTGAATCCAGTCATCATCCTGACCAATCAAAGGGATTATTGAGGCATCCACACCATCCATCATCAGGGGGACATCATCAATGATCACATCAAGTCCACCCAAACAAGTATGCCGCACATCTCGGCCATCATCAAGAGCATTCAAACCATCAAAGGTATCATCTAAACCATCCATACCATCCAGACATGAGATCAGCCCATCTATGTCCATCATACTCCCATCACCTCCATCAATCACATCATCCAGGTGGCCCACATTCAAGGGATGCATAGCCTCACCTATATCCCATCTTTCCATCTCATCCATACCATCCATTTCTCCCATAATGAAGGCCCCATTCAAATCAGAAATTTCAGCATGGCTGCCATTAATGGGGCCATTCAAAGCTCCACCATCCACCATCCCTAGCCCCTCATCAATGCCCCCACTCAATGCTCCATCTCCACCATCTATTAAAGAAATCCCTCCATCATTAAAGCCTTCAACACTTTCTGAAGTGTGGGACCCACCGTGGACAGCCCCCACAGCCCCTAAATCTCCACCGTCCATTGCTTGAGAAAAGACAAACCAAGAAGAAGACAAAAGGAGAAGGGAAGATGAGACAAAGAGAATATTCATGGCTGTAATCGAACCAGGACGTGCAGGGAATATGGGACAAGGACAGGGGACTGTGAAGAATGTCCGAGCACGAGTCAGCCCAAGCCGCACAAGAGGAGAGTCCTGGGCGGCCCGCTGTGGGCCGCCCGTACGGACGCGTTCCCTCTCTCTCCGTGGGATTGGCTCCATAGTCGTTGGTAGGTGAGGTTGATAGTCCACATCAGCAGATGGCACCCTGAGGGCCGCCCAAGGCCCCAATCCACTCCAGATTTCGTTTGAGGTTGATCAAAATCATCTGAAAGGTACCCCACCTATCCAATCAGGAAGTCATGCGGCCATCATGGGCCTAATCAAGTCAAAGAGAAGAAAAATTGACCAAGAGGGGCCCACAAGCAATCTGAGCCATTCAAAGACTAGATCAGCATGGTTTAAACCATGGAAAAGCCTACATGAGCCATCAAATAGCAAGATCAAAGGCTTGATCATCAAGAAAAAGGGCCAGAACCCAAGATCTGATCATCAAGTGGGCCCACAAGGCCAAATCAAGCGATCTGAGCCGTTCAAGTCATCATCTGCACAATGAGAAGCCTTCTTAGCCTCACAAAACATCAAGAAAAGGTGCTCCAAAGCAAAGCTGAGATCTGAAAGGGGGCCACAGGGCCAAATCAAGCAACCTGAGCCGTTCAAGACATCATGCATGCGGTTAAAAAGTCTCGTCTTCCACAAATCATTCAAAGCATGTAGGCATCATCAAGTAATTTGAGACAAGTCAAAGGTTGTATATTCATTCAGAAGATTTTGATACAGAAGAGGGTAAAAGCAAAAAGAAGAAGGTCATACATCAAGTAAGCTGAATACAAAAGCAGGTTACAGGTCACCAATATAGTCGTCGTCATCCCTCCTCTCGTCCCGCTCTCGACGATGAAGATCCATCAAAGGAGCTGTCACTGAGCCTCCAGCGTATCTGTGACGGCCCCCAGGAACATAGAGCGGAGGAAGCAGAGGCCCCTGGCCATACAACAAGTACCACTCGTCATAGTCGCGATCCGAGATCGTGAAACGAAACCCGGGCTGGCCCACAAGAGCATCAGCTATCTCATCAGCTAGGATCTGAGTAGCCAGAGGAGGTGCAGAACAAGGAACTCGAGCCACCCCGGTAATCTGTCGAAGCAGCCTCTCACCCAAATACCACTGAAATGATTCAGCGTCAGAAAGCATGATCCGGAGGCATGAAGAATCATATGCCTCCACACGCTGAGGGGTGTAGTAGAGAGGAAAGTTGGCATACGACATCTGAGCAAGCTACAGCAAATGAGGTCATCACGATCAGTTACAGTGCAGCATAAGGGATAAGGAAAGAAAGATACTTACATCTTCAACGGTCAATCCGTCTATGTCAGCACGCCAGTTGTCCCAAGAGACTCGAGAGTTCCGCTGACGATTTTGTTGATGCCAGTACATGTGGCGATACAAAGGCGGCTCAATGTCATCCCGTATCCTCGGCGCGAGGTGGGCAAAATGGTCATAAAAGCAAGTCTGGGCAAAGGCACACCTAACGATCAGAGAAAGAAAGAAGACAAATGTCTCCAAGGAAGGTTAAAGAAGAGTACCTCAACGACAGGCCAGAAACCTGTGAAGGACCGGCTATTCCGAGAGGTCTTATCCAAACCCTGGAAAAAATGAGTCAAGATAGCCCCGTTCCAATTGTAAGGATGATGAAGATCCTCAACCAAACGAAGAAATTTAGGATTGATCCTCTCGTTCTCGTGACAGAAAAGGAAGGACCGGAAGGCGTAAGCAATCATGGCCCGTGCTTCGTGGAGGGCCTCTAGCTTGGTAGTAGGGGTGACGGTAGCAAAGGTGTTGTAGAACCATCGCATTTTTACTTGATGGCCCTGGAATTCATCTCCAGGTGGGACGTCACCGACAAGCCGTAGCCAGTCAGTGGAAGTGATGGGAGCAAGAGAGCCAACCTGGGGAACAACTACCCCATGAAATGGAAAGCCAATTTGCATATATATGTCCAGGGGAGTTATTCCCCACTCACCACAGGGGAGTTGAAAGGTATGAGTCTCATCCCGCCACCTCTCGCAAAGAGCCGCAAGCAGCATGCGGTTGGCACTGTTATTATGGAAGCACAAGGTAAGGAGGCCAGCAAAAGGAGTGTCAGCTAGAACTCTTTTAAGCAAAGGCTGTGGGTGTTTCACCCAGTTATACCAATGATCTCTGGTACCTCGACCCTTGATGGAGGGAAGAGGTTGGTGCTCCTGAGCCAAGGAACACATATGGGCCCCTCGGCGGATAATGAAGGCAGGATCATCCTCATCAATCACCCGACGTCCTCTTGTACCGTCTGCCATTGAATCCTACAAGCTTGGTAAGGTAAGTCCCTATCCTTTACCCGTTAAAATCCAAATTATCATCCAGGAAACCCATGGGTTTGGACTCACATTCAAATGCAAAAACTAAAAGTCCGACTCCATGTGTAACCTATGATATGTGTTGGGCCCATTGAAGAAAGCAAGGCCCACCTTAAAGAAGGTTGCATGTCATGTCTTAGGCAAGGAAAGTCCATCATCCAAGGACACACTTTGGACAAAAATGCACTCAAGTGCCATGAGAACAACAAGGGATAAGAATCCTACTTCACATGAGAAGTCCCTCTTCAAAATCCATATGTGGCCGAGGATTGATCCACTTTTTATACCAAGGCCATGATTCTCACTTAAGATGTTTCCATCTTTTTACACATGTACATGGACAAGTGGGGAATAGGAAGGAAATGGGCCCCCAAGAGCAACCCAAATGCCTCACCTCAATGGATTGAAGGGAGCACATAGCCCACTTGAAGAACATGAGGACCCATTCGTGGGTTAACCATGGGCGCCTCTATGTGCATCATCTTGATGAAAGTTTGACTATGAGAGTACAACATGGCGGTCTACCCACAAACATATGAATCAAATAAGCAAATGGTAAAAATTTGATGCACATAGCCCACATGAAGAATCAAAGTTGGAAATGCCCATGTAAGGACAAGTTTGGGCAACTTATGTGCACCAATTTCTTTACAAAAAAAGGGGGACCATTTGAGCACAAGAGGGCATGGCTTGATGAGTCACCCAACCATCATGAAAATGGCTAAGAATGATATACATAGCCCACTTGAAGATCAAAATCCAAAATGCCCCAAAGCATGGGACAAAATTAGGCAACTTATGAGTATCATTCTTTCTCACAAAAAAAAAAAAAAATCACTCATCTTTGAGAATAATGGTAGATGACCCACCAAACACCCCAAGAGAAGTTCAAGGAGCTATGGTTGCATGGATAGCTCACTTGAAGAGGAATCATCCATTTGAGATTGATAACATTAAAGGAAACTCTTGGAAACCACTTTCCTACCACAAGAAAAAACCATTTGAACTTATTGAGATTGTTGAAACAACTCACTCATGGGACTTGTAGATGATCAAGTAACTCAAGTCCTCCATCCATTAAAAGAAAAGGCATGAAAGGAAAAAATCCTACATGAACAAAGTATAGTGGTGCACACATGGTCCAAAGAAATCCAAGTTTCAATGAGGGCCCAAAAGCCCATCCATATGGAAAAATTCTAAGGAACCCACCACAGTTTGTGAACAAGGATGTACATCATAATTAAGAAATGGTGGAAGATTTGGGCTACTTGACCACAAGGGCCTAATTAATAAATCTAGCCCACTTAAAGATCCAAGTGAAGAATGGGCTAGTCACTTTGTCCATATACATATGAAGAAAGATGGGCCCACCCAAAGTGAGCCCTATGAGCCCAAAACTTGAGGTGGGCCCTACCATTCCCATAGGCCCAAACCTTGGAAAGAAGATGGAAAAAAAAAAGAAAGCTCCAAAGGAAATGACAAGAAAGAGAAAGCAAGAGGGAGCCCAAAATGAAACATTGGGCCCATTAAATACACTAAGGGCTATGACTTCACTTTGAGCCCATTTGATACACATGAAAAGAGGCCCAACTCCCATGAAGAAAGATTGGATATTTTGCCATGCACACTTGATGGACATGGCAAAATTACCCTTTACATACACATTAAGGGAGTGTGAAAGAAGAAATGAAAGAATGAAATGGAAGCTTGCAATGTTCTTCTCCATGCACCACCTTTAAAAGAGATTGGAGATCTAGAAAAAGGCCAAAAATACTTGGGCCCACCTTCACTCCTTTTGGAATAGCTACATGGAGAAAAGAAAAGAGTCATGAGAAGAGACAATGAAGAAGGAAAAGGACAAGAGAGAAAAGGGAGTGGTCCATACCTTTACCACTCACCAAAGGGGGACCACCTTGCTGTCCCAAAGCTTCACTAAGGCCCACCACTTGAAAAGAGCAAAGAACCACCAAAAGAGAGAGAAAAACTTGAAGAAAAAGAGAGTATGAGAGAGAGAAGAGAGAGATTGCACGTTGGAGGGGCCAAGGGTGCGCCATGTTATATAGAAAAGGGGAGGGCACCCTTTTACCCGACCCACTGGAAAGACCAGTGGGCAGAGACGGTCCTGGCGGCACCCAGGGGGCCATCCTCCCTCCCACCTACTTGAAATGACTCATCACCCTCTCTCCTTGGGAAGAACTCCTCCTTGGGAAGGGTGGTTGCAAGCGAATCTTGTACCTCCTTGTAAGAATGAAGTGATGGAAGAGAATGATGAGAAAAAGTAAGGAATCTCACCAAAATCTCATCTTGTGAGAAATTGAGGAGAAATTGGCTTGATGATGTGGAAAGAGTTCCATGGAATTTTCAAGAAAAAGAAAAAGAATTGACTTGGTCAAAACAGTGATCTCAACCATCCAAAGTCATGACCTGATGATCTGAACCATTCTAAGAAGAATCCCCAGAATCTCCAACCTTGATTGCTGCTTGCTTGTACAGTTTTGTGGTCCGAAGACCTTAAACTACGTCGGGATCAAGATCCCGAGGGATTTTTAATAAAAATGGGCATCGATCTCAACCATCAAAATCAGAATCGATGACTCAGAACACTTTTCAAAATCACAAAAATATATCACCAGCCCCGCTACATGTTTTGTGGTCCGAAGACCTTAAACTACATCGGGATCGACATCGCGAGAGATTTTCAATAAAAATCGGTGTCGGTCTTGTTTGCTCACATCAAGATCAGACGACTCCGGACATTTTTCAAAAATAAAAAAAAATGTGTTACCCTATTCTGTACAAAGTTTTGGTTCGAAGACCTTAAACTACGTTGGAAACAAAATCCCGAGAGATTGCCAATAAAAACCAGTGTTAATCTTGATCGCTCAAATTGAGATTTAACAGCCTGGAACATTTCAAAAAATCACAAAAAGAATGTATTTTCAGCATGTACATATTTTTGGTCCGAAGACCTTAAACTACACTGGGATTAATTTCTCGGGGGACTTTTTCCTGCTGTCAACTAAAAACCGGCATCGGCCTCAACCGCTGGGATCAAGGTTCGATAATCCGGATCATTTTCAAAAAATAACAAAAAGATTTCAAGCTTTCCATAAAAGCCAGCATCAACCTCGATTACCCGAGTTGAAGACTGGAACCTTTTAAAAACAAAAAACAAAAAAAAAAATTCATCATCAATTTCAACTGCACCAATTTATCCCCAGCGGTCTGAAGACCTAAAACTACACTGGGATTAACTTCTCGGGGGCTTTCTTTCCTAACCTGTTCCCGACATAGCTGACACTTGATCGTACGGGTGTCCAGAATCTTCTAAAACAGGTAGAGGCTGAGGCGGGCAGAACCCCGCAATCCTGTTCGTGTTGAACGCACCGTGATAGACAACCTTGATTTGGAAGTCGCTGTTGAATCTGATGGATGTTCCCTGTTCCTAAAACTCATGAAGGGGATTAAGGCAGTTGGGAGGTGAAGCGCACCCTCACGGAATTGTGAGCAACATAAGGCCCCAAACTGGATTGACAAGGAAAATGTGAGGATGTGGCTCATTTTGTGGCCAAAGGAGTCCGTCGGACAATACGTGGTCTATGTGCATTGCACATGAGGAACAGGCAACTTTGTGGGTGTGTTGACTGAAAACTCTCAAGATCTCCTCATCCGAAGATGTAAAACTACGGCACTTAACTGTGTGAGACTCGTCTTGCTCGCTGACGTAAAATGGATCGGGTGCCTTACCAGCAGTAGAGCTGGAAATGGATGAAAATTCCATACTTTTCCCTGCATTTCAGAAAAATCCAACAAAATACCCAAAACATTGCAAAATATTTTCAAAAATCATAAAATATTTTCCTTGCTTTCAAATCAAATATTTTCAAAACCACAAAAAAATATTTCCTTTGTTTTCAATAACCGATCTCTGTCCTGACCACTCAGGTAAAGATTCGGACCAAATATTTACAAAAATCACAAAAATTGTCACTATCCCCAGCACTGCACTTCAGGAGTCCCGAACTCCGTTCACTCACTTCACAATTTGGGATGACGGATCCGATCACCCGCAAATTGGAATCTTGACCAAAACTGGCGACCAAGCACCGTCTTAATCGCATTTATGCCCAGAAGAACATCTTGAAGTCGGATAACATCCTCGTACATTCTCATTAGCAAAGAAACAGCATCTTGGGACGATGGACCTGATCGACCATGGGTCGGGATCTTGACCAACCCGCTGACCAAACACCCGTATAAAAAAAGAAAATCCCCGGGGGAGCACAACCCCGCAAGCAATAAGCTCAAAGTTCTCTGCATCACCAGCAAAAGAAAAATCATCAAATTGAAAGAGAATGAGCCAAGCCATGCATCCATCATCAAATATGCATCTCCATGCATCAGCATCCATCGCAACAATCATCATATTACCTGCTTTCAAAATAAAAAGTCGGTTAGCTAAAGACCCCACAGGCATCCCTAGTGGAGGCGCATGCGAACCAGATTTCCATTTCAAAAAGACAAAAAATATTTATATTTGCAAATAAAAACCCCACGGAGTATCACTCCCCAGAGTGGGTATCTTTTCAAAAATCCAAAAATATTTTCCCAGTAGAGCGTTCTGCCTCCAAAACACCGAGAGATCTTCCATATCTCTAGGTAGGAGCCGACGCAAAAATCAAATAAGATCCGATGTCTCACGGTTTTTCCAGAGACCATCGGATCCAATGCACTCAAAGTACGGTCGAACTGAACTCCAGTGTCAGCGCGGTCGTACTACATGCCAAGATACGAAAAGATGAAAGCCAAAAGGCTCTGTCAAAGAAACCATTTGAACAGGTGGGAACGATGAATTGTAACCCAAGTATCAAAATCAGCAGATCGGGTGGAAAGAGTTCACCCGCACATACCTAGGCGTGGATGCCTGAAGTACCTTGACTAAGTCCAAGTCGGCGTGGTAGAATCCCGTAAGACTACATGACGCAGGGCATCTAACCACTTTGACAGTCAAGCGAAACAAGTGCTCCTGCAGTGATCCGGGAAAACATCAAACATCACAATCAATCTCAAGGTCAGCAACCTCGTAAAACTACGACGCAGAGGCTCTGCTGTACCTTTCCGATGTTAGTACTGATCGGGAATGGAAGGGTTGCGATTGGGTACCCAGGTTGCAGCAAACTGCAAGGACAATCACAACGTTTTCTCCAAACTTCCGCTGTATGTGCGAGTGATCGATTTCCAGACGATCAACTGGCACAGATGCAAAGGCTAGCAAAGATTTCAGACCATGATCTATGAATGACCGGGTCAGAAGTGGGGTGTCCACTCGCTTTGGCATTCGATTGGACACAACCTCTGCCACAGAGGGGCATCTGTAGACACCCCACCTTCGGCTACACTGTTGGTAAAGATAGCTGGATGAATGGAAGACCATACCCCCAAATCCCGTGTCCAAACTCAACCAAACTTACCCTTGTAGCCCCAATCCATAGCCCAACTCACCCCTAAACATCAGCCTGAAAAACCTCCTAGTCAAAAAATCCTTAAAAAAAAAAGTCAAACTCACTGAGTCAACCCGCTGAGACAAATCATCGAGTCAACCCGTTGAATCAAACCGCCGAGTCAAAACACCGAGTCAAATCACTGAGTCAACCTACTGAGTCAAATGACCGAGTCAACCCGCTGAGTTGACCCACCGAGTCAACTCACTGAGTTCCAAGCAGCAGCCCCGAGGCATGTCCGTACTGCCCGCAGGATCCCGAGAGCGTCCGTACGGGCGGCCCCCTGGGTGCCGCCCAAACATATTTACTAGAACTACCACTGCCTGCTGCTATAAATACCCCCTCCCCTTCTCATTTCAACAAGCCTTCGAGCCCAGGGAGAGCCCGTCTGTTCCAAGTCCTTCTCCACCCTTTTAGCCCACTTTTCCACCAAGGAGAGCCCGAGTGAGGAGAGCCTAGCCCTGGTCCAGCCCATCCTGACCACTGGTCCAAGTCTCTCAAGCCATCAAAGTCCTGATCCAGCCACTCGAAGCCAACCCTTGCGACACCTCCGTCCATCTAGCTGTTCTTTACTAGCATCATCTCATTCGCATCTAGCATAAGTGCAACATTTACTTTTCTTCCAACCCCCTGCTTCACTACAAGCACTTAGATCATTCAAGCACACAACATGCATCTCGCATAAAAGCACCTGTCAGTTCGAGCGTATGTTCTGGGCTTACCTGTTAATGGAAACCTGCTCATCAAAAACTCTTACTGTTCAGACTTGCATTCATACATTAGTCACTACAAGCACTTTGATTATTCAAACACACAGCATGCATCTCGCATAAAGCACCTGTCAGTTCGATCGTATGCTCTGGGCTTGCCTGTTAATGGAAACCTGCCCATCAGAAACTCTTACTGTTCAGACCTGCATTCATGCATCATGTCATCTATGAGAGTATACGAGGATTAAAACAGACTTTCAAGTGTTAGTTCGATTCTGTGAAGTAGAGATCGTACTTTAGTACGGGCAGTGTGTGGGGTGCTTAACCTCTTCCCACCCTGTAACCGTGATCCCTTACCTCGAATCTTTGGCCGCAGATTAAAAGGAGTCATTTTAGAGGAATGAATCTTCGGATCCCCTTCTCTAACGTTTCTACGGGGTCTAGCCGACTGTAGATTCGAAGTAACTGGCTAGTGGCGACTCTGGTCTTACATAAACTCATCTAAACACATCCAGCTTAACACGACAACCAAACAAAGCCCTCGAGAACGAGGCAAGCCAGTGGCACAAATGGCGATTCGCGCGCACGCACCTCTTCTTCTTTTTCCGAAAGGAAAGGGAGAACGTCGTCGGGAGCGCGGAACGGCGAGGGTCCACAAAGACATGTAATCTTCATACCACACCCCATATCATTGATCCATGTCATTAAGGCTAATGATATTTGTAATCATGATTCGTCACACTTCGAAAATATTAAATGTTGTGTTGACTACCACGATTCAGTATCAGTGGTCTTGATGGACCGGATCTGACAAGCGTTGCTCATAATTATCCAACGGTATTATTTTGAAATCAGTAGAGTACCTATTAGGAACTTTTGAAACAAATGTGTTTTATAAAATATTTTTCACAAAATAAAATAAAATATTTTGTTTTCCTTCAGAGATCAGTGTAGCCCAAGTGGGAGAATGTAAGACTCCATTAGGTGGGCCACACATGATCATCGGTTTAGATCATGACCGTTGGATTATTCAGATTGAGTGATTCAGTGGGCCCCATTATAGTTGTGATCATTACAAATAGGTTTGGGGTGGGATGCTTGAACCGTGGTCCCTATTCGCGGTTATTAAGCCAGATATGGAAACCCTAAAGGAGAGAAGTGTGATGGGTAAGCTTCTCTGGCTCTCTTTCCTATAAATAGATGTCTTGGTTCCCTCACCAGCGCATAAGAGAAAACCCTAGTCCCATTGAGAGGTTCTCCTAAGGGTGTAAGGTGCGGAATACCAAGAACTCTTCTCGGCAACATGAGGGCATCGAGAATGTTTTCCCAATCAGGTATGGCTTTAAGATTATGGTATGGAATCTCCATTGTTGATGTATAGATGATCTGATTATTCCACAATATGTAAGATTAACAGTTGAATCGCTCAATCTGAATAATCCAACGGTCATGTTCTAAACCGATGATCATTTGTGGCCCACCTAATGGAGTCTTACACCAAAACCATAGTCTTGGCCCCACACCTTGGAATATCATAAATGCAACTTGCGTGTGTCCTAAGGCACAAAAATAATACTTTGAAACCTTAAGATACGTGGGCCCTGCCATGACGTCTGTGTTATATGCACTCTAGTTGTTGTGCCAGCCCATGTTAGGATGTCGGTATGATCTTAAAAATCAGGAAGGGCGCATTCAGTACTGTTGGACCTACCTGATGAATGGCCAGATCTCATATCTTTATGCCACAATAGCACCTGCAGAATGCTCATGTTTGGCACTTGCAGATATGTTCATCTACAACTACAAGCAGCAATATTCGTCATATAGAAAAATAGGACGCCTTGCAATTCAACAACAATCTGTTTATCTGTACCACTACGGGTCTAAAACTTGGACATATTGGACAACCATACCCATCGAGTCATCTTTGCTGTTCAAAGTTGACTGTTGCCATTAGTAGGTCTTCGATTGGAAAGTCAAGATAGCTTAGTCTGCAAAAACATTTCTACCACAGCCCATTCATCAAGAAGCACACCAGTTGAATGTCTTGGATCATGATTATAGTGCCAGATGTTCTTATTGTCCATGGCAATAGATAATAAAATATGACCATTTCACTTTTGGACTGAAACTCAACTGCTTTTTACCTTCGAGTTTCCAACACAGAGATTGGTTATAGAAGAAAATGTTGCAGTAGATCGAAGAGTCTAAAGAAACCTTGAGGGCAAGGTTGCTTCTAAACAAGGCGGGATGTTATGAAACAAATACATTTGGTGGAATTTCTTTAGCAGTTTTGAGGATTGCATTGATTGGTTATAGGATGCTAAATTAGTAAATGTGCATCTTGCATTGGCTGTCTCACTCGGGTAACAGCCAATTCGAGCCCATCCTTCACACGTTGCAGAAACCTTCTCTCTCTCATGGGTCAGGACCAAATTTTAGGCAGATCCAAGGCACAGGTCGACCACACAGTAAGGATTAAACTGTTATGAGGCCATTGAAGTTCCATTGAAGTTTTGGATCAAGCTGATATTTGTGTTTTCCCTTCACCTAGGTTTAAGTAACTTTATGAATATGTTGGATGGTAAATAAACATCACGGTGGGCCCTAGAAAAGTTTCAACGGTGAGATTCCTGTTGCAAATCTACACTGGCCATCAGTTTCTTATGATCATAACTGGACAGGTGTCCCAAAAATCAGGCAGATTAAAAACTCAGGTGGGCCATAGCACACAAAACAGTGAGAACCAAAAATCTTCCTCGTGCCAACCATGCCATTTAAATGCCATCCAAACCGTTCAAAGGGTTATTACCACTCAGATAAACCATAAATATAAATATCATGCTGGTATAAAACTTAACTTATGTGGCCCACACAAAAGTTTCTAGTGGTGAGCATTCAATCTCTGCTATTTCATGTGGTATGGCTGAGCTGAATTTTTTATCTGCCTGATTTTTTTTATTTATTTATTTTTTTTTTTTTTGTCTGATATTGAGAAACTGATGGACTGAGTGGATTTGTCACGGTAATTTATGTGGCCCCACGTAGCTTCCCGGAACAGAAATTCGTATGTATGATATCCGGCCGCGGATCTGCATAAGGGATGATTTCAAATCTCTGAGGGCCCCATCATGATGTATGTGTTTTGTCCATGCCGTCTATTCATTTTTTTTTCATCTTATTTTAAAGCATGAGCCAAAAAAATGAGACAAATCCAAATCTCAGGTGGACCACACCATGAGAAAACAGTCGGGATTGACGCTTATTGTTGAAAACTTTTTGGGGGCCACATAAGTTTGGTATCAAGTTGATATTTGTTTTTTACCTTAATCTAGGTATATGTGACCTTATCAACAGGCTGGATGTCAAATAAACATTACAGTGGGCCCTAGGAGGATTTTAATGGTGGATGTTCAATCTCCACTGTTTTCTGTGGTGTGTTCCACCTGAGATTTATAACTGTCTTATGTTTGGCATCGTACCTTAAAATCAGATGGAAAAATGGATGGACGGCATGGATAAAGCACATACATCATGGTGGGGCCCACAGAGGTCTCAAACCATCGCTTATGTTAGCCCCGCTGGACTAGCATATCCGCACCTTGATATCCCATTCACGAATTAACACCCTCACAAAAATCTTCTCGTCTTTTATTAGAAACCGTCGGGGTTTTGCTACGCCTAACGCCGTTTCAGACACTAACGGAGAGGGATTAATTACTCCAGCGCAACCCTTTATTCTCCACAAATAGGGCTGTGCACGGTTCGGTCGGTTCGGTTTTGAGGAAAAATATCCAACCGAACCGACTTAGTCGGTTTTGAATATTTAACAACTGAACCGAACCGATGAATCATCACCAACCGAACCGAACCGGATAAATTCGGGTTGGGTCGGTTCGGTTTTATCGGTTTGGGCCTCAATCTAAAGCTTTTGTGGCCCATAAAATGCTTCTAATGGTTATTCATCATTGTTTCTAATGGTATTGTTTACTTGAGATTTGGATTTTCTTGAGGTTTGGAATCATGTCCTAAAATGATAGATGAAAACAGATGAATGGAATGGATATAGAAAACATACATCAAGGTGGGTCCATACAGTTAGGATAACACCCACTGAACTGTTACCCTAATTCGCACCCTCACTGTGCTGCAAAGTCGGTGTCTACATAAAATTCTTTTACTTGACATGAGGTAATTAGTAATGTAGTTTAAATGGGCCCCACTATCATGCATTTTAAAAATCCACCCCAACTAACAGGTGACTAACCCAATTATAAGCCTAAATATGAAAAACCAGCGTCATCTTTGATACATGCGGACCACACAATTGGAAATAGTGTACAAGCCACATTACCCTCCAAACTCTTTTTCTTGGTGTGGCCCACTTGAATTACAGATAAAGATGATATTTCAGTCTTGGGCCTAACTTGGGGTGGCACCCTTACTGGTTAGAGTGGATTTCATGTAAATATTGAAGTGGGGCCAACCTTAACTTGTCACACACACACACACACACACACACACACACACACACACACACATATCGGTTCGGTTCGGTTGAAAACGGTTTATAATTTTCACAAACCAACAACCGAACCAACACTCTCGGTTTTTTATATTAAAAAACCGACTCGACCCGAAATAGATTGGAAAACCGACCGAAATCGATCGGTTCGGTCCGATTCGGTCGGTTTTTTGAACAGCCCTATCCACAAATAAAAATACAACACGTCACTACAGTAGCGTTTTTGCCACTGAAGTTGTCAGTGCCAAACTGCGCCCTATATCCACACCGTTCATCCTTGTTTACAACTCGTTTTAGTGTATGATCCCAAAATGAAGCAAATTCAAATTTCATGTGGACCAAGTGCAGATTGAATGCACACCATTAAAAACTTCTTTGCAGCCACCAGAACAACTTGTTGATAAGGTCACACAGACCTCAATGAAGGGACCACACAAATATATTCATCTTGATCCAAAAATTTTATGGCCTCCAAAAAATCTTTAATGTTGGGCATTCAATCACCACTGTTTCTTGTGGTGTGGCCCACATGAAATTTGGATCTGCTGTATTTTTTGATTCATTTCCTAATATGAGTTAGAAAAATGGATGGACGGCGTGGATATAAGACACATACAACCCCGGAAGGGATCCACCCATCTCGGTAGATCCTGGGTTCCACCTAAGCCGCGTCCAGTGTCCGCCATTAATTTTTTTTAGAAAGATAGTGTCCGTCATTAATGATAAAAGGGTATTTGGATTCCGACGTGGATCGCCTGCTTTGGCGGGAACTTCCTGACAGGAAATGAGGTGGAACCCACCATGATGTTTATGATAAATCCAACCCCTCTATTCATTCTAGAAGATCAAGTTAGGACATGGGCCTAAAAATGAGCCCATCCAAAATTCAAGTGGGATGCACGACAGGAAACAAAGAGAATTGGATATCCACCATTGAAACATTTATAGGACACAAAAGTTTTGGATCAGGTTATTGTTTTGTGTTTTAAGTTCATCCCTACAGGAATGACCTTATGCACGGTACCCATGGCATGTTTGGAATGGATTTCTCACAAACGTCCCAGTGGGCACCACCTAACTCACCGTGGTCCGAAGTTCATGCCAAAGGCCTTCGCAGGCCATCGATCTGCCATTTCATAGTCTGTTATATCCACACCGTCCATCCATTTTTCCTGATCATTTTAAGTCCAAAGGCAAAAAATGAAGCAGATCCAAAGCTCAAGTGACCACATCAAGAAAAACAGTGAGGATTGAATGCCTACCATTGAAAATTTACAGGTGGCACAGAAGTTTTGGATCAATCTGATATTTGTGTTTCCCTCCATTTACGCCCATGTGATCTCATGAATAGTTTGAATGACAATTAAACATTACGGTGGGCCCTAAGTTTCAGAAAAAAAATGAATGAATCATATAACACATACATCATGGTGGGCCATACAGCCTTCCAAGGCAACACCCCAACTTTAAAAAAGAAAAAGAAAAAAAAAAAAAGATGAGTTATTCAGTCCTTGGTCGTCTCAGGAGGACCCATCATCGCAAAATACAATAAATGCGATGGGGATATTAATCTTAAAATAATTCCATTTTGACTTGTATTTATTAACATTTACTTAAATTGGTAAAATCCAAACTGGTTCGACCTGAGGTAGAGTCCAACCTTATCATATGCCGTTCATTTGCAACTGGATTTCAGCTCATCTCATTTCCATATAAATGGGAGAGATATTACACCAAAGTGCATATATTGCAATTACTTTCAAGGAAGAGGGAATCCATTACTTATGGCAGAGCCCACCATGATGTTTGTGAGAAATCCACCCCATCCATCCATTTGGCTAGTTCATGTTAGGGCATGAGCCAAAAAATGAGGCAGATTCAAAACTCAAATGGGCCTCACAACTTGAAAAAGTGGTTAGAAAAATGACTACCATTGAAACTCCCCTAGGTGGTCCATTTTGATGTTTATGTGCCATCCATACCGTTGATAAGGTCATTCATACTTGGATAAACTGAAAATACAAAAATATTGCCTGATCCGAAACTTATATGACCCTACGAATGTATCAAGGGTGGGCATTCAATCCTCACTATTTCCCACCCTGCAGTCCACTTTAGTCTTGGATCTGCTTCATTTTTTGCCATGTCCTGACATGATATGAAAAAATGGATGATGGGCTGAATTTTTCACAAATATCACCGTGGGGCTTACTTAGCTTTCAAATTAGCTTTCCTAGGTGGTCCTTTGAAAGGATGCAAATTGCATCCTACCTAGGGCTAGTCATGAGCCGAGTCAGCTCGAGCAACTCGATCGACTCGACTCGAAAAAACTCGCCTCGACTTAGTAGAGCAAGCCAAGCCAAGCTTCATTTAGGAGCTCGAGTTAGAAATCAAGTCAAGTTCAACCAATGGATCACTCGACTCGACTCGATTCAAGCTCGACTCGGCTTGACCTTGACTCGACTCATTTCATATAGATATTTGTTAAAAAAAAAAAAAACCATAATCTGCTTATTTCTTGGTTCTCTCTCCCTCCTCCTCCCCACACACATTGGGCCTCATCATGAAGATGATCCACATAATAATCAAGGCAGTCCATTCATGTGGTGAGCTATTCCTGTACTGTGTTAATCTAAGGTTCATAAAATGTTAGTAGCGGTCTACATTCAATGTGTGTGTGACCTGGCCAAAGAAAAAACCAACCAGAGCTAGGCCATTTAAATGGTGGGGTCCCACCTGTAGAAATAATATTCTACCCTAATATAAGTGTGACTTCTTGAACTTAATGTTGTTGACTTTTAATTTGTATTTTGTAGTAAAAAATATAATAAATTGAGGTGGGAGCAAGCTTGACTCGACTCGAGGTGAGCTCGCCTTGACTTGATCCACTAGCTTGCCTCGAAAATTTTAGTAAACAAGGCAAGCTCCAATAGTAAGCTCGAGGGTGTGCTCGAGTTCGAGCTCGAACTTGAGGAGAGCACAAACGAGTCAAGCCAAGCTTGGCCCACCTCAACTCGACTTGGTTTGACGTACAGCCCTAATCCTACCCCCGCTTGTCTCCAGCTGGGAATGGGTAGGAGCTTTGAGTGGCCACCGTGATGTATGAGTTTTATCCACACCGTCCATCCATTTCTCCATGCCATTTTATGGCATAGGACCAAAATTTAGGTAAATCCAAGGCTCAAGTGGACCACACCACACGAATCAATGGTGGTAATGATTCTCAATGTTGAAACTTTCCTAGGGCCCACCGTAATGTTTATTTTCCATCCAACCTATTCATAAAGTTACATAGAGCTGGATGAAGGGAAAACACAAATATCAGCTCAATCCAAAACTTCTGTGCCCCCAAGAAGTTTTCAACAGTGAGAATTTAATCCCCATTGTGCCGTCCACGTGTGCCTTGGATCTGCCTCATTTTTGGGACTGTCCTGAAATAGTATGGTGAAATGGATGGACAATGTGCATAATACCCATACATCACGGTGGGCACTCAAAGTTCCTGTCCATTCCCAGCTGGAGACAGACTGGGGTACGACGCGTCCTTGAAAGGAGGAAAGAAGAAGTGGTGATTGAATGCCTACTATTAAAAACTTATTGGGGCCACCAGGTTGTTTAGTTGCCATCCAACCAATTGGTGAGGTCACGTAGACTTGGATGAAGGAACCACACAAATATCACTTATCCAAAACTTATGTGGCTCCCAAGAAGTTAAAGGTGGTTGGCCCTCTCAACTGTTTTCATTGGTGGGACCCATTTAAATCACATATCATCCTAATGTTTTGGCCTTAGGCCTAAGGCAAGATTACATATCTAATGGTTGGAGTGGATCTCAGATACACATCATGGTGGGCCACATTAAATGAGAGGATTAGCATCCTAGAAAATTTCTTTGTCTTTAGAACTGGGATTGCGTACGTTAGCATACAGCTACTCTACCGTGTGCTTTCAGGGTGCATTGGGTGGATCCCTGAATCCACTGCGGTCAATGCATCCCTAACTATGGGGCCCACTGTGATGTAAGTGACTTACATCCACACTGTCCATACATTTTAACAGCTCGTTTTAGGGTATGATCCCAAAAATGAAGCAGATCCAAATCTTAGGTGGACCATGCCACAAGAACACATTCGTGATTGAATCCCCACCATTAAAACATTCATGGCACGATTGGAATGTTTGTTTGCCATCCAACCTGTTGATAAGTTCACAAGGACCTAGATGAAGAGACCACACAAATACCAGCTTGATCCAAAACTTTTGTGGCCCACGAGAAGTTTTTAATGGTCGATTACCACTGTTTCTTGCATTGAGGTCCACCTGAAATTTGGATATGCTTCATTTTTTGCCCCCACTCACCTCTGTGGATCCGGGGATCCACTGAAGCCGCACCCACAGGAAAGCTCCGTGGCCCAGCATGATCAGTGTTTTATCCATACTGTCCATCCATTTTTCCAGCTCATTTCAGGGCATGAGGCAAAAACTGAGGCAGATCCAAACTTGAAGTGGGCCCTACGAATTTTTTAATGGTGGGCATTCAATGACCACTGTTTCCTATGATGTGGTCCACTTGAGATTTGGATTTGCTTCATTTTTGGAACTATGCTTTATAATAATCTATAAAAAATGATGGAGAGTGTGGATATACAACACAAATATCAAGGTAGGCCTTATGCTGAGGAAAACTCCCACAGCTACGTAACGCCTGTAACACTTAATCCTCCTCCAGTTTGGGAAGCGAGGTCAATTACCTTGAATTTTGTAAATTTGGATCTGCTGCATTTCTTGACTAGTTTCCTAATATGAGGTAGAAAAATGGATCAACCCCAGAAAGGATCCACCCATCTCGGTAGATCCTGGTTCAACCTAAGCCGCGTCGAGTGTCTGTGGATAGGGAATCGGATTGCCTGCTTCATTACGGTGAAAGGAAATGAGGTGGAGGCCACATTGATGTTTATGATAAATCCAACCCGTCCATTTGTTCTAGAGGATCAAGTTAGGATATGGGCCTAAAAATGAGCCCATCCAAAATTCAAGTGGGATGCTCGACCGAAAAAAGTGAGAATTGAATATCCACCATTGAAACATTTATGGGCCACAAAAGTTTTGGATCAGATTATTTTGTGTTTTAAGTTCATCCCAACAGGAATGGCCTTATGAACAGTACCCATTTATGGGCCACAAAAGTTTTGAATAGATTTCTTACAAACGTACCAGTGGGCACCACCTAACTTCCCCGTAGTCGGAAGTTCATGCCAAAGGCCTCTGCAGGCCATCTGCCATTTCATAGTAGCACATACCTTGGTGGTGTCTTGACGTGCCAAAATTCTTTGGACCACATTGAGATGTGCATGTTATATCCACACCGTCCATCCATTTTCTTAATCATTTTAAGGCGTAAGGCAAAAAATGAAGCAGATCCAAAGCTCAAGTGACCACACTAAGAAAAACAGTGAGGATTGAATGCCTACCATTGAAAATTTATAGGTGGCACAGAAGTTTTGGTTCAATCTGATATTTGTGTTTCCCTCCATTTACGCCCGTGTGATCTATGAATAGGTTGAATGACAATTAAACATCTTGGTGGGCCCTAAGTTTCAGCAGTGGAGTGGATGTCACTGTCTCAACTTCTTTCTGTGGAGTGGTCTCGCTTGACTTTTGGATTTGCCAGGGTTTATTGCCTCAACTGATTTGGAAAAAAAAAACTAATCATATAACACATACATCATGGTGGGGGCCATACAGCCTTGCGACGCAACACCCCAACTTTAAAAAAGAAAAAGAAAAAGAGGAGCTATTGGGTCCATAGTTGTCTCTCGAGGACCCATCACAATGGCAAAATACAAAAAATGCGATGGGAGATATTAAACTTAAAATAATTCCATTTTGGAATGTATTTATTAACATTTACTTAAATTGGTAAAATCCAAGTTGGTTGGACTTGAGGTATAGTCCAACCGGCTGGACTCTTACTTGCAACTGGATTTTAGCTCATTTAATTTCCATATAAATAAGAGAGAGATTACACTACAGTGCATTTATTGCAATTACTTTTAATGAAGAGGGAATCCATTACTTATGGCAAAGCCCATATGATGTTTGTGAGAAATCTACCTTATCCATCCTTTTAGCTAGTTCATGTTAGGGCATGGGTCAAAAAATGAGGTAGATCTAAAACTCAAGTGAGCCTCACAACTCGAAAAAGTGGATAGAGAAATGACTACCATTGAAACCCCTCTGGGTCCATTGTGATGTTTATATGTTATCCATACCATTGATAAGGTTATTCATACTCGGATGAACTGAAAACACAAAAATATTGTCTGATCCTAAACTTATATGGCCCTGTGAATGTATCAAGAGTGCGCGTTCAATCCTCACTACTTCCCACCCTATAGTCCACTTAAGTCTTGGATCTGCTTCATTTTTTGGCCATGTCCTAACACGAAATGAAAAAATGGATGGATGGGCTTGGGCTCACTTAGCTTTCTATCAACATCTTTACCTGGCAAATCATCTTTTGCTGCTTTGAAAGGAGGAAAGAAGAAGGAATCCAAAAAATTATCGGCAGAGGCCCTTTGACATATATGGAAGCGGCTTCTGACTATACTTGATCGTGGGGCAACTGTGATAGATGTCACTTATATCAACCTGTCCATCCATTTTGGCAGCTCAGTTTAGGGCATGATCCCAAAATAGAAGCAAATCCAAATTTCATGTGGTCCACCCCAAGTAAAGAGTGGTGATTGAATGCCTATTATTAAAAACTTATTGGGGCCACCAGGTTGTTTAGTTGCCATCAAACCTATTGGTGAGGTCACGTAGACTTGGATGAAGGAACCACACAAATATCACTTATCCAAAACTTATGTGGCTCCCAAGAAGTTAAAGATGGTTGGCCCTCTCAACTGTTTTCATTGGTGGGACCCACTTAAATCACGGATCATCTTAATGTTTTGGCCTTGGGCCTAAGGCAAGATTACATATCTAATGGTTGGAGTGGATCTCAAATATATAGTGGGCCACGTCAAATGCAAGGATTAGCATCCTATAAAATTTCTTTGTTTTAGAACTGGATTGCATTAGCATACAGCTACTCTACCGTGTGCTCTCAGGGTGTATTGGGTGGATCCCTGGATCCGCTGCGGTCAGTCCATCCCTAACTGTGGGGCCCACTGTGATGTAAGTGACTTACATCCACACTGTCCATACATTTTGACAGCTGGTTTTAGGGTATGATCCCAAAAAATGAAGCAGATCCAAATCTTAGGTGGACCATGCCACAAGAACACATTCGTGATTGAATCCCCACCATTAAAACATTCATGGGCGCCATTGGAATGTTTGTTTGCCATCCAACCTGTTGATAAGGTCACAAGGACCTAAATGAAGAGACCACACAAATATAAGCTTGATCCAAAACTTTTGTGGTCCACGAGAAGTTTTTAATTGCTGATTACCATTGTTTCTTGTATTAAGGTCCACCTGAAATTTGGATATGCTTCATTTTTCTAATCATGCACTAAAATGAGTTTTCAAAACAGGTGGATGGCGTGAATATAAGACACATACATCCCGATGAGCCCCGCAAAGCCGCACACACAGGAGAGCTCTGTGGCCCAACATGATCTGTGTTTTATCCATATTGTCCATCCATTTTCCAGCTCATTCTAAGGCATGAGGCCAAAAATGAGGCAGATCCAAATCTGAGGTGGACCCTACGAAGTTTTTAATGGTGGGCATTCAATGACCATTGTTTCCTATGATTTGGTCCACTTGAAATTTGGATTTGCTTCAATTTTGGAACCATGCTCTATAATAATCTATAAAAAAAAATGATGGACAGTGTGGACAGCATATACATCAAGGTGGGCCCTATTCTAACACCCACCGCTAGGTAATGCCTATAGCACTCAATGTGGCTCCAGTTTGGGAAGCGAGGTCTTGTACCCTTGAATTTCGGAAGGGTCCAATGTGATGGGTACATGAGATTCATTCTGATCATTAGATGTGTAATCCCATTTTTGGCCTAGATCCAAAAAAATTAATGTCCTGTGATTCAGGTGGGCCACAAAAATCGAAATAGTTTGGAAGGCGAGTTTTTCCTTTTACCATTTCTAATTTTGTCGTCCACCTCAATAACAAATGATGTTGATTTTTGGGTGTTGGGCTTAACATGGGGTGACACACATGATGATCGGGATAGATTTCATATGAAGACCATGGTGGGGTCCACCCAAGCCAGCAACCCCATTTCCCTCTTTACCTTGGCACATTTATTATCATTTAGGATAATTTTCTATACTGGTTGGACCTTATGTATGGTCCGACCGGTTGGACTTGAGAGTGCCTTGCCTTATATATATATATATATATATATATGAATGCTCACCTGCGCACTTCTCATGGGAGAACTTGTGAGCACTTTTTCTTGGCTCATCACACATGATGTGAGCCCAAAATCTGAGCCGTCCATGTGATGCAGCACCCCAAAAAACCATTAGGGCCCATCTTTCAACTTGTTCCAGAACTTTGGTGGGCCATGAAAGAAGGAAACAATTTCCTCCCTTGATTTGCCTCTTGCTTTCTGCTATGGCCTACCAGAGTTTTGGGTCAGGTTGAAAGATGAGCCCTAGAGGTTTGTTGGGGTGCTACATCACATGGACGGCTCAAATTTTGGGCTCATCACATATGATGTGACCCCAAAATCTGAGCCGTCCATGTGATGCAGCACCCCAAAAAACCCCTAGGGCCCATCTTTCAACTTGTTCCAGAACTTTGGTGGCCCATGAAAGAAGGAAACAGTTTCCTCCCTTGATTTGCCTCTTGCTTTCTGCTGCGGCCCACCAGAGTTTTGGATCAAGTTGAAAGATGGGCCCAGAGGTTTTTTGGGGTGCTGGATCACATGGACGGCTCAAATTTTGGGCTCATCACATATGAAGTGAGCCCAAAATCTGAGCCGTCCATGTGATGCAACACCCCAAAAAACCCCTAGGGCCCATCTTTCAACTTGTTCCAAAACTTTGGTGGGCCATGAAAGAAGGAAACAGTTTCCTCCCTTGATTTGCCTCTTGCTTTCTGCTGCGGCCCACCAGAGTTTTGGATCAGGTTGAAAGATGGGCCTTAAGGGTTTTTTGCAGGTGCTGCATTACATGGATGGCTCAGATTTTGGGCTCACATTACGTGCGATGAGCCATAAAAAAGTGCCCATGAGTCTCCCGTGAGAGAATTGCCCCCGTGAGCATTCCTCTCTCTCTCTCTCCCTATATATATATATATATATATATATATATATATATATATATATATATATATATATATATATATATATATATTTTGCTAGGAGCCAGTGGAATCAACCCCAAAAATCTTAAAGCGTCTCCTAATCGGGAGCAGATTAGATGTTACTCTTATCGTGTGGGCCACGTTGATGAATTTGTTGTATATCCATGCCGGGTATGATTGAACTTATCAACGGGTAGGAAGGAACGTGTTTAATCACCACTGTTTCCTGTGTTGTGGTACACTTGAGATTTGGATCTGCTTAAATTTTAGTACCACATCCTAAAATCGGCTGGTGAAACAGATGGACCGCGTGGATATACAACACATCAAAAGGTGGGCCCCACAGTAAGGGTAGCACCTGATCCGCTCCCCTCCCAATCCCTCATCGGATAAGAGAGGAATCAAAATCAATTGCATGAAAAATGGGAATTTACCAATTGTACCAGCTTCCTCCACCTTTTAAAAGCTGGAAAATGAAATGAATTACAAGGGATTGAGAAGATGGATATGAACCCTCAGATTTTGAGATTGGTATTTTTTAACATTTTGATTCTGATGAATCGTCTCGGTGTCTATGGAGCGTATTAGGTGCAGCCCCTGGCCTGACCCAAGACTTTGCCCTCATTGACACATCACTCTGCCACGTGTAACTTGTAGAGATGGGTCCTACCATATTTAGGCTCTACCGATTCTACCCCCACCATGATGTATGCGTTGTATCCACACTGTTCATCCATTTTGAGACATTGTTTTAAGACATCATCCAAACAATGAGGCAGATCAAAAGTTCAAGTGGACCCAACGCAGAAAACAGTGGGGACAGTGATGCCCACCGTTGAAACCTTCTTAGGGTCCACCATGATTTTTATTGAGATCTAACCTGTTCATAAGTTAATATAGACATGGACGAAGGTAAAACAAAAATATTAGATTGATCAAAAGCTTCCGTGTCATCTAAGAAGTTTTTAATGGTATTCATTCAATCCCTACTGTTTCCGGTGGTGGGGTCCACCTGAGATTTTAATCTGCCCCTTCTTTTGTCTCATTCCTTAAAATGATCTCTCCAAACGGATGGACGGTGTGAATACAACACATACATCACCGTGGGACCCACAGAACTTGGTGCGATGTCAGAATCTAATCCTGGTCGCTCCCTCACCCAAAGGCGGACAAACGTGCTGCACTGGAGACTTTTTCTCGGTGCTCTCTTTTCCTCTCCAATGTTACGGCAGAGAAAAAGACGTTAGCCGTTTACGCGGGAACGGGTTGCCTTGACCCCGGGTACAGAGATATCTTTGTGACCGGGGCTGTGGGGGGTCCACAGAGATGTCTGTGATAAATGGACTCGGTCTATCTGTTTTGAAAGACCACAACAGGAGAGGATTTTAAAATTCAGGCAGATCCAAAACCCGTGTGATGATCTGCCTGAATTTTAGAATCCTGTCGTATTGTGGGCTTTCAAAACAGATGGACGGAGTGGATTTGTCACTGACATCTCTGTGGACCCCACACAGCTCCAGGAACAGAAATATCCCTGTGCTTACGCGGGGTACGGCAACGACATCACCCAACATGGTGCGGCCCTGACTGTGGGGCCCACCTTGATGTATGTGTAGTATATTTTTAGAGCAACCGGTTGTTTGATATGGTATCAAGGCAAGGGAACTTTTAGAGCAAAAAGATTATGATGTCTCTCCGCCCTTGCCAAGTATGTTCCCGTGCGGGAGTGTGGGGGAAGTGTTAAAATGCCTTGGTATGCATTGATAGTCCATCCTCGAGCTTTTAGAGCAACTGGTTGTTTGACAAGGTTGTTTTGGTAGTTTATTCATGACTGCATTTTGTTACTCCAAATATGATCAAGCAGTTCTTTTTAGCTTGGCATTGGGGGTAAAGGAAAAGTGGGAAAGTGGGTTTGGCATGTGTTTATTAGCAGGATTATGGAACATTTAGTTAGAGAGAAACGATCGTCATTTCAGAGAAGTGTTGAATAGGGAAAAGCTTAATGTAATGGAATGGGTGCGAGCAGCTGATGTCTTAGTTATTGACCAGTTTCCTGTATGTGGTCCGATTTGCAATGGATTCATCTTCTTTTCTTTTTGTATTCTGTCTTTAGCCTTTTTATTAATAAAATGATCATTATTTTAAAAAATCAATGTCTGCTGGGTGGCCAATGGTAAAAATGTTGCCAATCTACCATTAAAAAGCTGACCCCAACCCAAATTGCAGGTAGAAGGCTATGATGATGAATGTTGGTGTAGGTAGAGAGGGGAGGATGATAATGGATATTTGAGCACAAGGCCTTGACCTTGTTAAACTTGTGGCTTGACTCGATTGGAAACTATTAACTTGGCCAAAAATCTAGTGGAGTCACTATGAAACTCACTTGCGAGCTAGATTGGGGTAATCCATCTTTGATAACCCACCAACAACACACACACACACACACACACACACAAAAGTCACTATTATACTAACCTAAATCCACCTTAGGCCGTCATAACTTCTATGTTAGAGATTTGCAGTCAGAAATATTAAAAAAAAAAAATACACTAAAAAGTTTTTTGGAATGGAAGAAATGATGTTGAATGCACATCGAAAGCTCACATAAGCGAGTCCCACAGAGGTAGCAACGGTTCTAACGGCCAATTGACCTTTCCCGCACAAAGGACCAATGTATTGAACTCATCACACATCTTATGTGGGGCCTGCTGGATGGTCTTAAAGCAGATCCAAGTCATTTGAGGGGATAACTCATCACGAATGGACCACACTGGATGAAACAGTTTAAAGTTAACTCATAACGTCAATTCAGGTGTGGGCTAAAGAAAGCTCCAATTTTTTTTTTTATTATTATTATTTTGAAATGACTCAACTATACATTTACGACAGTCCGATTACAGTGTTAGATTAGATTGACTGACAAACAAACATCATTGTGCGCCCTAGCAAGGTTTCAATGGTAGAAATCATTATTCCCACTTTTTCCTGAGGTTTGGTCCACTTGAGCTTTGGATATTCTTCAATTTTGGGCTCAACCCTTTAAATGAGCTGGAAAAATAGATGGAAGGTGTGGATAAACCACATGCATACACACAGTTGTTCCAAAACGATAAGAGCATACTGACACACAATCCAATGTCCACATAACTTGGTATGTGGAGTTTTTTTTTTTTCATTCCCGTGGGTGGAATATTCTGGGACGACTCTCAGTATTAAAAAAGAGAAAATAAAAAATAAAAGATACAAATAAATTTTTTATCACTAGACCGGAAATGAATTGCGTCTAAACCCATCTCTACATCGGTTTATCCACGCTGTTTGTTCCTTTTCTTTAATCATATTACTGTATAAACCGAAACATGAGGCAGATCCATCGTTCTACTGACCACACCAGAAATGACCATTGCATATGATGCTTTGTGCATTTAATGCAATCTAAGCTTACTATTTTCTGTGGTCCACTTGAGCGTTGGACTATTACAATTGTTTACTGTATTATGGTCCACCTCAGACTTGGATCTACTTCATTTTCTAAATTATGCTCTAAAATGAGATTTCAAAATGGATGGACGGCATGGATGTAAGATACATACATCACACAGCGGATGCCATGGTCAGGGATCCGGCCACTTCGGTGGATCATCCGGGGATCCACCGAAGCCGCGCCCTTAATTAGCAAGCATCACGGGAAGCGGATTGGTTAGTGAGCATCTCAGTAGGGCTAAGCATACTGAGTAAACTCTGCGGGGCCGACTAGGATTTATATATTTTATCCACGCCGTCTATCCATCTTAACATAATTTTATGGCTGAAGCCCAGAAAGGAAAGATATTAAAATCTCAAGTGGACCATGTGAACTGAATGTGTACCGTTTAAAAATTATTGGGAGACATACGTTTTGCATCAAGCTGATACCGTTTAAAAATTCATGGGAGACACATACGTTTTGCATCAGGCTGATGCCATTTTTTCTTGTTTTATGGTCCACTTTAGATGTGGATTTGCTTTATTTTTTGGATCTTGGCATAAAATGATTTGTAAAAATGGATGAATGGCATGGATTTAAAAATCGAGGCTAATAAGGTGGGCATACGGTGGGATTAAAATTTACACCGTCCATTCCTTCATGTTTGATTTCTCTCCAAATCTTGACTGCCAAACAGAATCCGGAATTGGTAAGAACTGGAATCAATGAGAATTCATATCATGGAATCCACTTCTCCTCACTTCTCCTCAAATCCATGGTGCCAAAGGGGCCTTAATTTTATGGCTGAAGCCCAAAAAGGAAACGTATCAAAATCTCAAGTGGACCATGTGAACTGAATGTGTACCGTTTAAAAATTCTTGGGAGACATACGTTTTGCATCAAGCTGATACCGTTTAAAAATTCTTGGGAGACACATACGTTTTTCATCAAGCTGACAGGTTGGCGGATGACAAATAAACATCACCATGGGCCTTAGGAAGGTTTCAACGGTGGAAATCATTATTCTTACTGGTTCCTGTGGCATGGTCCACTTGAGCTTTGGATGTGCTTCAATTTTAGGCTCAACCCCTAAAACGAGCTGGAAAAAACGGATGAACGGCCAGGATAAACCACATACATTTATGGTGGGCCCAACAGAGTTTACTCAATACGATGAGAGCATACTGAGTAACTCAGTCCGAAATCCGATTTCATGCATCACGGCTCATCAATGGGTCCCACACTTCCCTCAGTGGAACTCGTGATTCACGGCTGTTTACTGGTCATCGACCCTTCCATGTGCCTGTAGTTATTGAGTCTTCCATGTGCCGTATCCTGCACTGCAGGAAGGATAAGACCTCTCATGTGAGGTCAGCGGACTATGTCCGAGATCCATGCGTGCGGCACATGTGTTATAGATCCCTGCCATTCGTGCCGATCCATGCGTGCGGCACATGTGTTATAGATCCCTGCCATTCATCAGTGGAATTCGTGATCCACTTGATCGTTGGACTACCTCATTTTTTGGCTAATGCCTTGAAATGATATGAGAAAAGGGAAGGACGGCGTGGATAAACAGATACATCACGGTGGGCCCCACACAAATATGGCCGTTACTTGCTACGTACGTGCGGGGTCGGACGCAATCCGCTTTCTACTCTAGAGTCCTCAAGTCATCAATGGCCCGGAATCCACTGCATATTTGTCTCCTCACTTTCGCTTTTCCTGCGTTCACAGACTCAATAATGGAGATCCAGCTTATGAGCCTATGGGCATTTTGGTCATTTCTCCTTATCTCTTCCATTCACCTTCCATGCTTCTTCGGATCTGCCCCTCACTTCTCCAACGAAACCGATCGCCTTGCTTTGCTCCACTTAAAACATCTTGTAACAGAAGATTGTCTCCATTCCTTGAGCTCCTGGAACGATTCTCTCCACTTCTGCCACTGGCAAGGAGTCTCATGCAGTGGTCGCCGGAATCCTCAAAGGGTCACCGCCTTGATCCTCAGTGACCAGAACTTGGTGGGCCCCATATCTCCCTTCATAGGGAACCTCACCTTCCTCAGGACAATCGATCTTGCAAACAACAGCTTCAACGGGCCAATTCCTGAAGAGATTGGCCGTTTGTTCCGCTTGCGGTTTCTCGGACTGGACAATAATACATTCACTGGAGAAATTCCAGAAAATCTGACCCACTGTTCGAAACTCAAAACCCTTGATCTTTACCGGAACAAGCTTGCAGGGGGGATTCCAACTGAGCTTGGCTCTCTAATGAAACTCACCTATTTGGGCCTTGATATCAACAATCTTACAAGAAGCATACCACCTTCACTGGGTAACCTTTCGTCTCTCACTTACCTTTATCTTGCAACAAACAGTCTGGAGGACAGCATCCCAGATGACATGGGTCGGTTAGCAAGCTTAGAGGAGCTTGTCATTGCTGATAATGAACTGTCAAGTAGGATTCCGCCCCACCTATACAATCTCTCCTCTCTTAACACTTTGGACGTGGGATTGAACAGTTTGCATGGAAACCTTCCACCTAACTTAGGCCTCAATCTTCCTAATCTCCAAGAGCTTTACGCTGGAGCAAACCAATTCACAGGACCCATACCAATTTCATTATCCAATGCTTCAGGACTTGTAGGTATTGAACTTGAAGACAATAGTTTTAGTGGATCCGTGCCTATGAATTTTGGAAACCTAAAGGATCTCTCTGAGCTCCGTTTGTGGGGTATTGAACTTGGAATTGGGAAAGCTCATGACTTGAGTTTTCTCCATTCTTTGACCAATTGAAGTAGCTTACAGGAGCTGGAGGTAAACCAAAATCATCTCAGCGGTTCGTTGCCGGACTCCATAGCTAATCTTTCTACACAGTTGACAAGCCTTGGGTTAGGGAGTAACAGGATATTCGGAAGCATCCCATCAGGGATTCAGAATCTTGTCGGCTTAACATCATTAGGTATGGAGCAGAACTTATTGACAGGTACTATTCCCATCGGTGTTGGGAAGCTTAACAAGTTGGAAGAACTTTACTTGGGTACAAATGAATTATCAGGGCAAATTCCGTCTTCCTTGGGCAACATATCCCGATTGTACAAACTCTTTTTATATGAAAACATTCTATCGGGAAGCATACCTTCAACTCTTGCTAATTGCACAAACCTGCAATTCATATACCTCGATAATAATAACTTCAGCGGTAGCTTACCCAAGCAACTTTTCAGCTTTCCATCGTTGATTGAACTTTTCGTTGGAAATAATTCTTTTACCGATAGTCTGCCACTGGAAGCCGGTTACTTGAAAGCTCTTGGAAAATTCAGTGCTTCTAATAACAAATTGTCCGGCAAAATTCCAAGTTGGCTGGGCAATTGTCTCAGCCTAGAGTATCTCTGGTTGGATGGGAACTTCTTTCAAGGATCAATTCCTCCAACATTTAGTACTCTAAGAGGCCTTCAAATCCTGGATCTTTCACGCAACAACTTGTCTGGGGAGATTCCAAAATACCTGGAGAAGCTTGCTTTACAGTATCTAAATCTATCCTTCAATAATTTTGAGGGTCAATTACCAAAACAAGGGGTCTTCGGGAATGCCAGTCAAGTTTCAGTGCTCGGAAATAGTAAGCTTTGTGGGGGTATTCAAGAATTAAAATTGCATCCGTGCTCTAACCAAGCTTCCAAGAAACGGGGAAAGTCTCTTACTTCAAAAGTAAAAATCTCAATAGTTGTTGCTGTTGTCCTGTGCCTTATCTTACTATCATGTTTATTTGCCACTCGCTATTGGATAAGAAAGTCGAGAAGAAAGCCTATTGCTGTTCCTTCCGCGGAGGATCTTTTGCTGAATGTATCTTATGCGGAACTCTTTAAAGCAACAGATGGGTTCTCTTCTGACAATTTGGTCGGCACCGGAAGTTTTGGCGCTTTATATAAAGGGGCTCTAGATCGTGTTGGAACTATGGTAGCAGTGAAAGTCTTCAAACTTCAACAACTGGGAGCTCTAAGGAGCTTCGTGGCTGAATGCGAAGCCTTGAGAAACATTAGGCATCGGAATCTTGTTAAGATCTTAACTTGTTGCTCGAGCATTGATTTCAAGGGTGATGATTTTAAAGCTCTTGTTTACGAGTACATGCCCAATGGAAGTTTAGAGAAGTGGTTGCACAAAGATGGTCATGATCAGCTGAGAAGGAACTTGAAGTTTATTCAAAGGTTAAACATAGTTATAGATGTGGCTTCTGCACTGGATTATTTACATAATCATTGCCAAACGCCAATCATTCATCGAGATTTAAAGCCGAGCAACATTCTTCTTGATGATGACATGATTGCTCATGTGGGTGATTTCGGGCTGGCCAAGATCTCATCTGAGGTTGCTCAAAGTAGCTCTGTTGGAGTGAAGGGATCTATTGGGTACATCGCCCCAGGTAACAATTTTCCCTATTTCCTTGTGTGTGTATGTGTATTATGCTTCACAGGAGACCGGACATGCAAGCAAAGGTCTAGAGCCCAAAAATCAGACTAGTCAGTGATTTACGTGGGCCATACCAAGGGAAACGGTTGGGGAGACAGATGCGTATCCTTGATTTTTTATATGGCCCAAAATGAAATCCACTCCGACCATTAGATGCATCGAATTCCCAAGTTACTTCTAGCGCCAAAAAAACAGACTGGCCTTGATTTAGGTGGGCCACACTAAAAGAAAATGTTGGAAAAGAGATCCACAATTGTGCAGTCCACCTGATGCAGCTGATTTTTGAGTCCTGGGCTTAAAACGGGGTGATACACCTGGTGGTTGGGGTGAATTTCACATAAACATCATGGTAGGGTCCACCTAAATTGTTGTATCCTTTCTCAATCACAAGTTACAGTCTTGTTAGAAGGTAACTTCCAACCTTTCATGTACTTGCAACATCCAATCTATGCAACAGGTTGAGATTTCTTTATGAAAAAATCTGCTACATCCACTAATTGAGTAGGTCTAGCTATCAATGACTAGACATTGTTTTCTAGGTGTGACCTACTTACGAGGAGATGTAGCTAATTTTTGCACCAATTGATCCTCATGGTGGGCCCAACCTATTACAAGGGTTAGAAGGGTTAGTATGTCGCATTGACTTAAAGTGGTTGGAAGTTAAACCAACCCCCCCCCCCCCTCTCTCTCTCTCTACTAGGGGTGTCAATGGGCAAGGCTAGGTCTAGGCCAAGTTCTGTCCAAGCCCAACCCACATTGTTTTACTTAAGCCCAAGCCCAGGCAGTGATGGGCCAAAATCATCCATTGAGATTTAAACCAAGCAACATTCTTCTTGATGATGACATGATTGCTGGTGTGGGTGATTCCGGGCTGGCAAGATTCTTACCTGAGGTTGCTCAAAGTAGCTTTGTTGGCATGAAGAAATCTACTGGGTACATCGCTCTAGGTAACAATTTTATTTATTGGCTGATTGTTGGCACATCCCGGAACCCACCAAGTGAATGGCATGGATGTCCATCACACATCATGGTAGACCTGCAGAGCTGGACCTCATGGGAAGCTCTCATAAGGTTGACCTTATAGCTACCATCTCATATGTGTGTGGACGTGCGCCTATGTGTGTATTCCCTTTGTAGGAGACCTGATGTGCAAGCAAAATAGCGGTGGGGTCGGGTGGGGCCCACTGTGATATGTATGTGAAATCCACTCTGGACAATTGATGCATCGGCTGATCTTATGCCCAACGCCCAAAAACCAGACTGGTCCACATAATCATCATGGTAGGGCCCATTTGATTCGCTGACCCCTTTTCTTGCCAATGGTCTCCTGGACCATTACTCTCTCCCATTTTCTCTCAACCACAAGTAACCATCCACATAACAGATAACTTCCAACCTTTCATGTACTTGCAACATTCAATCCATGCGATAGGTTGGCCCTATCATGAGAATTCCGCTATGAAAAAATTAGCCACATCCATACATCCACTAATTGAGCAGGTCTATTTATCAATGGCTAGATATTGTTTTCTAGATGTGACCCTACCTGATGAGTACATGGAGTTGATTCTTGCACTGGGTGATCCTCATGGTAGGCCCATCCTGTTGGAAGTTTTGGATGTTGCATTGATTCAAGAGGTTGGAAATTAATCTTATTGGGTTGAGCATAACTTGTGGTCCAACTGGTTGCACTTGAAACCTTCTCTCCACACACCAGAAAAGATGAGAGCACACCCCTTGTAACTGTATCGATAGTATTGATAGATGAAACACTGGGGACAAAAGGGATCTTAGCCCCACACACTTTACACATGCCTACTTGGATGAGTGGGATAAGGTAGGCCCCAGCTTGAAGACAGCTATGCACAAAACACCCGGCTTCATAGCTCAAGTGGTAGACTGAGTGAAGATAACCTCAACACTGAGGTCTTGGTATCAATTCCCAAGTGAGAGTAGCTAACATGGTGGTGTGACTAACAGTGGGGTGTGTACTAACTCGGAAAAAAAAAAAGAAGAAGAAGAAGAAGAAAGTAAGGCTAGTCCACTCATTAGGGAAGTTTTAAGAGGTGTGCCAAAATATAATCATTCAGAGTACACATTTGGCCGGCCCACTTAGTGGCGTGTTTGAATTCTGCATACTTTAGGAGCATCTCACACTCACATCTCTTGCAAACTTACCATGTTAGCACTATGTTTTTACCTCATGTGGGGTAAATTCTTACTTTTAATAGTAAGGAAACTATGATAAGGCTTCAACTGGCTAGCATATTTAGATATCAGTCAACATAGTCAATGTATATTTATTTAGATGAGCAATGCTCACATTGGATGTCGTACGTCAACTCTCACATGCAATGCTTTCTTTTCCAGTAATAAACTTTCGCACCTTCTCATCACTATATCACTTGTATGGAAAATATGAGCCATAAGAGGTGGTTGTGTGATAAATATCACCACAAGTGAACATTATGGTGCATCCGACACTTTGCACGGCTTGAATTTTCTACATTAGTGATACATGGGGAAGGAAAAAATTTGTAAGTATGCACACAATGTCAAATTTCTCAATTTTTTTGGCCTATCAGATAGATGGATTCTCTTGGTGGCGCATGTACCGCAATGGCACCCATGATATCGTGGTACATGCTCATAAAATCATAGCCATTCATGAGTTGTGACCATTTCAAACATGCACCGGGATAACAATATGCTTTGTAAGAACTTACCAGTCACACCAATTGATTCCAGGAATTTGGATCTTATAATAGCAAAAAATGCTTCCAATAGAATACTCTCTCTCTCTCTCTCTCTCTCTCTCTCTCTCTCTCTCTCTAAATTCAACCTTTGCACATTATTTATATCTAAAGGGCTACTTACATGCCACTAACATTCCAATATGTGTATAAATTATAGAGTATGCGATAGGCAGCAAAGCATCTACACAAGGAGATGTTTACAGCTATGGGATCCTTCTATTGGAGATTATCACTGGAAAGGGGCCAACTGATGACTTGTTCAAGGACAATCTAAGCCTTCATCATTTCGCTAAGTTGGCTTTGTCAGAAGGAGTAATGAAAATTGTTGATCCACGACTGCTTGTAGAAGAAGCTAAAGTCACTCAAGGCAACGAAAGTCAAAGAAATAGAATGCATGATTACTTGATTTCAATTGTGAAAATTGGAGTATTATGCTCTGCAAATTCTCCAAAAGAACGAATGTGCATGAGAGACGTTGCTGCAGAAATGCATACAATCAAGGACTTGTATCTCAAGGATGGAATTCATCAAGACAGACATGTTAGGTCGCCAAATTAGTCGAAGGTTTGTGTTACCTCAGTCATTACTATGTTTTTATTGGTAGTTATCTTGAGAAAGATTTCAAATAAAGTTAGTTTGTTGAATACTTTTCTAAACAAGCTCTAGATATATTTAGTCTGGGCTTAAGAGTGTGCTTGTATTGATACTGAATATATGAGAAGATGTGTTTCTTTTTCTTTATTTTACCTTGACTTAGAGAAGGGAAGATTGTGTCATGAATTTAATAAGAAAAAGACATCATCTTATTATAATAAAAATAATATCAAGTTACAATCTTATTATATATTTTATACAAATCTTTTAAAATGTTGTTACAATCTTAAGGAATGAGTTTAGTTCTTGGTAGCAGTCCCACTAGAGAGAGAGAGAGAGAGAGAGAGAGAAATTTTATAATCAATGGTTCCATTCAACTAATGACGTCATTGCTTTGTTTCCAAACGTATGTTGATTCACCACTAACAAGATGGTTAGAATTATCAAACCATGGAAGTCTATGACGTAATAGTAGTACAAGTGGACTATGAATACCAACAAGTATAATTACAACTACTTCTCTCCCTTTATAAAGAGGAATCCACTTCTTTTGTTGGAAGAAATTGTTAACTGTAATCCAAAATTGAAAGGACCGAATAGTGCATTAGAAATGGGGATCAATATCAAAGGAGGTTTTCGGGGAGGATTAGTATAGCATGGCAAAAAAAATGTATAGGTTTGTTGGGCCCACGCAAGAATAGAGCTATGTCCATTGCAAGTAATCACAAATGCCAATGTACGTCAAGCACATGGTTTTGAATGTCGGTATCGGTCGGTGTATCAGCCCGATGAAAAAATGATACGATACGATGTCGCTATCGAGCCCATATCGATCAAAAAATTTTGAAGCCAAAGAATTAAGGAAAATATCAGGAAAAAATGAGAATAATAAGATATTTAAGAATCATTTTTTTTTTCCATATTTTAGACATGCATATGATGGTGTATTAGACCTTAGACCATTCTTTAATGAGAATGTTGTTTGTTAGTTTTTCCCATGCCCAGTAGTTACAACAATTGTTTCAACATTACTTTGGCCTCCCAGATTCTTCTTTCCCTTCTTGACACCTATCCTGATAACCGCTTGCAACACCTCTTCTCACTCAACCACGTTATGATCGGTCATGTTCCCTCTTTGGATGATGTCTACATCACTCGACTAGTGTCAATTGTCATTTCCACAAAACTCGCTCCAAATATCCTTGCAAATCTTATGTGCATTGTATATATACTTCTTGTGCAATGACATGTGTCCTTTCATGGTTGGATCTTCCAAGAATGGTAAAAAAATAGGTTATAATAGGGTCAGGCCTAATATCTGTATAGAAATTCTTAAAAAAAAAAAAAAAAAAAGAATTACATGGGAAGTTGCTCTTGATTTCGATTGGGCCCATCATGATGTTCATGCATGATCCATTCCAACTGTTAGGTATCTAGTCTTGTATTACGACTGGTGACAAAATATCTAGCTAACCTATGATTCAAGTGGGCCACACCAAAAGAAATAGATGGGAGAGAGATGTCCACCCTTGATTTTTAGAGGGCTTACGGTGTTAATTATATGAAATCCGCTCTAACCATTAGACTCCAAACAAAATTTTTGGTGTGTAGCCCAAAAGTTATACCCATTCGTGATTCATGTGGGCCATACTAATGGAAACAATGGGCAGGCATTGCCTTATACACTGTTTCCAATCATGTGGTCCACCTAAATCATAGATGGAAATGATATTTGGGCCCTTGATACACCCGATGGTTAAAGTGAATTTTACATAAACATCATGGTGGGGCCCACCCGAGCCACCAAACCATTTGTTGGCAATTGTTATGACAACTGTGACATAAGATGATGGAATGATAATTGTGTAGATTGATAAGGTATCTTTATGAAATCCCTTTTGAAAAAGGGATCAGAATGTAATTTCATATTAATCAGGCTATATATATATATATATATATATATATATATATATATATATATATATATATATATATATATATATATATATATATATATATTGTAAGATTTTTCTTTCTTCCTTAATAAAAGTTAGTTTGGCAACCACTTTACAAAAGTAGCTTATTAGACTAAACTTATAACTATAAGTGAAAAAGTCTTGCTTTTTAACTTTATAACCCTCTCTCTCTTAGTCATCTCTCAAGATGATGGACAATTGATTTCAAAGGTAGCCCTGCATGATGGATGGTGGGGTCCACATGATGGATGGTCCATGTCAAAGGTGGAGCGGCCCACATATGGATGACCCATATCAGGGTGGCTACACATAATGGATAGTCCACATCAAAGGTTGTCCCCTAATGATGAATGATTCACATCCAAAATAGCCAGTATGAAAATGGCCCCACATGATGGACAATCTACACTAAAGGTGGGACCCACATGATGGATGGCTGCATTAAGACAGGCCCACATAATGATGAATGGCCCACATCCAAAGTAGGCCCAACACACATTGAAGGTGGGGCCCACACGTGGAGGTCCACATCAAAGGTGGGCCCTACATGATGGATGACCTACATCACGGTGAGCCTATAAAACGGACGGTGCACATCGAAGGTCAACTCCAAACTAGAAAATGTGGTCTGAAAGTCATTAAGGACACACATTAGCCCCACAATGCAAATTCATCAATTAGTAATCCGGAAGTCACTAAGGACATACATTGGCCTCACCCAGTGGTCTGGAAGTCAGTAAAAATATACATCGGCCCCACAATGCAAATATCATGAGTAGCCATCACCAGCGAAAATACCAAAGGTACATGCTCTTAGTGAATGACACACTCTATGGTGGTCTGGAGCCAGCGAAAATACCTCAGGGGTACGTGCTCTCAGCAACCAGATCACCCGATGGTAATATGGCTCGTCACCACACGTCCCGTCTGTGCCATGATATGCATGATTAAACCAATCATATTATTCCAATTTATACCCAAACTGATTATAAAATACCCTTTCAACTAGTGGCCTTTTATTGCAATAGTTCTCCAAAATATATCCATATAAGGACACCATAAAAAAAATCAATCTAACTAGGGACAACCAATAATTTATCTCAATAGGACATTCAGTCTAACTAGTCCATATAAGGATACCATTAAAATCAGTCCAACTAAAGATAAAATCAATATCTCCACAGGGCATTTAGTCCAACCAGTCCATATAAGGACACCACTAAAATCAGTACAACTAGAGGCATATTCAATATCTCCACAGGACATTTAGTCCAACTAGTCCATATAAGGACGCCATTAAAATTAGTCCAACTAGAAACATAATCAATATCCCCACAGGACATTTAGTCCAACCAGTCCATATAAGGACATCATTAAAATTAGTCCAACTAGGGACATAATCAATATCTCCATAGGACATTTAGTCCAACTAGTCCATATAAGGACACTATTAAAATATTTTCAATATATTGCTTCTAAAGGCCACCTAGTTTAAGGTCCCATTTCCAAACATAAGAAGTGAAAATGATAATTTCAATGTCCGTAAATAGTTCATAGTTATAAGGAGAAATTCATGCATCACAAAAATTAAATATATGATCAGATAACAACACAGGTCATCATGAGACAGAGTTAAAATATCAGTAATAAATAAATAAAGTTATTATTTAATTAATATGGTAGCGGAAAGCTCAAGGGGAGGAATCATCACCTTAAGAGTTGAATCACCTACTAATGTTGCTAAGAGGTATCATGTGTCCTTAGAATCGAGTCCTGATTCAAGAATTATGAAATTGTACAATTAGATCCTAGTATTATACACTATCTATGGCCAGGGTTAGTCCTATGGTTCTGATGATCAGGACACTCTTAACTTCCTATGGCCAAACTCAAACCCTGAACAGGATAGATGGTTTGGATCGTAAGGATTTTAAAGTTTCTTGCTATAGTTTAAGGTTAGGCTTTAAGATTTAGATTCAATGATACTTGGTAGTTCAAAACCAATTTCTAGGTTGTCCATCAGATGATTTGGATAAGTGGTGTACCCATTGTATGGTCCCATGCAAATTTCAAGTTAAAACAGATTTTTGGTTCAGATTTGGTTTCGGGCCATTTTTGTGTCTAATTGGTGATCACATTGGGCCCACATTTAATAAAATAAAAGAGAATTTGGTAGACCCATATATAGGCTTAAAAAACCACCAGACATCCTTCCTTAATTCGGTGTATCTAAATTATGGCGATGGCCTAAAGATGGTTACTTGAAATAACTGTGCAGAAATGTAACTTAGAAATGGTTTTGGTCAAATTTTGGGCACGTACCATCACCACATAGGGTCACCATTTGGTGTGCCTACAAGTTTCCCTTGTAGTCCCTTATATGGATATCAAAATAAATACTTTAAAGTTTTGTGTTTACACTTGTATAATTTTAGGTGTGTGGCCAAACATTGCTACTTGAAATTTCCTGCACAACGATTCTCTGTCCCATTTTGTGATCAACTTCCCGATCACATAAGGTCTTTCTTGGACAAGGTAAAATGTCATTTTTGTAGCTATATATACAGAGTAAATATCCTAAGTAGTGGCCCCCACATAGCTCATACGTGGGGCCCACTACGAAATCCCAAAGCTGACCTAAAATCGCAAAAATTCGGAATTTCAGTTTCCAGTTATGACATCCCCAACTTTGAGCCCACTTCACCAACGCATGCGGGCCATTCCCAGAGAAGTAGTGGGAGATTTCGATACTCTGATATGTGAAAGGATATCCCCAAAGGTAGGACCCTTATCCACAGAGCATGAGGCCCCCATGAGGTCTCAAAGAGGCTTACTTGCAACATCATTCTAGTACTTCAGAAAGTTTCCAGCAACCAGAAATACAAAGGAAGAAGAGGTTTACACACTTTTTGCTTTGATACAGCCCATCCGATAATTGAGTTAGGCCAAAATTTTATATCAGGCCCTAAAATGCCCTAATAAATCATATTTGTGGGGTGGATGGTTCTGATCAGCAATGTGGGGCCCAAAATTTCCTAAAAAGTGGTTGTTTACACACTTTTTCAGATGGTACAGCCCACTTGGGCCTCGTATCAGGACTATTTTTTGACACATGTTCTTAAATGAGCTGACAAATAAGATGGACCAACTAGATTTCGCAAATACCTCATGGTGGGGCCAAGAAATGGGTCAAACCCTAAATGGGTCATACCCTGAATGCCCCAAATACACATCCCACCTGATATGGCCCACGTGAAATCCGATTGGGTTGATGTTTGGGAAAAGAATATGAGAGGAGATGATTTTCCAAAATCATCATAGTGGGGCCTACCGTTCCTACTGATTTGATTGATGCGTCCCACTACAACGTTAGATCTGGTGAATTTTTGGTACCTAGCCAGAATGCTGGCTTTGGTAAATTGTGGACGTCTTAGATTTCAAATATCAGTCAAGGTGGGGTCCACTACTTGCAAAGAGTCCAGACTCGGACTATTTCAACCGTGAGTGTAAGAATCCCCACTATTTGAGTGAAGTGGGCCACCTGATAATCTGCTCTTGACAATGTTTGGGTAAGTGGCATAAAATAATATGTGGAACCAGATGGAAGGATTGGATTAAACAAATACATCATCGTGGTGCCCAAAAATGGACTACAGTCCACGCCCCAGGTGGGTTCAACAGTGGACCTACATCACTATTCCCACTGTTTTGAGTGGTGTGGCCCGTTCGAGATTCGGATCTGCCTCATTTTTGGGCGCATGCCCTAAAATGGTTTGTCCAAACGGATGGATGGCGTGGGTAGTACATAAACATCAAGGTGGGTCCCACGAGGGGATCCCCATTCACGTCCCATAAGGGCTTTCGCCTAAATAACATTGCTGGATAGCAACGTCCTCTGGACGGTCGCAGATTAGGTACTTCCCCTGCCTGTCCCTAGCTCAGGACAGGCTAGGGCTCTGAGGGCCACAGTGATGTATGGATTTTATCCACACCGTCCATTCATTTTTCCATGTCATTTTAGGTCATGGACCAAAAAGTGGGGCAGATCCAAGGTTCAAGTGGGCCACACCACAAGAAGCAGCGGTGCTAATGATGCCTACCATTGAAACCTTCCTAGGGTCCACCGTAATGGTCAATTGGCATCCAACCTGTTCATAAGATCATAGAGACATGGATGAAGGAAAAAATCAAATATTAGCTTAATCCAAAACTTCCTATGGCACCCAAGAAGTTTTCAATAGTCAGAGTTTAATCCCCATTTCGTGGTCCACTTGATCCTAGAGCTGCCCCATTTTTGGGCCCGTAACCTAAAATGGAATGGATAAATCAATGGACGGTGTGGATAAAATCCATACATCACGGTGGCCCTCAAAGCCCTAGCTTGTCCCGAGCTGGGGACAGGCAGGGGAAGTACCTAATCTGCGCCCCCTCCGGACGCTGGAATGTATATATATATATATATATATATATATATATATATATATATATATAGACACACACACACACACACACACACACACACGATACGGACTGGGGTATCACAACAATCTACATCAAAGATAGGTTCCACATGATGGACAATGGACATTGAAGGCCCCCCCACTTGATGGATGACCCACATCAAGGTGGGCTCCACATAATGAATGGTCCACATCATAGTTCAGCCGCTAATGGTGAGTAACTTGCGTCCAAGGTAGGCCTTGCATGTTGGATAGCCCACTACGAAGGGGCCTACACGATAGACGGTCCACATCAAAGGCGGGCTCCACATGATGGGTAGTGTCCTTTAAAGGTGAGACTCACATTGTGGACAATTAACATTGATGGTAGGCCCACATGATGGATGCCCAATATCAAGGTGGGCCCATGTAATGGACTATCGACTGGGGTGTTGATGGGCCAGGTTAGGGCTGGGTCACGCTTTGTCCAAACTTGGCCCAAATTTGTCCGCTTCCGTCCAAACCCGGTCCGGGTCCATGATTGGTCAAAATAGTACAGCCCCAAATCCAACTCGGAGTACTTATATAAGTCCCCCGGCCCCAACCCAGACCGGTCCGAGCCCGAAATAAATTTTGTAAAATAAAAAGCAGAGTTTTGTGGGAGCACACTTACCTCTAGCACATTTCGATATCAAATCCAATCCATTCATTTGGTAGGGCCCGCAGTCAAGAGAGAAAGCGAAAGAGGAGTCCAGGTCCTCTGCTCGAACCCATCAGTGAACCTCTAATTTTCACCTCTCTCATTGGTCCACCTCAGCTTGACAACGTTTCTAACGCCAGCTTTGACGCAGCAGTAGAGGATCCAAACTCGCCAAAGAGATGTCTAGTGTAATTCCCGAGGACTCCTGCAATAGCCGAAGACCTTACTGCTATAATGGAGTCAGTTGGAGCAATGGGAGAGACGAGAGGAATCGGTTTGGAGGTGACAGACACTAAGAAAAGATGGAGGTGGGAGAGAGCGGGGAAGAGAGATGGAATGGTCGGAGAATGTTGCCGGTTTTGGTATTTCTGGCAGCAGGAAAGTTCATCCGGCTAAGGTTTCTTGCTGAGGTTGGCCCCACCTGGTGTTTATGTGAAATCCACTCCAATCACTAAGTTTTTTACCTCATGGTAGGCTTAGGGACCAAAATTCATTTCCATCCATGTTTCGGGTGGGCCGCACCAAAGGAAACAGTTGCAAGAGTGACGCCCACCATTGATTGTTAGAGGGACCACTATAATGATTACATGAAATCCACTCTGACCATTAGATGCCATACCAATATTTGGGAATATTTCTCAAATATCAGGGCCATCTGTGATTCATGTGGGCCACACAAAGGGAAAATGTTCGGAGGGTGGTCATTGTCGAGTATAATTTTCACAATTATGTGATCCACTTGAGCTAGAAATGAAGTTAATTTTTGGAAAATTGGTCAAATATGGTGTGGTACACCCGATGATTGGGGTGGATTTTACATAAACTTCAAAGTAAGGCCCACCCAAGATGCAACCCATTTTCCTATAAATCGCGTGAAAATTAAAGCTTTAAGGGGGGAATTTTATTGCAATAGCCCTGAGTTGTGGCTATTTTTACTAAAAGTTCAATTTCTCGTCTGGTTTATCTTTTTTGACATTTTGACTAGAAATTGAAATTTTTTTGTCGAAAATGCCCCTTCGACCGATTCCTGATGGGCACTTGGATCCCCCTAGGGCACAGTGGATTCCCCCTAAGCACATGGTGGTGAGAGGGGCGTTCTCGACTGTAAACTTTTCAATTTCTCGTCAAAAGGCTAAAAGATATGAACCGGACGAGAAATTGGACTTTTAGTAAAAATAGCCACAACTTAGGGCTATCGCAGTAAAAATCCCTTAAGGGAGTAGATTAGATGGGACCCTGGCCTCGCTCAAGATGGCGCAACCCTTATCGTGGAGCCCATGTGTGTATTCTGTATCCACTCCGTCGATCCATTTTAAAGATTATTTTAGGTCACTACGGTATAAATAAAATACATCCAATTATCAGGTGGGCCATTTCATAGGAAACACACCATTGAATGCCCTACCATTAGAAACTTCTTTGGGCTGATCTTAATATTTTGGTAGTGTTTGTTTGCCATCCAATTTCTTGACAAGGTCAAATAATACCGGATGAAGTAAAAAAATAAATATCACATTGATCCAAAGCTTTTTTGGCCCCTTAATGATTAATAATCACTATTTCCTATGGTATGGTCTACCTGATATCTAGATCTTTGTCAGTTTTTGGATAATGTACTAAAATTATCTGGAAACACAGATGGACAACATGGATACAAAATGAATACATCAAGGTAGGCCATAAGGTAAGGGACGAACCATCTTAGGTGCATCCGGGGCATTACCGGATGGCTCCCTTCCTTGAGATTGTTACTGCGATAGCCTCCTATTGTTGCTATCTTTACTATAAGTCCAATTTCTGCGTGAGGCGTATCGTTTTTGGCCTTTGCACGAGAAATTGGAAAATTTGGGTCCCAAATGCCCCTCTGACCCTCTGCACTGCGTACGTACACGAGGAGGCGGAAGCCCTCTTGGGCGTGGACGGGTGGTCCACTCGCGGGACCCACCATGTTGTATATTTTTCATTTATGCCGTCCATCCTTTTTTTCAGATCATTTTAGTCTTTGGGCCCCATTTTGGGCCGATCTAGATCTCAAGTGGGCCATACCATAACAAACAGTTGCGACAGGGATGTCCATTGTTGAAACTTTTCCAGGCCCACCTTGATGTTTATTTGTCATCCACCGGTACCACTCAGGGCGCCATGTGTCAGTGGGACCCACTGGGGAGCCACCCAAAGTGAGGCAGATCCAAGGCATGTGGGTCACACCCAGGGTCCAATGAGGATGCATGGGTAGTGGCGCCCACTGTAATGTATATTTTTTACCATGCCGTCCATCCGTTTTACCATGATCCAGAGGGCGGCCCACTGTCGTGGGGCCCACCTTGATGTATGTGTGGTATCCAAGTCACCCATCCATTTTGCCATATGATTTTAGGGCATGGGCCCAAAAATGAGCCAGATACAAATCAGGTGGGCCACACCACACCAAACAGTGGGGACAATGATGTCCACCGTTGAAGCCTTCCGAGGGCTCATTATGATGTTTATTTGCTAGCATGGGTGAAGGGAGAACACATATTTCATCTTTATCCAAAAATTTTGTGACCCAGGTGGGTTCCACGCTGCAGGCAGCATGTGTGCGCATGCTGTCCAGCAGATGGCCCACCCTATGGGTCCCACCATGATGTATATGTTTTATCCATGCTGCCATTCTGCTTTTCCATTTCATTATAGGACATGGGGCCAAAGATGACGCTGATCTAATCATGGATGGGCCGCATCCAAAGGAAATAGTGGTGATTGAGCGCCTACCATTCTAAATTTCCAAGGGCCAACTGTAATGCTTATTTGCCATCTAACTTATCTGTAGGGCCTGTTGTGGACCCCACCATGTTTATTTGTATATCCAGGTCATCCTATTTGTCATCCAAACTTTCTCAGGGAACCGCAGTGCTCGAGGGAACTTGTAGTGCCCAAGGGGGAATCCACAGTACTTAGGGGGAATCCTTAGTTCTCAGGGGGATCCACAGCAGGCCCTACAATAGACCTTGCAAAATTCAACCCAATCCGACCCGACCCGGATTTTTCTAGTTTAGGGTTGGAAAATTTGACCCGAATTCAATTTTTGGGTTGACCTGATCTGACCCAGATTTTTATGGGTCGGGTTAGGGTTTAAGGTGACCCGACCCGACCTGAATCATATAGAGGTTAAGTAGACTATTATAAATTGATTTTCTTATTAGTTAAATAATGCATGGTTTTTTTTTTCTCACACACTCAGCTAGAAACGGTCCACATTTCCGTCAATTTAATAAACATTACGGTGGGCCTTAAGACTATTATATACCGATTTTCTTATTAGTTAAATAATACATAGTTATTTATTTATTTTTATTTTTTTATTTATCTCACACACCTTGCTAAGAACGGTCCACATGTCTATCAATTCAATAAACCTGATCGACGTGTCGGAAGCATCATCCCATTACTCTAACTACGTTGGTGCTTAAAGATATATACTTTAAATCTGCACTCCATTCTATCCATTTATTTTTCTCTTTTAGTATTTGCGTAAAAGAAATACTCTATAAAAAAGCTTCAGTTTACACACACACACACACAGAAAGAGAGAGAGAGAGAGAGAGAGAGAGGAATGCTCACCTACACACTCCTCTCACGAGAACTCGTGAGCACTTTTTCATGGCTCATCGCACATGACGGGAGCCCAAAATCTAAGCCATAAACGTGATCCAGCACCCAAAAAAATCCCAGGGCCCATCTTTCAACTTGTTCCAGAACTTTGGTGGGCCATGGAAGAAGGACATAGTTTCCTCCCTTGATTTGCCTCTTGCTTTCTACTGCGGCCCACCAAAGTTTTGGATCATGTTAAAAGATGGGCCTTTGAGGTTTTTTGGGGTGTTGCATCACATGAACAGCTTAGATTTTAGGCTCACATCATGTGAGATGAGCCATGCAAAAGTGCTCACAAGTTTCTCATGAGAGAAGTGCCCAGGTGAGCATTCCTCTGTTACACACACACACACACACACACACACACACACACTCTGTGTGGGAAGAGCTGTGTGGGCTCCACATGTCAGACATCGAGACTTTGCATTTGATGGTTCCCCTTTAACTCATAGGATATCTTAAAAATCAGCCGTATATAGAACTCAGGTGGGCTATACCATCTAAAACCATGTGAAGACATGCCTAAAACATCTAAAAGCACTTGGTGGGGCCCACCTAAGTTTTGGATGCGGCTTAAACTTGGTCTGACCCCTCATCCAAGTGGGACACATACAATGGATGGGCTGGATTTGTGAACCACGTCTCAGTGGGCCAAATAAATGATCATGAAGGTTTTAATGGGTGGATTACCCCTCTCAACTTTTGTCTATGGTGTGGCCCATCTAAGTCATGGATTGATGTGATTTTTAAGCCCGTGGCCCACCATGAAATGGTGCATCCGAGTGATGGGGTAGATGTTTGACACACATCATGGTGGAGCCCACACAGCTCAACCTCATGGAAAGTTCTCATGTATACAAGTACCATGAGGTCGACCTCCTGGGAAGTTCCCATGAGGTCAAGCTGTGTGGGCCCCACTGTGATGTGTAACGGACATCAACCCCATTAGTCGGATGCACCATTCCATGTGGGGTAAGAGCATAAAAAAATCAGGTCAATCCGTGACTTAGGTGGGCCACACCACAGACAATAATGTAGAGTGGTTACTTGCCCATTGAAACCATCATGATATTTTATAGGGCCCATTGAGATATGGTTCTGAAATCCAGCCCATTCATTATGTGTGTCCCACTTGGATGAGCAGTCCCATCAAGTTTCAACCGCATCCAGAACTCAAGTAGCCCTCCACAAGTGATTTTAAGTGTTTAGGCATGATTTCACACTATTTCAGATGGTATGGCCCACTAGCGTTTTGGATTTTGCTGTTTTTTGGGTTATCCCATGACTTAGAGGGACCCACCAAATGCACAGTGTGGATGTCTAATATACATCACGATGGGGCCCACACAGCTCGACCTCACGGGAACTTCCCATGAGGTCGACCTCACAGTACCATTTCCTTGTATTTGCACTTACGGACCTATTAACACATGAATGGTTTGGTTTTCAATTGAATGCTAGTGTCATATGCATTTAGTTTAATCTACAAATTAGGTAGTTGATCATTAAAATGTGGGTCAACCCGACCCAACCTGGTTTAATTTGGGTTGGGTAAGGGTTAGGAAAATCCAACCCGAATTCAATTTGGGTCGGGTTAGGGTTGAGGTGGAAATGATCCGACCCGAGCTTGACCCGACCCGACCCGACTCGACCCATTGCCACCTTTACCTACAGACAAGTTAGATGGCAAAGAAACATCATAGTGCTCAGGATTCCCCCTGGGCACTGTGGGTTCCCCCTTGACACTCAAGGTTTGATGGAAAAGAAACATCATAGTGGGGCCCTCTGTACAGTGAGGTTCCTTCTGAGCACTCAGGATTCTCCCGGGCACTTAAGATCCCCCGAGCACTATGGATTCCTCTGAGTACTGTGTGGATTCCTCCCTGGCTTGGCACTGTGGATTCCTCCTTAGTACTGTGTGGATTCCTCCCCGGCACTATGGATTCCTCCTGGCGGTCCACTTAAGTTTTTGGATCTACCTCATTTGTAGGCTATACCCCACATCCTGGTTCGAGTGACCTTATGGGCAGGTTAGATGGCAAATATCTATCATGGTGGGCCCCATAAGAGGTTTCCATAGTGGGAGTTCAATCACTGTTGTTCCCTGTGGTGGGGTCCACTAAAGCTTTAAATCATTCTCGTTTCGTGCCCAGAAATGAGCTGACAATGTGAATGGACAGCATGGATAGAATGCCTACATCAAGGTGAGCCTCTGCTGGACAACGTGCACAAGCACGCTGCCTGCAGGGTCCACACGTGTGGCCCCAAGAGGTTTTGGATCATGTTGATATCTGTGTTTTCTCTTCATCTTGGTCATGCATGGGCAAGGAGAGGTGACACCTGACCTCTGACCAAGTTGGGCGGCCAATAAACATCAAGGTGGGCCATAGGAAAGTTTCAATGGTGGAGGTCACTATCTCCAACTATTTTCTACTGTGTGGCCCACTTACAATCTGTGTACGGCTCATATTTGGGACCATGGCCTAAGATAAGCTGGGAAAATAGATGGACGGTTTGGATTAAACCCAAACATCAAAGTGGGTCCCACGGTTTCACGAGTGGGACCCTGTTCACGCCCAAAAAGGGGTTTCTGCCCGAACGTTGCTGGGCAGCCACGTCCTCTGGACGTTGTTTGCTCCAGCAGCATATATTATTTTTAATTTTTAATTTTTAATTTTTGGTTGGTAATAAAACCCTGGGTGGGTCCCACATGGAAGATTCGCTCAGTCCATCAGATTGGAAAGCTCATGGTGGTTCCAAAAAGCCCCCGTCTGGTGGTATAGAAATATCACGGGGGGCCAAAGAAGGTCTTAACAATAGGACATCAATCCCCCACTGTTTTCTTTGGTGAGGTCCACTTGAGCATTGCATCTGCTTCATTGTTTGGCTCATCACCTGGAATGGTCTCCAAATAGATGGACAGTGTGGATGTAACATATGCATTATGGTGGGGCCATGGTGGAGTCCCTTTGTAACGCCCAAGAGGACGTACGGTGGTCAGAGGAGCATTTCTGACAAAAAGTTTTGTAATTTCTCGTAAAAAGGTTAAAAAAATGAGCCTCGCTAAAAATTGAACTCAAACGGATTGCATATTGTTTATCCCTGCGTAAAGTCTATTGGCCCATTGTGAATGTATGTGGTTTACGCACATTGTCCATCCGTTTTAGCAGCTCATTTTAAGTGTTGAACCCAAAATCGAAGCATATCCAAAGCTTAAGTGGACTATACCATATGAAACAGTAGGAATAATGATTTCCACGGTTGAAACCTTCTTAGGGCCCAGTGACGTTTATGTGTCATCCAACCTGTTCATAAAGATCACACAGATATGGATGAAGGGATAAAACAAATATAAGCTTAATAAAAAGCTTTTGTGGTCCCATAAACAAATTCAACGGTAGACATTCAATTGACACTATTTCTTGTGGTGTGGTCAACTTGAACTTTAGATATGCTTATATTTTGTTTTCAAGCCCTATAATTATCTTATAAAATGGATGGAAGAAGTGGATAAAATACATAAATGATGGTGGGCCCCACAGAGTTCACTCAGTACGCAAGTTACTCGGTACACAATCCACTTTGCTTAGACATACGGCGCCTGGCATCTCGAGAGGCAGGACGCCTTGGGACGCCCCGCTATGCCTGACTTCCGGGTATGAAATGACCCTACCATGAGGCTCACTCAATATTTTTCAGGGACCCATTGTGATGTGTATAAAAGATACACTCCTACCATTGGATCTGTGATTCTCTGTAATGGCAGTGCCCAAAAATTCAAAATGAAAGCGTGATTCAAGTGGGCAAACTAAGAGCGTGTTTGGATGACCCATTTTAGTTTGTATCGTATTTTATTAAACGCATAACTAGGCACATTCTTTGTTTGAATTATGCCGGAAGTGAGCTTGCTTTTAGGCATGGAATAGAGGTTCCCTTCTCTTAAAAGGGCTGGAAGGATACTTCTCTCAAGGGACATGGGCCTAGAAAGGTCTCTCCTCAAGATAGATGGGCTGAAGGGGTATATCTGTGTGTTTATCAGTGAGCCCATCAAGGGTTGTGGCCCATTAAAATACTCCACTACTGGGATCGGAGTGTCAACTTGGGCCTTACGCCAGCCATTTTTCCATTGGGCCTTTCCACGAAGGCCCGTGGCCCACCTGTTTAGGTCATAGATGAGCATACACCATTAATGTTGCCTGGCCTAAAAGAGAATGTTGTCACAGCAGGGCCCGGCCCGATCCTTTCATTAATGGGCCTCGATGTTGGGCCGAGGCCTAGCCCATTTTTTATACAGAGCACAATTGGAGTTTGAGAAGGAGAGATTGACATCTCTTCCTTATTTCTTCTCTGTTAGAGAGGGAATGAAAAATACAAAGAGCTTTGATATTGATATGTATTTATGCAATGACAAGAATGCCCATTTAGGTTTTATTATATTTCCAAACTGCCCTCCTCTATTTCGAGTTTCAAAAGTCTCAGTTTGGACACGGATTGCTGGGGATTCCTGCATCCTCTAACACTGTGGGGCCCACCATGATGTTCGTGTTATACCTGAAATCTGAATGAGATCAGAACGAGATGACACCGACTACTCTTATATAAGTACACCAAAGATATTATAATCAGCACTTCCATCACCAATATTGATTTTATTTCTTGTTTTTAAATATTTCTCAATCATTTATTCAAATAGGGGTGTCAATGGGCCGGGCCTGGGCCTGAAAAATCAGAATTTTGAATAAGGCTGGACCTATGGTCTGGCCCGAAACAGTGTAAAATCAGTGCCAAGAGCTACCCCAGGCCCGGCCCATTGACACCCCTAGATTCAAAGGCTATTTATGAGAAGAAGATGGAGATCTCCTCTTCTCTGCATGCACCTGCTACATTACTATCTACAACATTCGTTTGATGCCATTGTCCTAAAGGCCTATGAGGGTTATACATAGAGCTGTACATGAACTGAGCCAGCTCAAAAAACTCGCTCGGCTCGGCTCGAAAAAGCTTGGCTTAGCTCAATTTATAAGGTAGATCAAGCCAAGCCGAGCCTATATTTTAGGCTAGTTCAAAATTCAAGTTGAACTTGAGCCGGTCGGAGCTCAATTCAACTTGGTTCGAAATTAATCTCGGATCGACTCGATTTGATTTAGAATATGTAATTATATATATATATATATATATATATATATATATATATATATATATATATATATATATATATATATATATAAAATCAAAATGAGTGCCTCCCTTTTGTTGTCCTAATCTCTTCATTCTGTCAACAAGCACCCCTATTTTGCCCACAGTCCGCCCGGCACCCCCATGCCCTTCCTCACTAATCGTCGGGCAAAACCTTGCCCTCTCTCTCTCTCTCTCTCTCTCTCTCTCTCTCAAACTCTCAATATTATATATATATAATATACAAAATCAAAATGAGTACCTCCCTTTTGTTGTCATAATCTCTTCATTCAGTCAACAAGCACCCCCCTTTTGCTCGCAGTCTGCCCGGCACCCCCACGACCTTCCTCACTGATCGTCCGGCAAAACCAACCCTTGAGCTGAGATGTCAAATCGATGCATTAGGCCGATTTTCCAACGCAATTTGGACGAATTCTGCCAGACATGTGCTGGTTTACTACCAATGCCGCTTGTGAATCAAGGTGGGGACCACCATGATGTTTATGAGAATTCCACCCCATTCATCCGTTTTGTGAGAATATTTTAGGACATGCGATAAAGAAAAAATGAGACAAATACAAGATTAAGGTGGCCCACACAAGAGGAAAATCTGGAAAAAGAAATGTGTACTATTGAAACCATCCTAGGTTCCACCATGATGCTTATATATCATCCAAACTGTTTATAAGGTCATCCTAATTGGGATTAATTGCAAACCCAAAAAATTATCCTAATACAAATGTTTGTGGCCATTCCAATGTTTCAACAATGATTGTTCAATCCCCACTTTTTCCCCTCGTCAAGCCCACTTGAGTGTTGGGTCTAGCTCACTTTTGGCTGCATGTCCTAAAATGATCTCTTAAAATGGATGAACTAGGTGGATTTCTTGCAAACATAATGGTAGGCTCCACCTAGGTTCCTAGTGCAAGATCTTGGTGAAAGGTTTTAGCAGAAATCCGCGTGTCAGATTCAGTCAGATCTTCACGGTTTGGTGGATCTCCGGTTGGTGGATCCTGTGGGGCTCACTGTGATGTATGTGCCTTATATCTATACCATCCATTCATTTTGAAAACTTATTTTAAGGCATGATCTAAAAAATGAAGCATATCCAAATCTTAGGTGGACTATACCATAGGAAACAATCGTGATTGAATTCCCACCATTAGAAACTTCATGAGGTCCACCAGAGTATTTATTTGCCATCCAACCTGTTGATAATGTCACAAAGAAATGCATGAAGGGACTACACAAATATCAGTTTGATCCAAAACTTCGGTAGTCCACGAGAAGTCTTTAATAGTCAATTACCACTTTTTCCCTATATTATGGTCCACCTGAATTTGGATTTGCTTCATTTTTTGGATCGTGCCCTAAAATAAGTTTTCAAAATGGATGGATGGCATGGATATAAGGCACTTACGTCAAAGTGGGCCTCACGGTCAGGGATCCCACCCACCCTGGTGGATCCGAAGCTGCACCAGATTGGTATAGTGTGCCACACAATGACCACGGTGGTGAGTTGACGTCATCAAGTTTTGTGGGACCCATCATGATATATGTGTTATATCCAAACCATCTATTCATTTTGTCAGATGGTTTTAAGGATCAATCGCAGAAATGAGACAGACCCACAGCTCAAGTGGACCACACCACAGGAAATATTTGTGATTGAATGCCTACAATTAAAAACTTCCCAGGACCCACTACAGATTTGGATGTTCTTAATTTTTGGGATAATGTCCTAAAAGTAGCTGAACAATGGATGGACGACGTGGATATACAACACATTCATCAAGGTGGGCCCCATGCAGTAAAGGTAAGGTGTTATATATACCACCTAATCTATTCCATTTTCAAACAAATGATTTACTTGCTTCATGTGCTGACTACAGTGAGAGAGATTACTACTCCAAACGGGTGCTTATGCATAACTTAGTACGGGCTAAACTCTATGAAACCCATGATGTAACGGGGATTTCACTTACAACAATACATTACCAAATCAATATCCAAACAGGCCCTAAGGGAAAAATTGTGAGAGAGAGGTCTACCCTTACATTATCAGGTCCACAGTGATGATTATATAAAATCTGCTCTAGTCATTAGTTTTCACACAAACAATTATACCTAAGGCCCAAACATCAGACCCACACATTATTTAGGTGGACCAAATGGAGGGAAATAGCTTGAAGGGTAAGAGTTGCTCTGTACACTTTTTTCAATAGTGTGGTCGAATCCTGGATCTTTCAAGCAACAATTTTTTTTCTGGGGAGATTCCAAAATACTTGGAGGAGCTTGCTTTAGAGTATCTAAATCTATCCTTCAATTATCTTGAAGGTAAATTACCAAAACAAGGGGTCTTTGGAAATGCCAGTCAAGTTTCAGTGATTGGAAATAGTAAGCTTTCTGGGGTTATTCAAGAATTAAAATTGCCTCCGTGCTCTAGCCAAGCTTCCAAGAAACAGGGGAAGTCTCTTGCTTCGAAAGTAAAATTCTTGATAATTGGTGTTGCCCTGTGTCTTTTTTTATTATTGTGTTTCTTTACCGCTCTTTATCGGGTAAGAAAGTCAAGAAGGAAGCCTAATGCTGTTGCTGTGCCTTCTGCAGAGGATCCTTTTGTGAACATATCTTATGCGGAACTCTTTAAAGCAACAGATGGGTTCTCTTCTACCAATTTGGTCAGCACCAGAAGTTTTGGTGCTGTATGTAAAGGGATTTTAGATCGTGTTGGAAGTATGGCAGCAGTGAAAGTCTTCCACCTTCAACAACTAGGAGCTCTAAGGAGCTTCATGGCTGAATGCGAAGTCTTGAGAAACATTAGGCATCGGAATCTTGTTAAGATTTTAACTTGTTGCTCAAGCATTGATTTTAAGGGTGATGATTTTAAAGCTCTAGTCTACGAGTACATGCACAACGGAAGTCTAGAGAAGTGATTGCACAAAGATGGTCATGACCAACTGAGAAGGAACTTGAAGTTTACTCAAAGGCTAAACATAGCCATAGATGTGGCTTCTGCATTGGATTATTTACATAATCACTGCCAAAGGTCAATCATTCATCCAGATTTAAAGCCGAGCAACATTCTTCTTGATGATGACATGATTGCTCATGTGGGTGATGTTGCGCAGCACACCAACAACGTCGGTGAACCGAGATCCAATCTCCGGTCTCACCCACAAACGATAAACAGGAAGAAAATAATAACTAGAAAAGAATCACACAAACCAACAATCCACAAGACAGAGATTTACATGGAAAAACCCCAACAAGGGTAAAAAACCACGGGTGCAAACTTCACTATGAAGAAAGAACGAAGTTACAAGCAATGCACTTACTTTCTCCTATGCTCTCATGCACAGACATGGCCTTTTTGCTAATCTTCTTGCCTTTTTCTCACCTTGGACGTATAGAAGCCCTAATCCCCATGTCTAATCCCGGTTTACACCCCTTTATATAGTAAACCCCGCAATTAGAACAAAAAATAGGAAACCCGCACTTTGGATCCGCGGTCGGTCGGGCGCCCGGTCACTTTGACCGTAGGGCGCCCGGCCAATACAAAACACGTCCAGCAACAGAAGGCATAAAACAGATGAATATCGGGAGCCCGGTCACTTTGACCGTCGGGCGCCCGGCCGTTCACAAAACAGTCCAGCGGACTTAATCAGCAAATGGCCTGAATTTCGGGCGCCCGGTCCACAAACCGTCCGGGCGCCCGACCATGTTCAGTGGAGTTTTGTCTCCACACTCAACAATCTCCCACTTGGAGACAATCACCACATGATCCTTCGTCTTCTACATCCGGAGTGCACCACCTCCCAGTCTTCAAGCCTGAAGACCAACCAAAGCTGAACAGAGCTTCAGCTTCTCCCGTGTGACCGCCTTGGTCAACATATCTGCAGGATTCTCACTTGTATGAATCTTCTCCAAAGCAATCGATCCATCTTCCAGTAACGAACGTATGAAGTGATATCTGATGTCAATATGCTTGGTCCTCGAATGAAAGGCTGAATTCTTAGCCAAGTGTATTGCACTCTGACTGTTACTGTACAGCTTGCAATCTGCTTGCTTCTTTCCCAACTCTTCCATAAAACCTTGCATCCACACCTTCTCCTTGCACGCTTCTGTAGCTGCAACATATTCTGCTTCCGTTGTACTGATGGATACTATCTTCTGTAACTGAGAGATCCAACTGACTGCAGCACTACCCAGGGTAAAGACATACCCTGTAGTGCTCCTTCTGCTGTCGATATCTCCTGCCAGATCTGAATCTACATAGCCTTGTAGCTTGATTTCCGATCCTCCATAACACAGCCCTACATCCATAGTACCTACCAGGTATCTGAGGATCCACTTCACAGCTTCCCAATGTTCCTTCCCGGGGTTGTTCATATACCTGCTAACAACTCCCACTGCTTGAGCAATGTCTGGCCTCGTGCTAACCATAGCATACATGAGGCTCCCTATGGCTGACGCATAAGGGACTTTAGCCATGTAGTCCCGTTCCTCCTGCGTCTTAGCTCCTTGCTTCTTAGAAAGCTTGAAGTGGTTGGCTAATGGAGTGCTAACCGGCTTAGCACCTCCCATGCTGAATTGATTAAGTACCTTGGCTATGTACTCTGCTTGTGACAAAACCAGCTTCTTGTTTTTCCTGTCACGCTTTATCCTCATGCTTAGGATTTGTTTTGCAGCTCCTAAATCCTTCATGGAAAACTCTCTAGACAGTTGTCTTTTGAGATCTGAGATGTCCTTCATGCTTGATCCGGTCACAAGCATATCATCAACATACAGAAGAAGAATGATATACGACGTATCAAACTTCTTCAAGTAGCAATAGTGGTCTGCATGACATCTCCTGTACCCGTTTCCCGACATGAAACTGTTGAACTTCTTGTACCACTGCCTTGGGGCCTGCTTCAGACCATATAGACTCTTCTTCAGTCTACACACCTTGTTCTCCTTTCCTGGTGCCACGTATCCTGTCGGCTGATGCACATATATCTCTTCTTCAAGGTCTTCATGAAGAAAGGCTGTCTTAACATCTAGCTGCTCTAGATGTAAGTCCTCTGTAGCCACTATACTCAAGACCATGCGAATCGTAGACATCTTCACCACAGGTAAAAATATCTCTGTGAAATCGATACCTGCCTTTTGTTGGAACCCTTTCACAACTAGTCTAGCCTTGTACCGTTTCGAACCATCGTGCTCCTCCTTCAGTCTGTAAACCCATTTGTTATGAAGAGCTTTCTTGCCCTTAGGTAGAGTGACTAGCTCCCACGTACGATTAGACTCAAGAGAGTCCATCTCATCTTCCATGGCTAGCTCCCACTTAACCCGCATATCTGACCGTAACGCCTCTTCAAAACACTCTGGCTCACCATTATCTGTCAGCAGTAGATAATGTAAGGAGGGTGAGTATCGGACCTTGAGTCTCCTCTCCCGAGTAGACCTCCTCACAACCGGTGTCTGCGGCTTTGCCTCATCATGCTCCTGTGCATGCTCATCCTGTGGCACTGTAACACCCGTATCCGGTAACTCTTCCAACTCTACGAATTCTTTTTCATCGGCCTTATTTTGCTTTTGCTGCACACTGTCCTTATGCATCACTTTTTAATTGAAGACTACATCCTTACTTCTGATGATTTGTCGGTTCTCAATATCCCAAAACCGGTAGCCAAAATCATTCTGCCCGTAGCCTATAAACGTGCACCTCCTGGACTTCGCATCCAGCTTGTTTCTTTGCTCTGCATCAATGTGAACATAAGAAGTGCAACCAAACACTCTGAGATGTGCAAGGTTCACCTCTTTTTCAGTCCACGTTTCTTCTGGTAGCCCACCATCCAATGGTGCTGAGGGACTTCTATTGATGAGATATACGGCAGTATTCACAGCATCTGCCCAAAAGGTCTTGGGCAACCCTGCATGTAGCCTCATGCTCTTAGCGCGCTCAAGGATGGTCCTGTTAATGCGCTCGGCTACACCGTTCTGCTGCGGTGTCCCTGGAATCATTTTTTGATGTTTGATTCCATTTACTGCACAATACTCCTCAAACCTCTTATCACAATATTCTCCCTCATTATCCGATCTGAGACACTTCACAGTTTTACCGGTCTCATTTTCTACCATAACTTTCCACTTCTTAAATACATCGAATACATCTGATTTGTGTTTTAAGAAGTAGACCCATAGTTTTCTACTAGCATTATCAATAAAAGAAACAAAGTAATGTGAGCCACCAAGAGATGATACCTGTGCCGGTCCCCACACATCAGTGTGTACAAGCTCCAATAGATGCGTCTTTGGAGCGCGTCTTGTCTTCTTGAAGCTAACTTTCTTCTGCTTGCCATACACGCAGTCCTCGCAGAATTCCAGATCGATTGCCTTCAACCCTGGTAGTTTCCCCTTTGACAATAACACTTTCATCCCCTTCTCACTCATATGTCACAACCTCTGATGCCATAACTGCCCATTCACTCCAATTGATGTGACTGTGAGTGAACTATACGATCCAGAAGTCACGTATAAGGTACCTTCCTTTTTATCTCGAGATATTACCAAGGCACCTTTTGTGACCTTCCATGCATCGCTCGTGAATGTCGTCACATAACCGGTATCGGCCAACTGCCCCACTGAGATCAAATTCCGTCTCAAACTCGGTACATGTCTGACATCCTTCAGCTTCAAGACCGTTCCGTCTTTCTGACTTAAATGAACGTCTCATTTGCCAACAATATTGCATGGCTCATCATCACCCAGGTAGACTCTTCCAAAGTTACCTGAGACATAATCACGAAGAACTTCTTTTGATGAAGTGGCATGAAACGAAGCAGCCGAGTCTATAACCTAAGACTCATTCCGCGCATCAAGAGACAAGATCAATGCCTCTGTGTCACTCTCCTCAGATAGATTCACTAAATCCTTCCCACCTTGAGAGATTGCTTCTTGTTTCTTAAGCGCCCTGCAATCACGCTTCATGTGCCCCTTCTTCCCGCAATGCCAACACCCGTCCTTGTCTTTCGGTCCCTTGGACTTATTCCTCGACTTAGAACGCCCGTGTTTATTGCTACCTTTGTTTGAAGATCTTCTTCTTCCTTCAACGTTTAGAGCATTTCCTGAATCCCCTGAAGTTCCTGATGCCTTCCTTCTAGATTCTTCGCTTATAATTAGACCGGCCACATCATCAAATTTCAACTTCGTAGATCCTGAAGAATTGCTCACGGCAATCACCAAACCATCCCAACTGTCTGGCAAACTTGACAAGATCAATAGGGCCCTGACCTCGTCATCAAAAGTGATGCCAAAGGATTCCAATTAGCTCGTGACTGTATTGAACTCGTTTAGATGCTCAGCCACGCCCCCACCATCTGACATCTTCATGTTGAAAAGCCGTTTCATAAGATGAACCTTGTTGGACGCCGATGGTTTCTCATACATCGTAGCTAAAGCCTGCATCAATTCTTTTGTGGTCTTTACTTTGGATATGTTGAAGGCGACGCTCTTAGACAAAGAGAGTCGGATCGTTCCTAAAGCCTTCCGATTCATTAAAGCCCATTCATCATCTGTTATCTTCTCTGGTTTCTTCTCTTTTCCTTCTAGAGGAATGTAGAGATCCTTCTGATACAGATAATCCTCCATCTGCATCTTTCAGAAGGCAAAGTTTGAACCATCAAACTTCTCAATTCTAGTTTTCCCATCTTCCGCCATCGCTCCCAGTTGAACTAAACCGATAGCTCTGATACCAGTTGTTACGCAGCATGCCAACCACGCCAGTGAACCGAGATCCAATCTCCGGTCTCACCCACAAACGATAAACAGGAAGAAAATAATAACTAGAAAATAATCACACAAACCAACAATCCACAAGACAGAGATTTACGTGGAAAAACCCCAACAAAGGTAAAAAACCACGGGTGCAAACTTCACTATGAAGAAAGAATGAAGTTACAAGCAATGCACTTACCTTCTCCTATGCTCTCATGCACAGAGATGACCCTTTTGCTAATCCTCTCGCCTTTTTCTCACCTTGGACGTATAGAAGCCCTAATCCCCATGTCTAATCCCGGTTTACACCCCTTTATATAGTAAACCCAGCAATTAGAACAAAAAATAGGAAACCCGCACTTTGGGTCCGCGGTCGGTCAGGCGCCCGGTCACTTTGACCGTCGGGCGCCCGGCCAATACAAAACATGTCTAGCAACAGAAGGCATAAAACAGATGAATATCGGGTGCCCGGTCACTTTGACCGTCGGGTGCCCGGCCGTTCACAAAACAATCCAGCTGACTTAATCAGCAAATGGCCTGAATTTCGGGCGCCCGGTCCACAGACCGTCCGGGCGCCCGACCATGTTCAGTGGAGTTTTGTCTCCACACTCAACAGGTGATTTTGGGCGGGCAAGGTTCTCATCTAATGTTGCTCAAACTAGTTCAGTTGGAATGAAGGGATCTATTGGGTATTTATTTGTTTGCTGGAGACTAGACCAGCGACCAAAGTAGGGGTCATCTCAGGTGTGCCCCACCATGAGTTAGGCCAAGGGCCAAAAAAAAATCAGACTGACCTGTGATTTAAGTGGGACACACCAAAAGGAAATGTTAGGAGGGAGACTCCAACCTTGATTTTTATAACGCCCACCGTGATAATAATATGAAATTCAATCCAACCTTAGATGGAAACTAAAATTAGGCCTGGGCCCAAAATAGGCCCATCCACAATTCAGTTAGGCCCTGAGAAGGCAAACAATTTTTAGGGTGAGTGTTGCCCTATACATGGATTCCAATTGTAAGGTCCACTTGAATTATGAATGATGTTGATTTATAAATTTTAGACCTAAAACAAGGTGACTCGCCAGGAGGTCAGGGTGGATTTCACATAAGCATTATAGTTGGGCCCACCTGAGCCACCAACTCCTTTGATCGTAAGGATCGTCTTGTGGGACCATCACCCTCTCTCTCTCAACCATAAGTTACGGTCCACACATATGTACCTTACACCTGCCTACTTGGGTGTGTGGGACAAGGTAGCTTGAGCATGAAGACAACCATGCACAAAAGTAAGGCTGGTCCACTCATCAGGGTACTTTTAAGACGCATGTTAGCATTATTTTGCTAGCTGTGGAGTAAACTTCTTACTTTTAATAGGTAGAAAATTATAATAAGGCTTCAATGAGCATATATACCAATTAACGCAGTGACTGTATATTTATTTAGATGAGAAATGTTCACACGGGATAATGTTGCTTGTCCATTTTCACATGCTTCGCATGCAATGCTTTCTTTTCCAACAATTACTTTATCACTTATGTGGAAAATATGAGCCATATAAAAGGTGGTTATTATATAAAGTGAACATTAGACCAATGGAGATGTTGGGTGGACTATGACCAATGGAGATGTTAGGTGAACCATAGTCATATTGTTAGTTAGACCATGTTTCTCTTCCATAATTTTGATAGTTCAAATTGCTTGGTGAGTGGGCCATTCTGGTTTTTTTTTTGTTTAATTTATCTGAGGTCGTCTTTATGGTGCATCCACCCTATGCATGAAATCAGATTGCCGTACTGAGTTACTCAGTACACTTGTATCGAAGTGAGTAAACATTGTTGGGCCCATTGTGGATGTATGTGGTCTATTCACGCAGTCCATTTGTTTTTCCAGCTCATGTTAGGGGTTGAGCCCAAAATTGAAGCATATCCAACACTCCAGCGGACCAGACCACAGGAAATAGTGGGAATAATGATTTCCACTGTTGAAAACTTTTTAGGGCCCACAATGATGTTTATTTGTCATCCAACCTGTTCATAAGCTCAGACAGACATGGATGAAGGGAAAAAACAAATATCATCTTGATCCAAAGCTTATGTGGCCCCCAAGAATTCCTCAACGGTATACGTTCAATTCACATGGTTCCTGTGGTCTGGTCCACTTGAGCTTTATACATGCTTCATTTTTTGTCTCAAGCAATAAAATTATCTAATAAAATGGATGGATGGAGTGGATAAAATACATAAATAACGGTGGACCCCATAGAGTTTACTCAGTGGGCAATCCGTTTCCCCTATGCATGGCTTGGATTTTTTACATAAATGACATGGGCAAGAGAAATTGTTGTACGTAAAAGTATGCTTACAAAGTCAAATTTCTCAAAGTAAGGTTGCTTAGTTCATTAGATGGATAGACTCTCTAGCTAGGTGGCGCATGTACCAGAATGGAACACCTGTTATTGTGGCACACACTCATAAATTCATAGCTATCCATGAGCTCGGGCCATTTCAAGCATGGACTGGGATAACATAATGCTTTTGGGTTAAAATGAAATACTAGTCATGTTTTTCTAATCTTTCAAAATTTCCCCTACATTTGGCTGAATAATAGAACTTCTTACTGTATTGTTATGGTATTTTTATATATAGTGGGTCCCACTTGTTGAATGACTTAGGTTTTAATATGCCCCACATATGACCCAGGCATGTTCCTTAGGTGGGCTCTGGCAAGCGTGTTGCCTTAGCCAGATCATTCTTGTGATCAAGTAGGCCACTCTTGTTCAATGAATGAGGAACATTGATAAATCTTCTAATTGTTCTTTCTTAAAGGCATTCAATTTTCATGGTGGGACAAACTGAATGGCCGGGTGAAATGTCATCCGAACACTATGAAAGTCCTATGGCCCAAAAAATCAATTGGGTCACAACAAAATGGGAGGGGATGCCTACCCTTGATTTTTACCGGAGCCCACCTAAGTTGCAAAACAGCGTCATTTTTTGTCCAATCCTTCATCTAATCTAAACGAGAGGTCCATATGACTCAGTGCATATGGAAGCCTATTACATATTAAAAGTGGTACATGAGAACCATCTAATCCATGAATTGGGTGGGGCTAGTCAAGTACTTTTCTTAGACTAAATTTAGGCCTAACCTGAGCCTAAATCAAAACAAAGGTACAAGGAACTGATGGATACCCGAACCCAATTTTATCTGGATCCAAGTGCTCAAAAATGACCTCAGATTTGAAGGACCCACATGCACCAAGATTCAAACTTGGTGGCATCAAAATCTAGTTATTTTAAAGATCTACATGTAGCAAGCAGTAGTGATCACTTCCACCATACATGAATCACACCAAATAAGCTATAAAGAATTCTTTTTCAATAACATCTTTAGTTAAGACATGTGTTACACATGAATCATACACCATAACAAGATATAAAGAATTCTTTTTTGATAACATCTTTAGTTAAGACATGTGTTACACATGAATCATACACTATAATAAGGTATAAAGAATTCTTTTGTGACAATGTCTTTAGTTAAGATATGTGTATACATAAAAATCACAACAATGATTCATATGTTCACTTGATCATAGAAATGTTGAGTTCTTTCATTTTAGCAGAGTCTTGTTTAATGTAAAACATCTTTGCAAGAACTTACAAGCTCACAGCACACTATTGAAAATTTGGATACTTAGAATAAAAAAATTGCCAATTTCTTATTTAAATAGAATATTCCCTCGTCTCTCTCTTAAAATTCAACCTTTGATATTATTTATCTAAATGGCCACTTACATTCTAATATGAGATGTATAAATTACAGAGTATAGGATGGGCAGTAAAGCATCTACACAAGGAGATGTTTACAGCTATGGAATCCTTTTATTGGAGATGATCATTGGAAAGGGGCCAATCGATGACATGTTTGAAGACAATTTAAGCCTTCATCATTTTGTTGAGTTGGCTTTTCCTGAACAAGTAATGGAGATTGTTGATCCACAACTGCTTGAAGAAGAAGCTGAAGTTACTCAACACAATGAAAATCATGTCGATAGAAGAAATAGAATGCATGAATGCTTGATTTCAATGGTCAAAATCAGTGTGTTGTGCTCTACAGAATCTCCAGGAGAACGAATGTGGATGAGAGATGTTGTTGCAGAAATGCATACAATCAAAGACTTTTATCTTAAGGTTGGGATTGACCAATACAGACAAGTTAGGTCGCAAATATTAGATGAAGCAGGTTCATCTTACTTTAGTCATTACTAAGTTATTATTAATAGTTATGTTGAGAAAGATTTCAAAATAAAATTAGTTTGTTGAATACTTTTCTAAACAAGCTCTTGATATGTTAGCCTTGACATAAAAGTGTGCTCGTATTGATAGTGATTATAGAGAAGATGTGTTGTTGTTGTTGTTGTGTTTTTTTTTTAATCTTGTGCTGGGCAAAAGGAGATTATATCATAGATTTAATAAGAAAAAGACATCATCTCATTATAATAAGAATACCATTAGATTACAAAGATGTTTAATCAGTAATATACTTTATGCAAAAGTTTTAAAATGATATTTTATTCTTAAGGAACCTGTTTAGCTATTACACTATCAACTTCCGACTTGATATTAGTCTGATGAAGCATTCATCCAATGAGTCATACACACGCGCAAAAAAAATGTTGATTCACCACTAACAAGATGGTTAAGATTATCAAACCATGGTAGTCTCTGATGGTGAATACCAATAACTGCACTTACAACTACCTCTCTCCATCCGGAAATATGAATTGATAGGCGCTTGACACTTCTTCTATTGGAAGAAATATCAATGGAGGTTTGCAGGGAGAATTAGTACAACATGGTGTAGAAAGGACAGGTTTGTTGGGTTCACAACGAATAGCCCTGTTCAGACACATTACGAAAAAAAAATTGCAGTTTGTTATCTGATTATTGGATTGGCAGGCATTTCTTAGACAGATAAAAGTGAAAAATATCCAATGGTCTTATTTTAACAAATAAGTGTCCACACCAAAAATATTAGGATTATTCCACCCGTCTAACTTTCAATTTGGTCTGTTGAGTTTGAGTTAATGTATGCCTTGTGTATAATTTTTATGTGCCCACATATCAAGTGTATGTGTATGTTTGTGTGTGAGCGCATGTGTGTGGGAAATGGTAATATGAGGTCAACCACATGGGACTTCCCATGAGGTCAAGCTGGGTGGGTCCCACCGTGATGTGGATTGGACATCAACACTGTGCATTTGATGGGTCCCCTTTAAGTTATGGGATATCCCAAAAATCAGCCCTATATCGAACTCAGGTGGGCCATACCATCTAAAACCATGTGAAGACATGCCTAAAACATCTAAAAACAGTTGGTGGGCACACCTAAGTCATGGATTGACTTTATTTTTAAGTTCATGACCCACCATGGAATAGTACCTCTGACTGATGGGATTGATATCTGATCCACATCACGGTGGGGCCCACAGAGCTTGACCACATGGGAATCTATGAGGTTGAGCTAGGCAGGTCCCACTGTAATGTGTATATCCACACCGGGCATTTAGTGGTCCCTTCTAGCTCATAGGATATTGTTGTATTTGGAACTTAAGTGGGTTACAACATTTGAAACAGTATGAAATCATGCCTAAAACATCTAAAAGCGCTTGTTGAGGCCCACTTGAGTTTTGGATATGGCTTAAACTTCTACAAACCCTTCACAGATATGATGTGGGCCTCACTCCCTTTAGTAGAATAATCTTCTACAAACCCTTCACAGGGTTCGGCCTAATAATAACTCAGTCAGGAAGCTATGACCTTTTCTAAGTAATCTATAAAAATGGGAAGAGGCAAAGATAAATCAAAGTGGGCCATAGTCATAGCGAGTCACACAATCTATGTTGGGCGTCGGTCATCCTAGTAGTCCAATCATGTGTGTGTGCCATTCACTGCGAGACGTGGGCCATCATCCACAGAAACTATGGACAAGCAGTCACTACGTGAAAAAGCGCTAAATTCGACTCCACCATTCAACGGTCCTGAACCGTCGAATATAGCGCGAAAAAATTCGACGGTCCAAAGCCGTCGAATTAAGGACCTGAAATTCGAGTGTTATTGACAGTCGAATTATCTCAGTCGAAATTAACGTGCGAAAAAATTTGACGGTCCAGAGACGTCGAATTTAGGACCTAAAATTCGACTGTTACTGAGTCGAATTATTTCAGTCGAAATTAACGCGCGAAAAACTTCGACGGTCCAAAGTCGTCGAATATAGGGCATTAAATTCGACGGTTGATAACAGTCGAATTGGCACCGTCGCATATTAGCGCGCGAAAAAATTCACTTATGCGCGAAAAAATTCATTTACGAGCGAAATAAATCGACGGTCTAAAGCCGTCGAATATAGCGCCTTTAAAACGTCGACGGTCTAGAACCGTCGAATTGTCGAAAATCCAACATCAAAAAAATTGCGATTTTGAAAAAAAATATCTAACATTAAAAAAAAAAAAAACTAGGATTTTGAAAAAAGAAAATAGGCAATATTTGAGAAATTTTGAGATTTAAAAAATCACTGGGGTTTTGACGCAAAAATTAACATTTTGAATAAGAAAATTAAATATTTTAAAAAATTGTGATTTTGAGAAAAGAAAAAGTTTAAAAGTTTGGAATTTTGTTTGCAATGTTTGAAAAAAAAATAGATTTTGAAAAAAACAATTGAAATTTGAAAAAAAAAACATTTAAAAACATTACATCTTGAAAAAATTGATATGTTTGAATAAAATTGATAATTTTGAAAAAAAATGTTTTATGATAAGTTTGAAAAAGTTCAAAAGTTCGAAAAAGAAAAAAAACAAGTGGGATTTTAAAAAAGACTGAGATTTTGAAAAAAAAAAGAATAAACTTTTTAAAAAAATTGAAATGTTTGAAAAAAAATATTTAAAATTATTTTTTTGAGATTGAAAAAAATTAAGAAATTTGAAATGAGTGGACAAAATTTACTAGTGGGCATTTATTGAATGGTTGAAAATAAAAAATTACAGTCATTGAGTTACCTGCCTATGATATTGGTTTATGCATACCCACAAGTTCACTTGTACCAAAAATGATGGCCTAAGTATAATGATGTATAACTGCAAGAATAACTTATAATGATGAGATTGATCAAATTCTATGAGCAGGAATTCCTAAAGTTGATTTGAATGGTCAAATTTATTTGGAACGTGCTAAATAGGTTATAGAATAAAATTCAGCCCAATCTAACATGAAACAAATTAGATCTATCCAAAACACTATTTAAATGATCATGATTAGTTTGTCTAAATCTAGACAGATTTTGGACAATCTGATTTGTCAACATTGAAGAGTAAATGACTTCAGATGTTTAGACTAAATTTTACTCAAATGAACTGTTGGATTGCAAGATATGACCCATCATATTGTTGATGATCAATTTTGTCCACCCAATATCTTTCTCATTCGAAATTCAATCGAGGTGAGTGACTAGTCAAATCAAAGATATTAATGAGTAGAATAAAGTAACTAGATCAGAATTCTAAATTGAGCCAAATGTTTTGTTCAAAATTGCACTGGGACTTGCTGACCTCATGAAAATCCAAGAAATGTGTCATCCAATCAATCTCCAATCAACGATCGAATAATATAAACCGCCATAGATCATGTCATCAAGTCCTCGATCGACGATCGAATGGTGCACATCAACGATGATCGCCCCGATCGACCTCTCAATCAATGATGAGACGACACAAAGTGTTGCCGACCATTCGATCAACCTCCACTCAACGATCAAATGGTACAAACCAACATAGATCATTTCATTAAGTTCTCCATTGACAACCGAATAATGTGCATTACCAATGATCACTCGATCGACCTCCCAATCAATCATCAGACGACACAAAGTGATGTCAGCCATTTGATCAACCTCTAATCAACGATCGAACGGTATAGACCACCATAGGTCGTGTCATCAAGTCCCCATTCGACGATTGAATGGTGTACATCACTGACGATCGCCAGATCGACCTCCTAACCAACGATCGGACGACATAAAGTATTGTTAACCATCCAATCAACATCCAATCCTCTACTGAACAATGAAAACCATCGTACATCATTTCAACAAGTCCCCGATCGACGATTGAATAGTGCACATCACTGACGGTTACCCGATTGACCTCTTAATCAATGATCAGACGATGCAAAGTATTGTTGACCATCTGAGCAACATTCAATCAACAATTGAACTATACAAACCAATGTAAATCATTTCATTAAGTTCTCAATCGATGATTGAATAGTGTGCATTACTGATGATCGCTCGATTTGAGCCAATGATGCACCTTCCTAATCCCTTACCTTGCGACCACCTTAATGATTTGATGTTCACACGGACATGGAGGAAGGTAAAACACAAATATCAGCTTGATCGAAAACTTAATCGGCCCCTAAGAAGTTTTTAATGGCGGATGTCACTTCCCCACTGTTTTCTGTGGTGAGGTCCACTTAAGGTTTGGATCTGCCTCGTTCATTGATTCATGCCTTGAAATGATTTCTCCCAACGAATGGACGGTTTGGATACAACACATACATCATGCTGAAGCCCACAGAACATGATGACATCACTTCAGTAGCTAAAATAGCTACTCCAACCTGCCAGTAGCTAATTCGCGTCCCTACTCCCGCCAGAAACAAAATCGATCCCCAAATCCATGCACACGGTTAACGTAGTGTGCATGGATTGGCTAGTGACCCTGACTAGCCACTAGTTAGTACTGATCGGTGCTCTATGGGCCCTACCATGATGTATGTGTTTCATCCACACCGTCCATACATTTTTTCAAATTATTTTATGGTATGAGCCCAAAATTGAGATAGATCCAATTCTAAAGTGGACCACATCACAGGAAATAATGGTAATTTAGTGCCTCACCATTAAAAATTCCTAATTGCCTATCTTGGGTGTACCATTTCTGTGGTTCCACCATGATGTATGTGTTTCATTCACGCCATCCATACATTTTCCCAGGTCATTTTATGATATGAGTCCAAAACTCAGGTAGATCCAAATCTCGATTAGGTGGACCACATCACAAGAAACAATGTTAATTAAATCTCCACAATTAAATGCTTGATCATAGGGGCCACGGAAGTTTTGGATCAAGTTGATATTTGTTTTTGCCCTACATCCAGGTCTGTATGACCTAATTAAGAGGTTGGATGTTAAATAAACATTATAGTGGGCCCTAGGAGGTTTTCAATAGCGGACATTCAATCACTAATGTTTTCTTGTGGTGTGGTCCACCTGGGATTTAGATCTGTCTCATTTTTGAATTGTAGCCTAAAATAATTTATAGTAAATTAATTGACGGTATGGATGAAACAGATACATCATGGTGGAGTCCATAGACGTGGCATCACCACTGGCCAAATACATGTGTGTGGAAAATGCATGAGAGTGAATTAGGTGTTACCCTGGTAACATCTTAGTGGGTGTACGTTACCCCTACCATGTGGGGCTTACCTTGATGTATTTTTTGTATATCCATGCCGTCCATTTGTTTTTCGGTATAAGTTTAGGGCGTGATCCAAAATTATTAGAAGATCCAAATCTCAGTTGGACAATACTAAAAGAAAGAGTGATGAATAATCATTAAAAACATTTTGTGGACCACAAAAGTTTTAGATCAAGCTTATCTTTAAATTTTCGCTTCATCCAGACCTTGTTTACATTATCAAGAGATTGGATTGCACAAAAACATTACCAAAACCTTACGATGGGCTCTTTAGAATTTTTAACAGTGTTGCACTCAATCAGAACTCTTTCCAGTGGTATGGTCTACTTAATATCTGGATTTTCATAATTTTTGGCACTCCATCCTAAAATGGTCTATAGAAACGGATGGACGGAGTGGATATACAAATACCATCCATGTGGGCCACACGGTTGGGCCACACGGTCTATCTCACGGCCACACGGATGCTAAAAAAAAATTAAAACTACAAAGGGATTAGGTCTCCCCATCTCTCACGCTCCCGCTCATCTCCCTCTCTCGTCTCTCTCAAGCTCCGTCTCTTGGCCCTCTGGTTCTCTCCCTCTCACGCTCCCTCTCTCACCCAGGTAACCTCTCTCCGATCTCATCTCTTTCTTTTGTTGTCCGATTGGCACATTGATGGTCCGATTGGCAACCTCTCCCTCTCATCTCTCCCTCATAGCTACTGAAGGTAACCTCTCTCCCTCTCATCATTTTTTTTTCAAGATCATTTAGGTCTTTATCCCAAAAATGAGGCCTTCAGTAGCTAATCCGTGCCATCACCGTGACATATGTACGGTAGATTGATGAATGTACCTATCATGGATCTTCCATGTTAGGGCCCCACCCAATGGTCAGATCTCCCTCTTCCTTCTTCCCCTTTCCTTTCCTTTTTCCTTTTTTTTTTATTTATGTTTTTATTTTTTTTATGCCTGACGAAGGACCTGTGAGGCAGTATGCATCTCACGCTGTAACAGCGTGGACCACCTTCATGATTATCTTCCCTGACAGAAAGGAAAACGTAAATGTCAGTTTGATCCAAAGCTTCTGTGGAGCAAAGGGGGTCCATGTTGTTGTCCGGCAAGTGGCCCACCCTGTGGGGTCCACCATGATGCTATAAGGGTTTATTCCCCCTATTTAAGGTAACACATTCCTGGATGAATAAAAAACACAACACATATATCAGCAGATCCAAAACTCTGTGCTGCCAGATATGTGTGAGAAATCCACCCCGTCCATTCATTTGTTAGGGGGTCCCAATGGGGCCCACTGGCATGGGACCCACTAGGGGGGCCCAGGTGTAAGGCAGATCCAAGCACAAGTGGCCCATGTCCAGGGTCCAGCTAGGATGCCCACCGTGTGTTCGGTGAAATGTCCCAACCAGATGTAATCTCTTTGAATACCATGATTGTTGGGATGGTAGGAAAGGATTCATGAAGCTGACCCCAATTAGTTGGGATAAGGCTTACCATGATTGATGTTCCCAATTAGTTAGGATGGTGGAAAGGGATTCATGAAGCTGACCCCAATTAGTTAGAACAGATTTTCAGTTTTCATGTTGTGCAGAAATTGGCCGGGCCCATTTTTGGGTCTGATTCACGATCACATGGGGTCCACTTTGGCCGAGAGGATGTGACCTTTTGACAGCCCTATGTATGGGCATCAAAACCCCTAAGGTGGGGCCCGCTGAAAGTGTGCCTAGAATTTATGGTGCAAGGCCCAATATGGGTACTTGGAATTTCTGCACAGTTTCTGCACAACTATTGCTGGCCCCATTTTGGGCGTTGTTCACCGATCACATGGGACCCACTTTGGGGGTGTAGGAGGTCATTTATACTCTCACTTATGAGGGCTACAAAACCTCAGTGGTGGTTAACCAAATGGATATTTGTAGGGTCCGCCACAGGGGTCTAAAAATGAAGGTTTGCCCCAAAACACAGGATTTTCTTTATGTCATCTAATTGGATTGTGTTGTCATAGACATTCTTTCTTCTACCTTGTATATTTGTTTGTTGGTTGTTCCACTTCTATCTTTTGATGAGATAAACTCCAATTCATGCAAAGGGTAACATAGGTTGTTAGTTTTGGCCCAAGGGCAACTGATGGTGGGTACTATCTGTTGAGACTTCACTGTAAAGTTGACAGAACCAAATCGGAGAAGGTGAGAGAATTTGATATGTAAAGCTTGACGCAATCAAATCTGAAAAAAAGGAGAATTTTGATTTGGATGCAGGTACATACCTTCTTCTTGAAAATCAAACCACCTGTCATGCTACTAATTACAATGTTTCCCTGCTCTTCTTCCTTCTAACATAGGCAACCCATACAAAAAGAAGAAGAAGAAGAAAGAAAAAGAGGCAACACTTGCTAAGCCAATGAAATCATTTTTATTTACTTATTAATGCCAACATAACTATTAATGAAGTCTTTGCATGCATATATACTTCTTAAGCAAGGGACACTTTAATGTAGTTCTAACCATGCATATCATCTAATCCTAACCGTGTATTTTAAGAGAAAACTGTTCAGATTGAAAATGTGGTGGATGAGTCACCACCAAGTAACAAATGGTGGAAAATGTGTGCAGAGTCTAACCCTCTAGACCTTCCCAATTTAAAATTTCCTGGTTTACAAGATGTTGGTATTTTCTCTTCCTTTTTATATTCCTCGTTTCATTAATATGTTGGGTTATCAGATGCAGGTACTTGGTTGTTGTTCTTGATTGTGATGCAGCTGTAAGGACGCTCAAATAGTTTTTATGTTTATGCAATGTGATGCAACTATAAGTTTTCATTAGATTTTATGCATTGACGGCTTAAAAGTTTAGATTAACAGTTTGCTAATATTTTGTAGGTTATTTGATAAGAAGTCTGATTTCTAAAGTTTAGATTAACACATTTACACGACTTAACAGCTTGTGGGTTCCATGCTTGCATCTAGTAACATGCTTGGATCCAAGAATGTTGAGCAGCAGGTACAATTGGTAATTGTTAGTGACTAATTGTGCTTTTGGTATCTTCAATTAGTAACTGTTAGTGACTATTGTGCTATTGAGCAGCAGGTACAATTTGTAACTGTTAGTGACTATTGTAGAAGAAAATAGTTCCATAGAAGAGTCGTCTGATTTTATAATGCGGATTATTAATTAATATTCATGATAGTTGGTCCTTGTTTTTCATTGGTATGACTCGTGCTATTCCATAACTCACTTATCCTTATTTTTCTTTCTTGATTGTTAATACGTAAAACCGCCTTTCTTCTTTCTTCCTTTTTTCTTTTTCCTTCTTCTTTTGTAATAGGCATTAAGATATAATGCACTAATGGTTGTTTGTGTATTTTATCAGCTATCCGAAAATGTCGAGATGCAGGAAACAATTTTCTTCTAAGGAAGCAACTCAGTTCTTTATCAAAGAAAGACTCCAGCTATCCAGAACATATCACAGGCAAATGAGGTTTTTATGCTCAAGGATAGTTTTGCAAAGGGCTGTAGAGAAAATAGTGGGTGGACGAAGGGTCTTGGTTCATCTGAAGGAACTTGTATAGATAGGAATACCCTAAAAAGTGTTGTGAGCTTGCCAGGTAGTTTCTTACAGGAAAACTTTTTAAGGGTCCAACACTAAAAGTACTTCTGAATTCTCAAGTTCTCATGGGTCTTGGCTTCTTTGTGAATTTTTTTTCTTGGAATTATTGGTCCAAATAGGTTCCACTGTTCTGCATCTTGATCTGTGAACATTTATATTAACTGAACTGGGGATGTGTTTGTAGTTTCCCTTTAAACATTTTTTTATAACTTGTATTGTTAATCCTTAGTTTTGATGAATGTTGGATTGATTTCTTTCATTTGGCAGTTATAACGTCTTTATTTGCATTGTCTTAGATGGGTCGATCTATCAAGGCATGTACCAGCAACGGCTAGAGGTGCCATTATTGTAATTTCTTCTTCTTCTTTTTTATCAAAAGAAACCAGCTACTTGTATTTCGTTTTAGTAAATGTTGTAGTTTTCTAAATTATTTATGAATTACAGGTTTACAGGATGTATTGGGGAACAACCCTCATTAAATAAATAGTGTGAGTGATCTTAATTATAATAAATATGCCTTAAAATGATCTTAGAAAAGGGATGGATAGGCTGGATAAACAGATAGATACATCACGATGAGGCCGGCTGCAGATTTGCATGGATGCTTTGTGTCTATACTCGCGTCCGCCAAACTGTTGTAAGGAGATCGTGCTTTTGCGGTGATATCCACGCGAAATCCTCTCTGGCCATATCTGTTGGATCAACTCATGCTAGGAATTGAGCCTAAAAGCCAAACCCCGAGGCGAGTTTCTCAAAACACAAAGCTCTGTGGAGCTCACTGCATTGTCTGTGTAAAACCCACACTGGCCATCAGTTTCAGCAGCTCTCACCCAAAAATGAATTAGATCCACTCCCCAAGGAGCCCACACCACAAGAAACAGTTGGACAGAACACCCACCATTGAAATCTTAGGGAGTCGGCGGAAGTTTTGGATCATATTGATACGACCCTTGGATTTTGTGTGACTTTCAATGCATCCTCATGTCCTTAGCTCAACTTTCTTTCTTTTTCTATCTCAGTGATCACTATAGCTGTCACAATCGCGGAGATTCTAAAGGAAAGAGGGCTGGCTATTGAGAAGAGTAAGCCCAATTCAGTTGTTGCCTATCATGTTACCTTATCGATGCTTGTGAATTGAAAATAATAACAGTAATAATCTGTTTTTTCCATCATGCAGTAGAGATTTTGATTTCTACAGTTGACATAAAGGTTGAATCCAAGGGTCGTCTCATTTCAAAAGCGAAGGTGAGCAATGTTTGATGCCAATTTTTAATACCCATTTTATTTTTCAATCTTATTACTATCATAACCATTGCATGATTTCTACCATAACCATAACCAAATATTCTTAAAACATTTGTTAACAACGCTCAGGCTTTACTGTGTTGCTGCTTGTAATATTGCTTTGTGTTTTGAGTCATTTTCTGCCTATTTGCTGATTTTATTGCTGTTAACTTTGTGTCAATTCGACAATTTTGTTGGTGGACCTTTTGGCAGAACAGATCGGCTTCATTACTAATAGCAAGGATTGCAATGCGTAGGTGCATAACACGGGCCCTAAGGGACTTTTCGTTTTCCAATTACAATGGTAAATGATTGTAAATGGGTAATGATTATTTACTTCAGTAATCGTATTTTACTATAATGAAGATTTTGCTACATTGTTTGTTTCACCCACTTAGAATGTGAAAAATGTAATGATTGCTTTGAGCAATGAAGTAGACAGCCCTAGGAAGTACTATCTCATCGGCTTTTCAGGCTACAGGTGTATTTGACTCTTGATTTACGGGCCATTTTTTTTCCAGTTTTAAACAAACAGCTGGAAGTAACAATGACTCGTTGCATTTCATAGGAAATTGGAAAATCAAACAGGCCTGGAAGGTTGTTAAGGAGTTCAAAACTTAAAAACTATGAGATAATGCATGTAATTTATCCATAGTTTGAAAAGAAATGGAAGATAAAAGAGGGTTTTTTTATTTTTTAATTTTTAATTTTTAATTTTATCCATAAATTATATGGCAAGTATATAGTTCCAAACTCTAATGTCTAAGTTATCAATCACTGATGTGGTGCACATACTTGAATTGTGTCATTCATCCATTGGCCTTATGCCAGATGCATGTTGCATGGGTAATCCTAGCCACTATTGTGTTAGTAAATGTTGTAGTTTTCTAAATTATTTATGAATTACAGGATGTATTGGGGCACAACCCTCGTTAAATCAGGTTATTTTTTTTTCATGCAGACATAAATTCGATTGGTTGATGGTATATTATAAGTTGATTGTACTCTTTTGTACTTGTGGAGAATGTGGTTGTGGATTGTTTGTACTTGAGGAGGATTGTGGGTGTGGAGGATTGTGGTTGCGGAGGTTTGTGGTTGTGGAGGATTGTGGTTGCGGAGGAGGATTGTGGTTGTGGAGGTTTGTAGTTGTGGAGGATTGTGGTTGCGGAGCAGGATTGTGGTTGTATTGTGTTGGTTATGTAATATGATTGTGGAGGATTGTGGTTGTATTGTGTTGGTTATGTAATGTGATTGTGGAGGATTGTGGTTGTATTGTGTTGGTTATGTAATGTGATTGTGGGGGATTGTGGATGTATTGTGCTATGTATGTGGAGGATTGTACTTGTACATTGTGTAAGTAAATATTGTAGTTTTCTAAATTATTTACGAATTACAGAGTTTACAGGATGTATTGGGGCACAACCCATACCAAAATACAAGTTATTTTTTTTCTGTGAAGACAAAAAATTCGACGGTCCAGGACCGTCGGAATTTCCTATAATTTTTCCCAGAACGGCAGCTTAGGACCGTCGAAATTTCCTTTAATTTTCCCAGAAACGGCGGGTTAGGACCGTCGAATGTTTTTTAGCCGTCGAAATATTCTATGATATTCGAACCGTACACGACGGTATGGACCGTCGAAATATTTCGACTGTCATGGACCGTCGAATATTAACCGACGGGTAAGAACCGTCGAATATTAACCTACGGACCGTCGAATTTTAACTGACGGTTAGGGACCGTCGAATATTAACAGACGGTTATTGACCGTCGAATGTTTTCTACACTGGCTGATCTACGACGGTTTTTTTCGACGGCGCGGACCGTCGAATTTTTGAAAATTCGACGGTTTTGGACCGTTGAATATAGCGCTTTTTCACGTAGTGAGTCAGATAACTTATGCTAGACACAACTCTACTTGCATCTAAACAGCTGCTATGTTGCGTATGGGTGCATCATTCATCTTTATAAAATCACTTAGCCCAACTCATGTTTACTGTTTTTGGGTGCATTTCTTGGTCCTGATCATATCACAGTTGAATCAGAGTAACTCTGCCACTGATTACAATAGAGATCTTTTCTAGCTCTACAAGAAACAAAATCTATCACAGCAGAAGATAGAATTTCTTTAGTTTATCAACTCTGCCCAAGGGTTTGAAATCAAGATAATGCAATCACAGCTTATAACATGCACCATGATGGGTTCAATTTTATGCTAGATGCTCCTCAATAGAGTCAATCTGCCTTTGATTCTCTGATCGAGTCTTAGCAGCTGCTCTTCTCAAGCTAATCCATACTTCAAACACCTAAAACTCATCGGCCTAAAGTACTGTTCCGCTGCCTCCGCATCAATAAATGAAGAAATGGGTCGATCTTGTCCAGGTGATTTATTAGGCCTCAATTTGGGCAGTCTGCAAGTGATGGAAGAAATGGTGAGAGCAGTTGGAAAATTCATTTATATTGAGCTAGAATTCGTCAGTGTCAAATGGTTTCCTAAACTGACATGAAAGATAAGCTCAAGAGCAGGGCCATCAAAATTAGAGAGTTGAAGTATTCTCATTCACCGGACAGCAATTTCATCTGTTCCCAACTTTTCCAATGGGAATATTACCACATACGTTATCTTTGGTATACTTAGATATGGATTGCTTGTAATTCATATCATGCTTCCAAAAGCTTTGGTGATTTCATTTAGTAAGATTATGTTTAATTTTAATAAATCCCAAGGCTGTGTTTGGATGCACTACCAAGGTCATTAACAAATGATATATACTTAAATAACGACCTCCTAGTTCTCAAAATCGCAACTCTGCTTCCAAATAATCATATTCATCATAGCCATTTGATGCATGGAAGAACAAGCCCTCAAAGAAATCAGTAAAGATCGGTTGATGCAACCATAAATGGAAATTCAACTTGGGTAAAAATCAGAATTAATTTTTGGAGAGTTTTAAATGAGAATGGGGAAATTGAGATGAAAAGATGCACAATAGTGGAGGAGAGGGTTCAATTTGTACTCTGCCGCACTAAATTGAACTGACTTTTATGTATGTAGTATGGATGTACATACTTCATAATACAGTACTCATAAGGTGCACAAATCAATCATGATTGAAGGTGTGGCTCACCTGCGCTATGGACGAGGCTGGATTTTGTAATGTAGGCCTAACATGGGGGATTGACCCATGCAGGTGCATGGTTTGGATTCCACATAAACATCATCGTTGGGCCTACAAATCTCAAATGCACAGTAGGTAATTGTTCAAATGATTAACAGCCATTTACACCCACTAACATCGAATTACACCCACAGGCATCACCCACGACAGCTAATCACATCCATTGAATGAGAAATCCGGCCCTGCCCCCAAAAACTGATCCTCGAATAATCCCAACGAGATGTTCGCAAGCAAAGTGTAGCTGCCGTTAACGTGATCAACAATGCCCGAATACAGATAAAGAGGAAACCTCAGAAGCACTTGGATCAAGTATGCATCCCGAGGCCGGTGTATGGCGTACACACTGTAAGTGGTGTCCATGGTCTAATTCACAACCTGCAGATTACCATTGTCTCTAAACTCCATTGAATTTTTGTAATCGAACCCCTGGAATGAATGCGCTGTGATCTCCCCATGGGTTGACTTGACCCATCCAGTCGAAGATATGGACTGACTCACTGTCATCAGGAATGACCTGTTTAGACCCTTGAAGTTTGAAACCAGAGAAGGCATAAATGGTTCTGCTTTGTGTTTTATCAGTTCACCCTCAGTTTTCACACCATTATCATCCAACCAAAGGTGCAAATTGGCATCTACATACCAATAGCTTGAACTGTCTGTTACGCCAAACCCAAACTTATGATTCTTCCCATCCAAAATCTTCCATATAAGAACGGCATAATCTCAGTATTGTAAATGGGGAGATCAAAGTATCCAATGCTCGTAATAGGATGCTAAAGAAGGGGATTGATACTGCGTTGTGTACTCCCCAATGCCCCAACCACCTCCCTAAAGGGGGCCATTGCCAACCATTCATCTGATGAGAACCACAGGGGCGAAGGTACATACCATAACGCAGGCCTTTCAAAGCTTAGGTTGGCCACGCCAAAACCACAGGGACAGGATGTATTCTTGCTAACTTGGTTCCATTAAGATTAGGCACAGCAATGGGCCAGGTTAGCCCACGGGCTTCGGGCCTGGCTTGCTTAGGCCAGGGTTAGGCTAGAGATTAGTCCTGATGGCGCTCAGCTCAGGCTTATAATGTAAGCCCATTTATGAATCACGCCAAGCTTGAAAGTCTTGTCAACCTGGTCCGACCTCTCTCTCACACACACATTTGCCTAAGGTGTTTTCAAAACTTTTAAAATTTATAAAAATAGAAAAACCCTCGTCCAAATAAACATTTCCCACTAGAAGAGAAGTATAAAAACTCCATTTGCATGCCCGGCAAGGTGACTTCTCTCTTCTGACTACCCCTTTTTATTCTTCTTTTTATCTTTCTTATCTCTCTTTGCTTTATCAGAAGACCAACTTAGTTACACCCATGCTGCCATCCCTACACGCCCTTATTGCCATTGCAACAACAACGGGCCAATGACAATTATGGAAGAAGAGGAAGAAATAGAGAAATCTCTATTAAAGTGGTAATCTCTCTCTCTCTCTCTCTCTCTCTCTCTCTCTCTCTCTCTCATTGTTTTAGAGATCAAGGCCGGGCTTAGGTTGGGCCTCATATAAAAACTTTGGGCCAGGCCTGGGTCTAGTTCGGGCTTGAATGAAACATGCGGGTCGGGGCTAGGACAGAGCTTGGCCCGACCCTAACTTGGGCTATTCACGCCTCTACAAGATCCTGCTCAGAAATGAATGCAGATTGTTTGCAAAAGCCTTTCGCGGAAAGGAAGCTAGGTGGGTCCACCATGATGTTTGTATGCTATCCACATCATTCATAAGTTCATTCCAATTGAGATAAATTGGAAAAACAAAAATATTAGCTTGATCCAAACCTTCTATGGCCCCTACTAAGGTTTTAATGATGGACGTTCGATCCTCTGTTTCTTGTCATATAGCCCACTTGAATTTTGGATCTACCTCATTTTTAGCTGATATCCTAACATGATCTAGCAAAATGGATGGAAGGGACACGTTCACCGTGCATTATGTGTAAGCAGACCGTGGTGATTGTCTGTAATCCAACCCATTCATCGAATGTGCTCTCATCAAGGGGAAAGAAATGTCTAAAAATTACTGTAATCCAGAAATTAAAATTAAGTGGGTCATATCACGTAAATTTAAAGGTGATAAGAATAATTTTATAGGGTGGCTAAACTGATTGTTTACTGATTAATGAGCCTGATTTTTGGGATCATAGCCAAACAAGTAGTGGTGTACCTGATGGACAAGGTGGATTGCATGTCCCTTGAGTTGCTTTTCTGCCCTAAAGAAAGGTAATCTTGGTACGTTTACTAAGATGCGGCATGCAAGTGTTTTCTTTATTTTTCATTTTTCATTTTTTCTTTTATTTATCTAAGGTACAAAATATATAACTATTCTTTGTTAAGCTCACCAATGATGCAATACAGCTCATGGCACCACACTTCTGTCACATATGTTTGAGATCCAATCCATCCATCAGGTTGGTCCAACCATGTAGGAAAGTAAGCCTAGTGCACTCAGAAGGTGGGCCTGATATTAGAAATAGGTGGGCGGGTTAGAAAACTTTAGCCAAATTTACGCAATGGTGTACTTGTTAAGGTCCACTTGACCAGTAAATCAACCTGATTCCTGAGCTGAGGAATCAATATAGTAGTGCCCTTTTAATTTATGGATAACTAGAAATAAACACTACCAAAGCCGAATGGTCCCAAAGTAAAGTATTCACAAATAGTCCTGGACACTCCTCCATTCCTTATAGTAATTAACTGCATGCAGCTCCATTTGCTTCCCTGTACATTTGCAATCACTGTCTACCTACAGATTCTCCTGAGTGGGAACTTGTAGTTCTCCATCAGTATTTTGGTGCACCAATTCATAGAATTTCCCTTGATATCAAGATTTCAGGTGCCCAGATGGGCACTCAATCCCCTGATCTTAGTGTTGAAACAGAGTTTGTTTACTGACCCTTTGGGTACCCACCCTTCCTAGTAAGGCATGTTTCCATATGTGGACTTCATTTGGATTTGAATGATCAAAGATAATTTCCATAATTTCTATAGAAATAGGATTTCCAAAATGCGGTGCCTGTTTGGAGAGAAAGTGAAATCTTCAAGTCCATTAGACAAAAGTCATTTTATTTCTTGTATAGGGGATTTTAACCATGGATAAGAGTAATGATGACAACGTGGGATCCCATATCCAAACAGCTGGACAATGGGAAACAATTTCCATCTTCCAAACATGCCTCTAATTTAATTTCCAGGAAAGGAGAGTAAGTATAATATGCACACAAACATTTAAGCTAATTCCTCTACATCTATTGTAAAATAAGCTTATTCTACGATTTTGTGTATGTGACGCACTATAATTTCTTCATAACATCCACTCTGCCCATCATGTGTCCCCTTTGTGCTCTTCTAAGCCCAAAACTCAGGCCGAGTTTGGATTTAGGTTGTCCATGCCACATAAAATCATGCCTAAAACCTCCAAAATCATGTGGTTGGGTATGCTCGAGTTTTGAAAGGGCCTGATTTTTCGGATGTTCATTCATCTTTGTGGGGCGCGTCTTATGAATAAATTTGGATGGCATATTAAAAACAAGGTTCACTCACAATCCGAAATTTTTAAATAGTGGGTGCCACAATCAAAACTCTTCCTTGGTGGTGTGGCGTACTTGTTTTTGGATCCTACTGAATTTTGCGACATGGATGAATTAAATGAACTTACCATATGGATGGAATGAATGCAGGCACTATGTCACGATGAGGGTGCACACAAAATCGTAGAATAAGCTTTTTTAATTATTTTATATTTTGAGACAATGTTGTATAGACGCTTAAATCTTGGAATTGTTGGGAACGGTTCGGTTCCAATTTCACCCCAAAATCGGACTAAATCGAACTGTGTGCACCCCTAGGCCAGACCTTTGATATAATGGTAAGTATGGAGACTACAATTCAAATCTGATGGTCTTTGTGGAAGTTACATTTGGCTACTTCTAGGGCAATCAATGAGTCGGGTTCGGGTCATGTTCTATGGGACCTATACCCAAGCTAACTAGGTTTGGTTCTTGCCGGGTCCAGGTCTAGTTTTTTAAGATCTAGAACAAGATTTGATCGAGTTTGGGCATTCATCTGGACTTTGGATCTAGGTTTTGAATTGGGTTTAGGACAAATAAGAGCATTTGAATGGTTAGGACCTCTCGATGGATTGATTAGATCACATACACATGTGCTACTTTGAATGTGTGTCATATTGAAACATTCTCTCTTACATGTTTTTATCTTAGGAAACCTCATTTCTTTTATGAGAATATTTAATATATACATACACACGCAGATATTCACCAGTTGTCGCTGATACTCATTAACCATCATCGATACTCACTAGCCGTCATCGCCAATCATCGATACTCACTGATCGTCGCCGATACTTAATGAATATCGACACCGTCGCCGATACTTAACAAATATCAGCGACGGTTAGCGAGTATTATTGGTGGTCAGCGTATATCAGCGAAAACAGTCATAACTCTCTCATTACATGTCCCATTTAATTAGGTGATCTTGTACTCGTTGGAAAGGTAATTTGATGAACTTTTAGATAATTTTGGAATCAGCTCATTTGGACACCATTTAACTGATTTTTCCAAAAGTGGGCCCAAAGTCATTGTTGTTTGTTGATACTCACTATCATTCTCAAATCCGAAGAAAATGGCCATAACTCCTTCATTACATGTTCGATTTGGGTGATCTTGTTCTTGTTGGAAAGGTAATTTGCTGAACTTTTAAATGACTTTTGAATCATTGCATTTGGACACCATTTAATTGTCCAAAGTAGGTCTATTTTTATGGGATCTACAACCTACATGGAGTTACTTTCATTATAAAATTCAACCCCTTCACAAGCTCTCACATTTCATATATATATATATATATATATATATATATATATATATATATATATATATAGGGAACCACTACACCATCCTCTCTTTTGGAACTCCTGTCATTGATAAGCCACAAAAAAAAAAAAAAGCCACCATTATCTTAACCTATACTCATCTTTGCCCTCATAACTTTTACGTAAGAGATTACAGTCGAAAATATTAAAAAAAAAAAAAAAAACACTCAGAAGCTCATTAGAATGGAGGGAATAGTGACAAATGTACGTTGGAAGCTCATTGAAGTGGGTTCTATAGAGGTGACAATGGTCCTAACGGCCAAATGTCTTTTCTCGCGCAAGGGACACATCTATTAAACCCATCCCACGTCTTATGTGGGGCCCAATGGATAGTCTTGGAGCAGATCCAAGCCATCCACATGAATGAAATTTTAATTTCATTTAATCTGTCCAAGTTTGAGGGAAAAACTCATTACAGATGGAATACACCGGAGAAAACAGTTCGGAATTAACTCATAACATTAATGCAAGTGTGGGCTACAAAAAAACTATATATATATATATATATATATATATATATATATATATATATATATATATATATATATATATATATATATATATATATATGACCCTATAATTACTGTGCATTCATGACTATCCGATTAAAATGAACAGATCAGATTAGTCGAGGGGTGGCCCTAATTATTGATTTGTTGGGCCCACACCCTATTCTCAAAGGGTCCTCTCGACTTTCGTGTCCTACTGTAGGGCGGCAATAGAGGGATATTTTTGTTCGAAAAAAGCTAAATAACGCCCAAAAGGCTATATAAATATAACAATGATGTCAGTAATAAGGAGCTTTATCAACTCATACACCCTTCCACAGTAGGCAAAGTGAACTTTTGTCTCCCCAAGGCCCACATAACGGAGGGGAGCATATTGTTTAACTGAGCAAACTCTGTGATTCTTACTATGATTTATGTATTCTATCCATTCCGTCCATCCATTTTACCAAATAATTTTAGGACTCAGAGCCTAAAATTGAAGCATATCCAAATCACTAGTGGACCACACCACATGAAACAGTGTGAATTGAATGTCTACTGTTGAAAATTTCTTAGGGGCCATTGAAGTTTTGGATCAAGTTGAATATTTGTGTTTGCCCTTCATCCATGATTTGTATTACCTTATGAACAAGTTGGATGACAGATAAACACCACTGTGCGCCCTAGCAAGGTTTCAATGGTAGAAATCATTATTACCGCTTCTTCCTTGGTGTGGTCCAGTACTTGAGCTTTGGATGTTCTTCAGTTTTGGGCTGAATCCTTTAAATGGGCTGTAAAAACAGATGGAAGGTATGGATAAACCACGTACATTCACAGTGGACCCAATAGAGTTTACTCAGTACTATAAGAGTACCGAGCGAGTCAGTAGGCAATCCGATTTCAACAAAACTCCCCGTGTGTGGAGTATTTTGGGACCTGTTTCAGTATTAAAAAAAAGACGAAAATAAAAAATACAAATGGATTTTTTATTACTAGACTGAAAGTGGATTGCGTCCGACCCGACCGTTCGAACGTAACAAAAAACTGGCAGACCTGTGTGGGTCCCACCACTATATATCTGTTTATCTACGCCGTCCATCCCCTTTTCAGATCACATTATGGTATGAGCCAAAAAATTTAGGCAGATCCAACGTTCTAGTGGACCACTCTAGAAATAACTATTACATTTAATGCTTTGTGAATTTAATGCAACCCAAGTTTACTATTTCGCGTGGTCCACTTGATTCTTAAGACTACCTCATTTTTGGGTTCCTACCTTAAAATGACATGTGGAAAAGGATAAACAGCATGGATAAATAGATACTTAATGGTGGGCCCCACATAGATCTGTCAGTTCCTTGCTTTGTACGGGCGGGGTCGGACGCAATCCGCTTCCCAGTACACTCCTCTCAAGTCATAGATCTGTCAGTCTCGCCTGCTAGCCCAGCTGGAAGACGCCTTGGCGCTAGCAGGGTAGGTGTTTTGCATGACTAACCAAAATAATAATAATAATTAAATAATTAAAAAAAAATGGTCATCACGACTCGTGTGTACAGACTTGACTCACGTACGTGAGATCCACACCACGGGGAATGGTGAGGATGGGATTACCCACCATTGAAACTTTCCTGAGAACACCGAAGATTTTTATCAGGACCTTCATCCCTCCACCGTCCGTCCCAGAAAGTTTCAATGATCGCTGTTTCCTTCTGTACTGTCCCCTTGTGTGGCTCACTTAAATTATGATGGCCTTGTTTTGGGCTCACATCCTAAGAACATCTGGCGCAGCTGATGGACAGACTGGATGTGAGACACAAATCAAGCGGATCCGACGGAGCTTTTCGTTGCACGGACTCACTGCAACAACTGTTGTATGTAGGCAATTCGCCTTTGGAAAGAGTGCAAAGGGATTGCTACCTGTAGACGAGAAATCCATGCGCCCGATGTGGGCTGACATGGCACACATGTGTGGTATCCTATCCATCTTCGCGCGTGTGAATGCATCCGAACCTCTATGCGAAGGCTGGCCACGCTCGTACGTTGAATGTGAACCGGAGGATATCCATCTTTAGTAATCGTTTTTATGTACTTGTGCAGCCCACCTGATAGCCGGACAAGTCTCTCTTCTGGAAGAGTGAGAGGGGACTTGAGGACCACTCGATGAATGGCCTGGATCTAACGTACGTGAGTCAAGTCTGTACACGCGTGTATGCATCTAACAAAGGGGTTAACGTAACAATGTGTCACTACTTAAGGGCTTTATATAGTCTATCCACTTCGGCCATTCATTTTATTAGATAATTATAAGGCTTGAGCTTAAAATTGAAGCATATCCAAATCACAAGTGGACCACACCACAGCAAACAGTGTGAATTGAATGTCTACTGTTGAAAATTTCTTGGGGGCTATAGAAGTTTTGGATCAACCTGATATTTGTGTTTTCCCTCCATCCATGTCTGTGCGATATTATGAACAGGTTGGATGACAAATAAGCATCACTGTGTGCCCTAGCAAGGTTTCAATGGTGGAAATCATCGTTTCCTTCCTGTGGCGTGGTCAACTTGAGCTTTGGATATTCTTCAATTTTTAATTCATCCCTTTAAATAATCTGGAAAAACAGATGGACGGCCTGGATAAACCACATACTTTCAAAGTGGGCCTAACAAAGTTTACTCCGTAACTAGAACACAATCCGATTTCCACGGAACTCGCCGTGTTCTTTTAAGACCTGTTTAGTACTAAAAAAGAGAAAGGAGGAAAATAAAAAATACAAATCGAATTTTTATTAGTAGACTGGAAGCGGATTGCGTTCGACCCATTAAGACGTAACAAGGAACACGCAGATCTATGTGGGGCCATCACAATGTATCTGTTTATCTAGGCCGTTCAACCCTTTTCTTAGATCATATTATGATAAGATAAAAAAAAAAAAAAGAGGTAGATCCAAACGATCTAGTGGACTAAACCTACTGCATTTAATGCAACCTAAGCTTACTATTTGGTGTGGTTAATTTGAAGGACGAGGATTAGCTACTGATAGGTTGAGTAGTGGACATCCCACTGCTGAAGTGACGTCACCATGTTCTGTGGGCTCAGAATGTTGTATGTGTTGTATCCACACCGTCCATCCATTTGGAGAGACCATTTTAGGGCATCACTCAAATAATGAGCAGATCCAAAGCTCAAGTGGACCCCACCACAGAAAACGCATACATCATGCCAAGGCCCCTAAGAAGTTTTCAACGGTGGATGTCACTGTCCCCACTGTTTTCTGTGGTGGGGTCCACTTGAGCTTTGGATCAGCCTCATTCTCTTAGTCATGCCTTAAAATGATCTCTCCAAATGAATGAACGGTGTGGATACAACACAAACATCATGCCAAGGCCCACTTGCCATGGTGATGTCACTTCAGTAGCAATGTTCGCTGCTCAACCTGTCATAGCTAATCCGCGTCCCAATTTGGGCGTTGAGGGAAGGGATGGACGGCATGGATAAACAGATATATAACGGTCGCGCCACACAGACCTGCCTGTTCTTTGTTAGTACGGACAGGATCGGACGCAATCGAGCCGATTCCCTGCAAAGCCTTGTGCAGGAAGTTTATGCGCTGGGAGCCTAGGTAGGGCCCACTGTGATGTTTAAATCCACCCTGTCTGCTTTGTGAGATCATTTTAGGACATTTTATCAAAATGAGCAGGATCTAAGACTCAAGTGGGCTGAAAATATAAGGATTGAATGTCCACAGTTGAAATATTCATGGGGCTACAGAAGTTGTAAATCAGGCTAATATTTGTTTTTAACGTTCATCGCCAGTAGGAATGAAGTTATGAACGGTATTGATGGCATATAAAAGTTACTGTGTATGGCAGGGAGGTTTCAACGGAAAGAATTTCCCTACCCACCTTTTCATTTAGTGCCGCTCACTTAAGTCTTGGATATGGTTCATGTTTGGTATAATATACTAAAATGAGCTCAAAAAGTGGATAGGCGGAATGGATTTCTCAAAAACATCAAGGTGTGTCCTACCTAGTTACTGGAGGCTCCTGCACAAGGCTTTCGGCACGGAATCTGCTGGTATACTCCTCAGGTCATCAATGACGTGTCTCGCCTGGAAGGGAATCGGATTGCGTGCGGAGTAACTCCGCACGCTCTTATCGTGCGGACTAAACTCAGTTGAGCCCACCTAGAATGTATATGCTTTATCTATTCCATCCATATGTTTTTCCAGATCACTTCAGTGGTTGAGCCCAAAATTTAAGCATATCCAAATCTCAAGTAGACCATGCCACGGGAAACAGTGGGAATAATGATTTCCACCGTTGAAACCTTCCCAGGCCATACAGTGATGTTTATTTGTCATCCAACCTATTCATAAGGTCAGATGGATATGGATGAAAGGAAAAAACAAATATCAGCTTGATCCAAAACTTCTGTGTCCTCCGAGAATTTTTCAATGGTAGAAATTCAGTTCACGCATTTCTTGTGGTGTGGTCCACTTTAGATTTTGATATGCTTAATTTTTTGGCACCACACCTAAAATTTTCTGTTAAGATGGATGGACGGAGTGGATAAAATAAGTAAATCACTGTGGGCCCCACAGAATTTACTCCGCACGCAGTACGCAATCCGCTTCCGCCTGGAAGTCATGAATGGCCTTGTCGCTAACAGGGGAGGTGCGTTGCATGCCAAAACAAAAAAAAAATAATAATAATTATTAAAAAAAAAAAAAAATCATGAATGGCCGGTAATCCACTCTATATTTGTCTCCTCACTTTGGCTTTCCTTCGTTCACAAACTCAATAATGGAGCTCCAGCTTATGAGCCTATGGGCATTTTGGTCATTTCTCCTTCTCTCTTCCTCCCACCTTCCATGCTTCTCCGGATCTGCCCCTCACTTCTCCAACGAAACCGATCGCCTCTCTTTGCTCCACATTAAACATCTAATAACTGAAGATCCACTCCATTCCTTGAGCTCCTGGAACGATTCTCTCCACTTCTGCCACTGGCAAGGTGTCTCATGCGGTGGTCGCCGGCATCCTCAAAGGGTTACGGCCTTGAACCTCACAGACCAGAACTTGGTGGGCCCCCTATCCCCCTACATAGCAAACCTCACCTTCCTCAGGACAATCGATGTCGCAAACAACAGCTTCAACGGACCAATTCCTGAAGAGATTGGCCGTTTGTTCCGCTTGCGGTATCTCAGACTGCGCAATAACACATTCAAAGGAGAAATTCCAGCAAATCTGACCTACTGTTCGAAACTCAAAACCCTTGCTCTATCCCGGAACCAGCTTGCAGGGGGGATTCCAACTGAGCTTGGCTCTCTATTGAAACTCACCTATTTCAGCCTTGGTTACAACAATCTTACAGGAAGCATCCCACCTTCACTCGGAAACCTTTCATCTCTCACTTTCCTTAATCTGTCAGTGAATAGTCTGGACGGCAGCATCCCAGACGACCTTGGTCGGTTGGCAAGCTTAGCGGAGCTTGGCATTGCTGACAATGAACTGTCAGGTAGGATTCCGCTCCACCTATACAATCTCTCCTCTATTAATGTTTTGGACGTGGGATTGAACAGATTGCATGGAAACCTTCCACCTAACTTGGGCCTTACTCTTCCTAATCTCCAAAGGCTTTTGGCCGGAAAAAACCAATTCACAGGACCCATACCAATTTCATTATCCAATGCTTCAGGACTTGTACTTATTGACCTTGCGGAAAATAGTTTTAGTGGATCCGTGCCTACGAATTTTGGAAACCTAAAGGATCTCAACGGGTTACTTTTGTGGGGTAATGAACTTGGAATTGGGAAAGCTCATGACTTGGGTTTTCTCCATTCTTTGACCAATTGCAGTAGCTTAAAGAGGCTGGTTGTAAGCCAAAATCATCTCAGCGGTTCGTTGCCGGACTCCATAGCTAATCTTTGTACACAGTTGACAAGCCTTAGCTTAGGGAGTAATAGGATATTCGGAAGCATCCCATCTGGGATTCAGAATCTTGTCGGCTTAACAGCGTTGGATATGGAGGATAACTTATTGACAGGTACTGTTCTCATTGGTGTTGGGAAGCTTAACAAGTTGCAGCTACTGGACTTAGGTGCAAATGAATTATCAGGGCAAATTCCGTCTTCATTGGGCAACATCTCCCGATTGTACTTACTCGATTTATCTCTAAACAATCTATCGGGGAGCATACCTTCAACTCTTGCTAATTGCACAAACTTGCAATCCACATACCTCGGTAATAATAACTTCAGCGGTAGCTTACCCAAGCAACTTTTCAACTTTCCATCTTTGATTGAACTTTACGTTGAAAGTAACTCTTTCACCGATAGTCTGCCACTGGAAGCCGGTTACTTGTTAGCTCTTGAAAAATTCAGTGCTTCTAATAACAAATTGTCAGGCAAAATTCCAAGTTGGCTGGGCAATTGTCTCAGCCTAGAGTATCTCTGGTTGGATGTGAACTTCTTTCAAGGATCAATTCCTCCAACATTTAGTACTCTAAGAGGCCTTCAAATCCTGGATCTTTCACGCAACAACTTGTCTGGGGAGATTCCAAAATATCTGGAGAACTTTCTTTTTCTGCAGAATCTAAATCTGTCTTTCAATAATTTTGAGGGTCAATTACCAAAACAAGGGGTCTTTGGGAATGCCAGTCAAGTTTCGGTGCTTGGAAATAGTAAGCTTTGTGGGGGTATTCAAGAATTAAAATTGCATCCGTGCTCTAACCAAGCTTCCAAGAAACGGGGAAAGTCTCTTACTTCAAAAGTAAAAATCTCAATAGTTGTTGCTGTTGTCCTGTGTCTTATGTTACTATCATGTTTATTTGCCACTCGCTATTGGATAAGAAAGTCGAGAAGAAAGCCTATTGCTGTGCCTTCCGCGGAAGATCTTTTGCTGAATGTATCTTATGCGGAACTCTTTAAAGCAACAGATGGGTTCTCTTCTGCCAATTTGGTCGGCACCGGAAGTTTTGGCGCTGTATTTAAAGGGGTTCTAGATCGTGTTGGAACTATGGTGGCAGTGAAAGTCTTCAACCTTCAGCAACTAGGAGCTCTAAGGAGCTTCGTGGCTGAATGCGAAGTCTTGAGAAACATTAGGCATCGGAATCTTGTTAAGATCTTAACTTGTTGCTCAAGCATTGATTTTAAGGGAGATGATTTTAAAGCTCTAGTTTACGAGTACATGCCTAATGGAAGTCTAGACAAGTGGTTGGGAGATGGTCATGAGCAGCTGAGAAGGAACTTGAAGTTTATTCAAAGGCTAAACATTGCTATAGATGTGGCTTCTGCATTGGATTATTTACATAATCATTGCCAAACGTCAATCATTCATCGAGATTTAAAGCCGAGCAACATTCTTCTTGATGATGACATGATTGCTCATGTGGGCGATTTTGGGCTAGCCAGGTTCTCATCCGAGGTTGCTCAAACTAGCTCGGTTGGAATGAAGGGATCTATTGGGTTCATAGCTCCAGGTAACAATCTTATCTATTTCCACACGTACACACACCTTAACCCCACACTCCCAGTCTATTTGCTTGTTGGAGACTGGACTTGCTACGAAAGTAGGGGTCATCTCAGGTGCGCCCCACCATGAGTTAGGTCGAAGGTAAAAAAAAAATTAGACTAACCTGTGACTTAAGTGAGACAATCCAAAAGAAAAAGTTAGGAGAGAGACTCCATCCTCCATTTTTACACAGCCCACAGTGATGATAATATGAAATTCAATCCAACCTTGGATGGAAACTAAAATTAGGCCTGGGCCCAAAATAGGCCCATCCGCAAGTCAGTTGGGCCATGCGAAGGAAAACAATTTGTAGGGTGAATGTTTCCCTATACACAGATTCCAATTGTATGGTCCACTTGAATTATGGATGGTGCTGATTTATGAATCCTAGACCTAAAACGAGGTGACTCGCCTGGTGGTTGGGGTGGATTTCACATAAACATTATGGTAGGGCCCACGCGAGCCACCAACTCCTTTGCTGGCAAGGATGTTCTTGTGGGACCATTACCCTCTTTCTCTCTCAACCACAAGTTACAGTCCACACATACCTTACACGAGCCTACTTCGGTGTGTGAGACAAGGTAGCCCGAGCATGAAGACAACCATGGGCAAAAGTAAGGTTGGTCTGCTCATTAAGGCAGTTTTAAGAGGCATGTTAGCATTATTTTACCAGTAGAGTAAACTTTTTATTTTTAATAGTTGGAAAATTATAATACGGCTTCAATGAGCATAGATACCAATTAACATATATAGTGACTATATATTTATTTAGATGAGAAATGTTCACATAGGATAATGTTGCATGTCCACTTTCACATGCTTCACATGCAATGCTTTCTTTTCCAGCGATTAACTCTCACACCTTCTCATTACTTTATCGCTTGCGTGGAAAATATGAGCCATATAACAGGTGGATATGCTATAAAGTGAACATTAGACTAATGGAGATGTTAGGTGAGCCATAGTCAGATTGTGAATCAAACCAATGGCTCTCTTCTGTAACTTTGATGGTTTGCTTGGCGAGTGGACTATCTTTTTTCTTTTTTTTCTTTTTTTTCTTTTTAATCCAAGGTCATCTTTTTTGTGCATCCCACCCTCTACATGGCTTGGATTTTCTACATAAATGACATGGACAAGGGAATTTGTTGTATGTAAAAGTATGCTTACAATGTCAAATTTCTCAATGTAAAGTTGTCTAGGTTATTAGGTGGATGGATTCTCTAGGTGGTGCATGATATACCACAATGGCACACATGCTTTGTGGCACACACTCATAAAATTATAGCCATCCATGAGCTCGGGCCATTTCAAGCATGCATTGAGATAACATAATTCGTCCGAGTTAAAATGAAACACTAATCTTCCAAATTTTCTCATTCATTTGGCTGAATATATAATGGAACTTCTTACTGTATTGGTTCTAGTATTTTTATAGTGGGTCCCACCTATCAAATGGCTTAGGTTTTTATATGCCCCACATATGACCGATGCTTGTTCCTTAGGTGGGCTCTAGCAAGCGTGTTCTTGTGAACAAGTAGGCCACTCTTCTACATTGAATGTGGAACACTGATAAATATTCTTCTAATTGTTAAAAAAGGCATTCAATTTTCATGGTGGGACAAACTAAATGGTCGGGTGAAATATCATCCAAACACTATGAAAGTCTTACGACCCAAAAATCAGTTGGGCCACAACAAAGTGGGAGGGGATGCCCACCCTTGATTTTTACGGGAGCCCACCTAAGTTGTAAAATAGTGTCAATTTTTGCCCAATCCTTCATCTAATCAAAATGAAGGATCTATATGACCTAGATTATGTATTACATCATGTGGAATGAGGTTTTCTACCACTTAAGCTGTAAAACAGTGTCATTTTTTGCCCAATCCTTCATCTAATCAGAATGAAAGGTCTATATGACCTAGGTTATGTATTACATTACATGGAATGAGGTTTTCTAAGCTACAAGCGCACATGGAAGCCTATTACACACTATGAATGTCTAAAAGTGGTACATGAGTGCCATCTAATCCATGAATTGGGTGGGCCTAGTCAAGTACTTGACCTAGACCAAATTCAGACCCCACCTGAGCCTAAATCAAAACAAAGGTACAAGGACCTGATGGATACCCGAACCCAATTTTATCTAGATCCAAGTCTTAAAAAAATGACCTCAGATTTGAAGGACCCACATGCAGCAAGATTCAAACTTGTTGGCATTGAAATCTCATTAATTTTAAAGATCTATATGTATCAACAATTAGTCATTTCCACCCCACATGAATTACAACATAATAAGGTATAAATAATTCTTTTTTTATAACATTTAGTTAAGATATGTGTTACACATGAATCACACCATAATAAGGTATAAAGAATTCTTTTATGACAATGTCCTTAGTTAAGATATGTGTTACATAAAAATTACAACTATAACTCATATGTTCACTTGATGATAGAGGTGTTGAGTTCTTTCATTATAGTAGAGTCTTGTTCAATGTAGAACATCTTTGCAAGAACTTACAAGCTCATAGCACACTATCGATGTTAGAAACTTGAATACTTAGAATAGCAAAAATGCCAATTACTTGTTCAAATAGAATATTTCCTCATCTCTCTCTCTCTCAAAATTCAACCTTTGATATTATTTATCTAAATGTTCACTTACATTTTAATATGATATGTATAAATTACAGAGTATGGGATGGGCAGTAAAGCATCTACACAAGCCGATGTTTACAGCTATGGAATCCTTATATTGGAGATGATCACTGGAAAGGGGCCAACTAACGACATGTTTAAGGGGAATCTAAGCCTTCATCATTTTGTTGAATTGGCTTTTCCTGAGCGAGTAATGGAGATTGTTGATCCACAACTGCTCGAAGAAGAAGCTGAAGTTACTCAACACAATGAAAATCATGTCGATAGAAGAAATAGAAAGCATGAATGCTTGATTTCAATGGTAAAAATCGGTGTGTTGTGCTCCGCAGAATCTCCAAGAGAACGAATGTGGATGAGAGATGTTGTTGCAGAAATGCATGCAATCAAGCACTTTTATCTTGGGGTTGGGATTCACCGCCACAGGCAAGTTAGGTCACAAATATTAGATGAAGGTTCGTCTTACCTTAGTCATTACTAAGTTATTATTGATAGTTATGTCGAGAAAGATTTGAAAATAAAATTAGTTTGCTAAAGGCTTTTCTAAATAAGCTCTCGATATATTTAGCCTTGGCATAAGAATGTGCTTGTATTGATAGTGATTATATGAGAAGATGTGTTTCTTTTTCATTTTATCTTGTGTTGGGCGAAGGGAGATTGTATCATAAATTTAATAAGAAAAAGACACCATCTTGTTATAATAAGAACACTATTTGGTTACAAAGATGTTTAATCACTAATATATTTTATTCAAAAGTTTTAAAATGATATTTCAATCTTAAGGAACTAGTTTAGCTGTTGGACTACCAACTTCCACCTTGATATTAGTCTGATGAAGCATTCATCCAATGAATTCCATGATGGATTGCGCGCGCGCACACACACAAAGTAGAAAGAAAGAAAAGAAAATGGAAAAATAAACTTGTATGATTCAATGATTACATTCAACTGATAAAGTTATTTTGCCTGATGAATGTGAATCATTGCTCCATTTTCAAATGTATAATGATTCACCACTGACAAGATGGTCAGAATTATCAAACCCTGATAGTCTCTTATGGTGAATACTAATAAGTACAACTACCTCTCTCCATCTTAAAATATGTATTGATAGGCGCTTGAGAGGAGGAATTCACTTCTTTTGTTAGAAATATCAATGGAAGTTTGTGGGGAGGATTAGTACAGCATGACATTAGAAAGCACAAGCTTGTTGGGCCCACATGCGAAGAGAGCCTTATCCATTGCATGCAATCACTCATGCCAATGTGGAGTATGTGCCAAATCTGAGCCTTACGAAAGCTCAGCCACACTTATTTTCTTCTAACTCAAAATAAGGCCATTCACTCAGGTGAGCAAAAATGTACAAGAAAAATGAGTGGCCTAAACAATTTTAGAAGTTAAACAACATGATTGATAGGCCAATAACATCCAAAATTCGTGCCTACACAATGGAAAGTTTACATCTTAGACCCTTGTGTTGTATTGGCATGCGTGCATGCTTGTAGACCCTTCTTCATTTTGCTTGTTTCTTTACCACTCTTTATCGGGTAAGAAAGTCGAGAAGGAAGCCTATTGCTGTTGTTGTGCCTTCTGCGGAGGATCCTTTTGTGAATGTATCTTATGCAGAACTCTTTAAAGCAATAGATGGGTTCTCATCTGCTAATTTGGTCGGCACAGAAAGTTAAGAGAAGTGGTTGCAGAAGGTTGGTCATGACCAGCTGAGAAGGAACTTTAAGTTTACTCAAAGGCTAAACGTAGCTATAGAAGTGGCTTTTGCATTGGATTATCTACATAATCATTGCCAAACTTCAATCATTCATCGAAATTTAAAACCAAGCAACATTCTTCTTGATGATGACATGATTGCTATTGTGGGTGATTTCAGGCTAGCCAGGTTCTCATATGAGGTTTCTTCAACTAGTTCAGTTAGAATGAAGGGATCTATTGGGTACATCGCTCTAGGTAACAATTTTTCCTATTTCCTTGTGTGTATGTGTGTGTGTTATGCTTCACAGGAGATTGGACATACAAGCAAAGGTCTAGAGCTCAAAATCAGACTAGTCGGTGATTTAGGTGGGCCATACCAAGGGAAACTGTTGGGGGAGAGGGAGCCCTTGATGTTACATGGCCCACAATGAAATTCACTCTGACCGTTAGATGTGTCTTCCCAAGTTACTTCTAGGACCAAAATATCAGGTTGGCCTTGATTTAGGTGGGCCACACTAAATATCAGAAGAGAAATGTCCACACTTGATTTTTATAGGGTCCACTGTGCTGATTATATTAAATCCACTCCAACCATTAGATGGCGCAGTAAGCCTGTGGTCTAAAACTCAGGCCCATCCGTGATTCAAATGGGCCCCATGTAGGGAAACAATTTGGAGGGTATGTGTTTACACTGTTTCCAATTGTGTAGTCCACCTGAATCACGAATACAACTGATTTTTTGGCCCTAGGCCTAAGCCTAAAATGAGGTGATGCACTGGTGCTTGGGGTGAAATTCACGTAAATATCACGGTAGGGTCCACCCAAATTGATGTACCCTTTCTCAACCACAAGTTTCAGTCCTCTCAGCTGGTAACTTTCAACCTTTCATGTACTTGCAACATCCAATTAATCTGTGCAACGGGTTGAGATTTCTTTATGAAAAAATCTGCTGATACATCCACTAATAGGGTAGGTCTAGTTATCAATAGCTAGACATTGTTTTCTAGGTGTGACCTACTTGATGAGTAGATGGAGCTAATTTTTGCACTAAGTGATCCTCATGGTGGGCCCAACCTATCGGAAGGCTTGTATGTCACATTCACTTAAGTGGTTGGAAGTTATCCGTTGGGGAACATAACTTGTGGTCTAATCGATTGGACTTACACCTTCTCTCTCGCTCTCTAGTAAGGGGTGTCAATGGGCTCGGCTAGGGCTAGGCCAAGTTCTATCGAAGCCCGGCCCACATTATTTTACCCAAGCCCAAACCTAGACTGAGCCCATGATGGGCCAAAATCATCCATTGAGATTTAAAGCCGAGCAACATTCTTCTTGATGATGACATGATTGCTCGTGTGGCTGATTCCGGGCTGGCAAGATTCTTATATAAGGTTGCTCAAAGTTAGGGGTGTTAATGCCCCGGGCCATGCTCTATATATCCAAGACCGGCCTGGAATATTCAACCAAATCCCAAACTCGGCCCGGGCCCTCGACAGACCAAAATAGTTTGGCCCGAGCCCAACTCGGAACATTTATGCAGGGCCCAACCCTAGCCCAAGCCCGAGCTCGAAAGAAATTATATAAAATAACTTTTAAATGGCCCCACACCAATCTCTATGATTTAGTGGGCCCACAGTTGAGAGAGAGAGAGAGAGAGAGAGAGAGAGAGGGGGGGGGGGGGGGGGGGGGGGGGGGGGGGGGGGGGGCTAACCTGTATCAATGGCCGGAGAGCCACTGCTGCACATGATTGGAAGCCCCACTATTGCAATCGCGACAAGTGATTAGATAGACGCAAGAAGATGGAAAGAGTGGAGATAGGAATGGTGGGTTGGAGAAGGTGAGAGAGAGAGATGGAGATGGATCATCGGTGGATGCTCCTGTATTGTTGTATTGTATTTTTTTCAAGTATTTCTAGTAATGAGCCAACCATTATTGTTTTCAGCTCAAGTAGGCTCTATCATTGTGTTAATACTAAATCTGTTCCGAACACAAGGTGTGTCGCGTCATTTTAGCCTAGGGACAAAAAAATTAGGGTCATATGTAATTCAGGTGGGTAAACAGTTCTTGGGGTAACCATTAGCTTATGTATATACTGTTTCCAATCGTGTGGCCTACTTGAATTACAGATGGGGATGATTTTTGGGGCATGGGCCTAACGTGTTGTGACACACTTGGTGGTCTACTCTAAGGTGTAGCCCACCAAAGCTACAACCCACTTTTTAAAAAATCATCATGAAAAGAACCTCCTCGGGACCAGGGGAGCATATTAGGTCCAGCCTGGACTCAACCAAGATGGTGCATCCCTTACCGTAGGGGCACCTTGATGTATGTATTCTATATCCACCCCGTCGATCCGGTTTTCCAAATTATTTTAGGGGCATAAGCCCAAAAATGAAGATCTATTTCTCAGGTTGACCATACCATGGGAAAAAGTGGTGATTTCACATTAATAGGACACGAAAGTTTCAAATCAAGCTGATATTTATTTTCTCATTTCATCCAAGTATATTTGAACTTATCAACAGGTTGGATGGAATGTAAACATTATGCAAACATTAGGTGGCCCGTAGGAAGCTTTTAATGGCACAGAGTTCTGTTTCCTATAGTTTTGTGCACCTTGGAATTGGATCCATTTTATTCTTAGGTTGGTATATTAGAATGATCTAAAAAAACGGATGCACGACATTGATATAGAATAAAGACATCAAGGTAGGCCCCACAGTAAGGGCCGCATTGTTTTGGGTATTGCTGAGGCTACACCTACTCCACTCCTTCATGAGATCAATTGGCTATGTTCGACATAATAAGGGTGTGTTTGGCAAATCTATTAATAAGAACTTATTTGATTATTTAAAAAAAAAAAAAAAAACTCTTATTATGAAAATAAACCATTTTGTAAAACTTTAATTTTAGAGTTTATTATTTTTTAGAAACTAGCAAAAAAAAAAACTCTTAAATAATAAGTGACAGAGAGGTCACTTTTTCTTTAAGAGCTTTTTAATTAATTTTTGGATAGATTTGTCCTTAAACTTTTTAAGCAATTCCCATCTTGCCCTCTTCTCTTCTTTAGAATATCTCTAAGGTGGGCCCACATGATGAACAACCCATATTGAAGGTGGGCCCACATAATGCATGGTCACATCAAAGGTGGGCCCCATATGATGAACGCCCACATCAAAGGTGGGACCTACATGATGGATGGGGGACATTGAAGGTGAGATCACATGATGGAAGGTTGACATCAAAGGTAGGCCCACATGATGAACCAACCCATATTGAAGGTTGGGCCCCACATGATTGATGATGAACACCAAAGATGGGTCCCACATGATGGATGACCTACATTAAAATGTGGCCCCACATGATGGATGTACAATCCACATCAAGTGGGCCCCATATGATGGACAGTTCATAGCAAAGGTGGGACCCACATGATAGATGGTGGACATTGAATGTGGGACCACATGATGGAACATTGACATTAAATGTGGGACCACATGATGAATGACCCATATTGAAGGTTGGACCCCGCATGATGGATGGTCCATAGCTAGCAAAGGTGGGACCTACATGATGAATGGTGGACATCAAAGGTGGGTCCCACAAGATGGACTATCCACATCAAGTGGGCCCCACATGATAGATGGTCCACAACAAAGGTGGGGACCCACATGTTGGATGGTCCACATCAAAGGTAGGATCCAAGTGATGGATGGTGGATATTGAATGTGGGACCACATGATGGAAGGTTGACATTAAAGGTGGACCTACATGATGAATGAGCCATATTGAAGGTTGAACCCCACATGATGGACAGTCCACAGCCAAGGTGAGATCTACATGATGGATGGTGGACATCAAATGGGTTCCACATGATGGACTACTTACTTGATGTGGGCCCCATGTGATAGTGGTCCACAACAAAGGACCCACATGATGAATGGTGGACATCAAAGATGGGCCCCTCATCATGAATGACTCGTATTGAAGTGAGGCCCCACATCAGAGTGGGCCCATGTAATGAAAAGTTCACATCAAAGGTAGGCCCCACACGATAGATGACCCACATCAAAGTGTGGCCCAATATGATGGAACATGCACATCAAGTAGGTCCCATTTAAATAGCAGTCCACGTCAAAGGTGGGATCCACACGATGGGTGATGGTCATTGAAGGTGGGCCCACATGATGTTCAGTTGATATAGAAGGTGCACCTCATACGATAATGTTATATCAAAACTGGGCCCCACATGACGGACAATATACTTCAAAGGTAGGGCCCATACTATAGACACATCAAACGTGGAATCCACGTGATGGTGATGGGTAGTGGGCGGGCCCTACATAAAGGACAATTAGCATTAATGCTGGGCCCCACATGATGGATGGTCCACCCAAATAACCATTTGGATTGTTTTTATATTTAAGTTGTCGTAATCTTTAAAAATGACATCAACTACCCTTAAAAAAGCTTTTATTTGAAAGTTTTACCAAACGTGCATTTTTTTATTTTATTTTTTTTTTTTTTTTTGAGATTTTACCAATCATGCTTATTTAAAATAAGAGCTAGAAAAAAAAGAGCTTAGCTCTTATTCAAAAAGCTCTTATAGAATTAGAGTAGAGATGCCAAATGCCCCCTAACTTTCCTAAGGAACCTGCCCTTTATTTTACAGGGGATTCACTATGATGTTTATATAAGATCCTCTCCGACCATTACATATGTAATCCTATGTTATATCAATGGCCAAAATCTCAAGATGATCTGTAATTCATGTGGGCCACAAGAAGGGAAAAAGTAGGGAGAGAGACTTGCACCTTTGATATTTACAGGGCCCACCGTGATGGTTAAATAAAATATACTCCAACCACTAGATACTAAAGAAAAACATTAGCATATAGCTAAAATATTAGGCCCATTCATTATTCACATGGCCCACACGAATGGAAACAGTTTGGATGGTAACCATTACCCTATACACCTTTTCCAATTGTGTAGTCCACTTGAAACATGCACGAGACTGATTTCTGAGCCCTAGGCCTAATATGGGGGTATAGACCTTGTGGGCCGGTAGATTTTGTATAAACACCATCGTGGGGCCACACCAATCGGCAACTCCTTTTTTTGGTAGACATGAAATAGTTTTTCCACTACCTTCCGCTGAAAGTGGGAACAATTTTGAATTTTTAGTTTTACCGTGTTTTACTTCTGGATAAAAGTTCTAATAAAGTATCAACCTTTCAAACAAAAAAAAAAATCTGGATAAAAGTGTATACATTTTTGAATTTTAACTTTTTCTGAAATAAAAGTGAAATTAATTTTAAATTTTAAAATGCTATTTTAATTCTAACGGCCGGCCAGGTTATCAGGTTTTTGAACTTCATAGTCCAAGCCCGGTCCAACTAAAAACGGGTTTGAGACTAAAGCCTGGGCCCAACCCTCGGGCATGATACTCCATCCCAAACCCGGCCCAAGATGGGCCCGGCATGGAATCCCGATGGGCCAACCCAGCCCATTGAAAGCCCTACTCAAAGTAGCTTGGTTGGAATGAAGGAATCTATTGGGTCCATCTCTCCCCGTAACAATTTTATCTATTGGCTGATTTTTGGCACATCCCATAACTTAGAGGGAAACCCCCAAATGAACGACATGGATGTCCATCACGCATCATGGTAGACCCACATAGCTCAACCTCGTGGGAAGCTCTCATGTGTGTGTGGGTGCTCCCCCTCTGTGTGTGTTCCCTTTGAAGGAGACCAGATGTGCGAGCAAAGTAGCGGTGGGCTCAGGTGTGGTCCACTTTGATATGTATATGAAATCCACTCAGGACAACTGATGTGTCAGCCCATCTTGTGCCCAAGGCCCAAAAACCAGACTGGTCCAAGATTTGGGTGGGCCATTGAAGGGAAACAAATGGGGAGAGGAATGCCCACCCTTGATTTTTACATGAACCACTATGAAATTCACTCTAACCATTAGATACGTCATTCCTAGTTAGGTTCAGGGCGAAAAAAATCAGATTGACCTGTGTTTAATGTGGGCCACACTAAAAGAAAAGTTTGGGAGAGAAACATTCACCCTTGATATCTACAAGGCTCACCACAATGATAATATGGAATCCACTCCAACCATTGATGGCACACTGAAATTGGGATGGGGCAAAAAAATCAGACTCATCTGTGATTAAGGTGGGCAACATGAAGGGAAACAGTTTGAAGGTTTGGAGGGTGAGCATTGACCTATACATTGTTAATTTACAATAACCGTGTGATCCACTTGAATCATGAATGGGGCTGATTTTTAGCCCTGGTCCTAAAATGGAGTGACAGACCTGGTGGTCAGGATAGATTCCATATAAATACCATGGTAGGGCCCATCTGATTCACTGATCCCATTGCTTGCAAATGGTCTCCTGGACCATTACTCTCTCTCTCTCTCCCTCTCTCTCAACCACAAGTTACATTCTACATAGCAGATAACTTCCAACCTTTCATGTACAATTGGCCCCATCACGTGGACTTCCCTACGAAAAAATAAGCTACATCCCTACATCCACTAATTGAGCAGGTCTATTTATCAATGGCTAGACATTGTTTTCTAGGTGTGACCCCACCTGATCAGTAGATGAAGTTGATTTTTGTACTGGGTGATCCTCATGGTAGGCCCATCCTGTTGGAAGGTTTGGATGCTGCATTCATTTAAGAGGTTAGAAGTTAATCTATTAGGTTGAGCATAACTTGTGGTCCAACCGGTTGAACTTAAAACATTCTCTCTACACACCCAGAAAGATGCTTTACACATGCCTACTTGGATGTGTGGGATAAGGAAGCCCCCAGCCTGAAGAAAACCATGCATGCACAAAAGTAAGGCTGGTCCACTCATTAGGGCAGTTTTAAGGGGCATGCCAAATATAATCATTCAGAGTACATATTTGGCCGGCCCACTTAGTGGAGTGTCTGAATTCTGCATACTTTACACTATGTGAAAAGGCCCTAAATTCGTTAAATTCTAGAAAATTCCACGGACCATAGCTCTATTTTACATCATATTGGGTAAATTGTTACTTTTAATGGTAAGTCAATATATATTAATTTAGATGAGCAATGCTCACATTAGATCTGGCATGTGAACTTTCACATGCAATATTGCTTTCTTCTCCAGCAATAAACTTCTGCACCTTCTCATCATTATATCGCTTGTGTGGAAAATATGAGCTATAGAAGGTGGTTGTTCAATAAATATCATCATAAGTGAACATTAGGCCAATAAATATCTCTATTCCTTAATTTCGATGGTTCACATTGCCTGATGAGTGGACTATCCTAGTTTTTATCCAAGGTCATCTTTATGGTGCCTTCGGCCCTTTGCATGGCTTGAATTTTCTACATAAGTGACACATGGGTAATGAAAAATTTTGTATGCAAAAGTATGCACTACACAATGTCAAATTTCTCAATTTGAAGTTGTTTGGCCTATCAGATGGAGGGATTCTCTCTTGGGGGTACATATGAGCCATATAAGAGGTGGTTTTGCACTAAATATCACCACATGCGAACATTAGACGAATGGAGATGTTAGGTGAGCCACAGAGGTCTTGTAACTGAGACCATAGTCTCTGTTCCTTAATTTCAATGGTTCATGTTGCCTGATAAGTGGACCATCCTGGGTTTTATTCAAGGTCATCTTTATCGTGCATCCCACCCTTTGCATGGCTTGAATTTTCTACATTAGTGATACATGGAGAAAGAAAATTTTTGTAAGTATGCACACAACGTCAAATTTCTCAATTTTTTTGGACTATCAAATAGATGGATTCTCTTGGTGGCACATGTACTGCAATGGCACCTGTAGTATCGTGGTACACACTTATAAAATCATAGTCATCCATGAGCTAGGACCATTTCAAACATGCACTGGGATGACAATATGCTTTGTAAGAGCTTACAAGTTCATAGCACACCAATTGATTCTAGAAATTCAGATCCTTAGAATAGCAACAAAAAAAATGCTTCCAATAGAATACTCTCTCTCTCTCTCTCTCTCTCTCTCTCTCTAAATTCAACCTTTATACATTATTTTTATCTAAATGGTTACTTACATGCCACTTACATTCCAACATATGTATAAATTATAGAGTATGCGATGTGCAGTAAAGCATCTACACAAGGAGATGTTTACAGCTATGGAATCCTTCTATTGGAGATTATCACCGGAAAGGAGCCAATTGATGGCTTGTTCAAGGACAATCTAAGCCTTCATCATTTTGCTAAGTTGACTTTGCCGAAAGGAGTAATGGAAATTGTTGATTCATGACTGCTCGTAGAAGAAGTTAAAGTTACTCAAGGTAACGAAAGTCAAAGAAATAGAATGCATGATTGCTTGATTTCAATTGTGAAAATTGGTGTATTATGCTTTGCAATGTGCATGAGAGGTGTTGTTGCAGAAATGCATACAATTAAGGACTTATATCTCGGGGATGGGATTCATTGAGACATACAGGTTAGGTCACAAAATTAGATGAAGGTTTGTCTTACCTCAGTCATTACTAAGTTATTATTGGTAGTTATGTTGAGAAAGATTTCAAATAAAATTAGTTTGTTGAATACTTTTCTAAACAAGCTCTAGATATAATTAGTCTTGGCTTAAGAGTGTGTTTGTATTGATATTGAATATATGAGAAGATGTGTTCCTTTTTCTTTATTTTATTTTGACTTAGGGAAGGGAAAATTGTGTCATGAATTTAATAAGAAAAAGACATCATCTTATTACAATAAGAATAATATCAAGTTACAATCTTATTAAATATTTTAAAATGTTTTTACAACCTTAAGGAATGAGTTTAGTTGTGGTTAGCAATCCTACTATAGAGAGAGAGAGAGAGAGAGAGAGAGAGAGAGAGAGAGAGAGATTGTACAATACAATGGTTCCATTCAACTAATGACATCGAGATTGTACAATACAATGGTTCCATTCAACTAATGACATCATTGCTTTGTTCCCAAACGTATGTTGATTCACCACTAACAAGATGGTTAGAAATATCAACCATGGTAGTCTCTGACTATGAATACCAACAAGTGCAATTACAACTACTTCTCTCCCTTTAGAAATATAAATTGATAGGTGCTTGAGAGGAATCCACTTCTTTTGTTGGAAAAAATTGTTAACTGTAATGCAGAATTGAAAGGATCGAATAGTGCATCGAAAATGGGGACCAACATCAATGGAGGTTTACGGGGATGATTAGTATAGCATGACAAAAAAATGCATAAGTTTGTTGGGCCCACACGAGAATAAAGCTATGTCCATTGCAAGCAATCACAAATGCCAATGTCGAGCACATGGTTTTGAATCTCAGTATCTTCGGTGTATCAGTCTAATGGAAAAATGATATGATATGACGTCATGTATTAGTAGCGGGGCCATATCGGTCCATATCGATCAAAATTTTTTGAAGCCAAAGAACTAAGGAAAATATCAAGAAAAAAATTAGAATAATAAGATATTCAAAAATCAATTTTTTTTTTTTTTTCATATTTTGAATATGCATATGATGGTGTATTAATAGACTATTCTTTGATGAGAATGTTTTTTGTTAGTTCCTCCCATGCTCAGTAGTTACAACAATTGTTTCAGCACTACTCTGGCCTCCCAGATTCTTCTTTCTCTTCTTAACACCTGTCTTGATAATTGCTTGCAACACCTTTTCTCATTCAACCAAGTTATGCTCGGCCACGTTCCCTCTTCGGATGATGTGTATCACTTGAGCAACATTAGCTGTCATTTACGCAAAACGCGCTCTAAATATCCTTGCAAATCTTGTGTATGCTATATACTTTTCGTGCAATGATATGTGTCCTTTTCTGATTGATTATTCTAGGAACGGTCAAAATTAGGGTACAATAGGGTCGGGCCTAATATTTGTATAGAAATTATTAAAAAATAAAAGAATTATATGGGACGCTGCTCTTAATTTTGATTGAGCCCATCATGATGCTCGTGCATAATCCATTATGATTATTAGATATCTAGTCTTATATTAAGACTGGTGACAAAAAATCTAGCTGACTTGTGATTCTAGTGGGCAACACCAAAAGAAACAATTGGGAGAGAGATGTCCACCCTTGATTTTTAGAGGGCTTACTGTGATAGTTATATGAAATCCTCTCTAACCATTAGATTCCAAACAAAATTTTCGGTGTGTGGCCCAAAAGTTATACCCATTTGTGATTCATGTGGGCCACACTAATGGAAATAATAGGTGAGCATTGCCTTATACACTATTTCAGTCATGTGGTCCACCTAAATCATAGATGGAAATGATATTTGGACCCTTGACACACTTGATGGTCGGGGTGGATTTTGCATAAACGTCATGGTGGGGCACACCCCAGCCACCAAACCATTTGTTGGCAATTAGCATGACAACTGTGACATAAGATAGTAGAATGATAATTGTATGCATTGATGAGGTGTCTTTATGAAATCGCTTTTGAAAAAGGGATCATAATATAAATTTCATATTAATTAGGATATTTTTTAAGATTTTCATTTCTTTTTTAATATAATTTAGTTGAGTAACTACTTTGTAAAAGTAGCTTACTGCGTTAAAACTTGTAAGTAAAAAAGTCTTGCTTTTTAACACTCTCTCTTAGGCTTCTCTCCATTTGATGGACAAGCCATTTCAAAGGTACCCCCCACATGTTGGATGGTGGGGTCCACATGATGGATGATCCATGTCAAAGGTGGGGCCCACATGATGGATATCCCATGTCAAGGTGATGGATGTTCCACTTCAAAGGTGGGGCGCACATGATAGCCCACATCAAGGTGGGCTCACATAATGGATAGTCCACATCAAATGTTGTCCCTAATGATGAATGATCCACATCCAAAATAGCCCGTTTGACGAGCAACCCACATTTTGAAGGTGGGACCCACAGTCCACGTTAAAGGTGGGACCTACATGATGGATTGTTGCATTACGATGGACCCACATAATGGACAATCCACATCAAAAGTCATCCCCTAATGATGAATGGCCCACATCCAAAGCGGGCAACACACATTGAAGGTGGGGCCCACTCATGGAGGTCCACATCAAAGGTGGGCCCTACATGATGGATGGCCCACATCATGGTGAGCCCACATAATGGACGGTCCACATCAAAGGTCAGCTCCTAATGGTGATCACCCACACCCAAAGCGGCCCATATGATGGACAATCCACATCAAAGGTGGGGCCCACAAGTTGGACAATCTTCATCAAAGATAGGTTCCACATGATGGGCAGTGGACATTGAAGGGGGACCCCACATGATGGATTACCCACATCAAGGTGGCCCCCACATAATGGATGGTCCACATCATAGTTCAGCCGCTAATGATGAGTGACTTGCGTACAAGGTAGGCCTTGCATGATGGATGGCCCACTACAAAGGGGCCTACACGATGGACGGTCCACATTAAAGGCAGGCTCCACATAATGGGTGGTATCCCTTAAAGGTGGGCCTCACATTGTGAAAAATCAACATTGATAGTGGACCTCACATGATGGATGCCCAATATCCAGGTGGGGCCCACGTAATGGACTGTCGACACTTAAGGTCAACCCCTTATGATGAATGGCCTACATCCAAGGTGGGCCCAATATAATTGAGGCCCACTTTAAAGTTGGGCCCTATATGATGTATGGTCCATGTTAAAGGAGGGCTCCGCATGATGGACAATCCACATCCAAAGTGGCCCCGCATGATGAATTGTCCATATTGAAAATAGGGCTAAGGTGGGCCCAATGTAAAGGTAAACCAAACAAAATTTTCTACTTTTTCATTGATAAGGATTCCGATCAGAGGCATCATCCCTCAGAAATGCCATCTAAATGGCAGTAAGTGGGATGATAGATAGCGTCCCACTGTCTTTGTGGAAGCTGTTTCTAACTGCATATCTTCAGTTGAACTGATATTGTATTTGTCATCAATGCGGTTTGCTTCATTGTATTGGTTTTCAGCAAGATTAACAGAAAAAAATGTCACTTTTTCAGGAAAAAGTCCTTTTTGAGTTTTGTTAAGGGGGCTGTTTATTTACCACTTAAATGAAGTTGAAATCTGATTTTCAGATTTTAGTCACTTAGCATACTATTTTGGGTGTTTGTTTAGCCCACTTAAAAACAGTCCATAATGAAAATTAATCACAGATTCAATTTCAGGTTGATGTATAAGCGGAATGCGGGAAGTGGTGATTGGTAAGTGGCTGTGCGTTAAATTTGTTTCTGAAAATGACAACTTTGCCCTTGAATTTCGGTAAAGCTTTTTCGGTAATTGTGTTGATATGGCAAGGCCCCATCATGATGTATGCTTTATATCCATACTGTTTGTCCGTTTTGCCAAATCATTAGAAGGCATGATCCAAAACATGAGTTAGATCCAAAGCTCAAGTGGACCACACCACAAAAAGCAGTGGGGCAATGATGCCCACCATTGAGACCTTTTTAGGGACCATCATGATGTTTATTTGCCATCAGACTAGTTGATAAGGTCACACAGTCCTGGAGGAAGGGAAAACACAAATATCAGCTTGATCCAAAACCTTTGTGGCCTCCGAGAAGTTTTTAATGGTGGCATTCAATTTCCACTGCTTCTGTGGTGTGGTCCATCTGAGTTTTGAATCTCTCTAAGTTTTGGTCTCATGCTCTAAAATAATCTGAAAAGAATGGATGGATGGTATGGATCTAACACATAAATCATAGTGGGGCCAAATAAATTCCACGTGTTAAAAGTTGTGTTGCCAAGAGAGAAAACCGACATGTATTGTGAGAGAGTGGATTAGGTGAGATCCGGCCTCGACCAACCGTGGGGTTACAATGGGGCCCACCTTGATGTATATATTATGTATCCACACCATCCATTCATTTTTCCATATTAGTTTAGGGCATTATCCCCAAAATGAAGCAGATCCCATTATGAGGTGGATCGTACCAGAAGAAACACCAGTGATTGACCTCCTACCATTAAACTTGTTAGGGCATATCATGTTTCTGTAGTGTTTATTTAACATCCAGTTTGTTGATAAGGTCACATAAGCCTGGATGAAGGGAAAAAACAAAATATCAGCTTGATCCAAAACTTCCGTGGCCCATTAATAGTAAATCAAAACTTTTACCTATGGTATGGTCCGCCTGATAATTAGATCGGCTTCATTTTTTGTATAACTGGACAAATTGGATGGACAATATTGATATTCAATACCTACATCAAAGTTTTGTGCCCCTTAAGAAGTTTTCAATGGTAGGAATTCAATCCCTATTGCTTCCCTTAGTGTGGTCCATTTGAGCCATCAATTTGCTTCCTTTTGGGATCATGCTTGTGGACCCTCGCCATTCCGCGCTCCCACGATATTCTTCCTTTCCTTGCGGAAAAAGAAGAAGGGGTGCGTGCGCGCGAATCGCCGTTTGTGCCACTGGCTTGCCTCGTTCTTGATGGCTTTATTTCGGTTGTCGTGTAAGGCTGGATATGTTGAGATAAATATGTATAAGACCAGAGTCGCCACTAGCCAGTTACTTTGAATCTACAGTCGGCTAGACCCCGTAGAAATGTTAGAGAAGGGGATCCGAAGATTCCTTCATCTAAAATGACTCCTTTTGATTTGCGGCCAGAGATTCGAGGTAAGGGATCACGGTTACAGGGTGGGAAGAGGTTAAGCACCCCACACACTGCCCATACCAAAGTACGGTCTCTACTTCACAGAATCGAACTAATACTTGGAAGTCTGATTTAATCCTCATACATTCTCATAGATGACATGATGCATGAATGCAGGTCTGAACAGTAAGAGTTTCTGATGGGCAGGTTTTCATTAACAGGCAAGTCCAGAGCATACGCTTGAACTGACAGGTGCTTTATGCGAGATGCATGCTGTGTGTTTGAATGATCAAAGTGCTTGTAGTGGTATGTACATGAATGCAGGTCTGAACAGTAAGAGTTTCTGATGGGCAGGTTTCCATTAATAGGCAAGCCTAGAGCATACGTTCGAACTGACAGGTCCTTTATGCGAGATGCATGCATGTTGTGTGTTTGAATAATCAAAGTGCTTGAAGTGAAGCAGGGGGGTTGGAAGAAAAGTAAATGTTGCACTTATGTTAGATGCAAATGAGATGATGCTGGTAAAAGAGTAGCTGGATGGACGGAGGTGTCGCAAGGATTGGCTTCGAGTGGCTGGATCAAGACTTGGATAGCTTGGGAGACTTAGACCAATGGTCAGGCTGGGCTGGACCAGGGCTAGGCTCTCCTAACTCGGGCTCTCCTTGGTGGAAAAATGGGCTAAAGAGGGATGGAGGGAAACTCGGAACGGACGGGTCGCTCTGGATTGGATGGCTTCGGAGGGATGCTTGAATGAGAAGGGGAGGGGGGTATTTATAGCAGCGGAGAGTGGCAGAACCCGTAAATAAGTTTGGGCGGCCCTCAGGGGGCCGCCCGTACAGACGTTCTCGGGATCCCGCGGGCAGTACGGACCTACTCCGAGGCTATGGTCTGGAACTCAGTGAGTTGACTCAACGGGTTGACTCAGCGGGTTGACTCAGTGATTTAACTCGGTGGGTTGCTCGGTAATTTGTAATAAGCCTCTCATGGATACTAGAAAGTCAAATGAGATGATGCTGGTAAAAGAGTAGCTGGATGGACGAAGGTGTCGCAAGGATTGGCTTCGAGTGGTTGGATCAAGACTTGGATGGCTTGGGAGACTTGGACCAGTGGTCAGGCTGGGCTGGACCAGGACTAGGCTCTCCTCACTCGGGCTCTCCTTGGTGGAAAAATGGGCTAAAGAGGGATGGAGGGAAACTCGGAACGAACGGGTCGCTCTGGATTGGATGGCTTCGGAGGGATGCTTGAATGAGAAGGGGAGGGGGGTATTTATAGCAGCGGAGAGTGGCAGAACCCGTAAATAAGTTTAGGCGGCCCTCAAAGGGCCGCCCGTACGGACGTTCTCGGGATCCCGCGGGCAGTACAGACCTACTCCGAGGCTGTGGTCTAGAACTCAGTGAGTTGACTCGGTGGGTTGACTCGGTGATTTAACTCGGTGGGTTGCTCGGTAATTTGTAATAAGCCTCTCATGGATACTAGAAAGTAGAATATTATGTAATTTGTATGATTTAAGGACATTATCTTAATAATGTAGAGTAGAAAAACTTCAAATAAGAACCTTGAATTATGCCATTTTGCTATGAATGCCATGAATGCGGGGCGTAAAGATAAATGTGTATAAATATATCCTTAACACATTCCAGTTAACACCCAAAAACTTGGCCCATTATGTTGTCCACGAGAGCCGAAATTTTGAGGTGTTACAATAGCACCAGCAGCAACAGCGGCAGCAATAACAACAAATATTTTATAATTTTGAAGTTTTTGTACCCAAATGATAGAAACTGCTTGAAGATCAGATAAGTTTCCATGAATTACCATTTACCAGGCCCCAAGTCTCAACAGATGTATAGTTTGTTGAGGTACCCAAGTGACCATTGTTCTGCACAAGACTGCCAACCCACCATGGAAGGGGGACGACGCAAAACTCTCCTAGATTAAAACAACCTAACCCTTGGATTAGTGACACCTTCAATTAGCCACTTAAAAGACAACAGAAATCCACTTTTATTGGAGGAAAAGGCCAAAAATCAAAAGAGTAACTATGATTGATCTCAGACCTGAAGTCAAATGGTGAACAAAACCAATAAAGCCACGTTGAAAAAAAAAAAAAAAAAAAAAAAAAAAAAAAAAAAAAAAAAAACTAGACTGAATGGATTTTATGAAGACCCAAAAAATAACTCCATTTGGGTAAAACTCAAGACTCAAGCTTGTAAGGATGGCTGATCTTGAAATCATGTTGAACTATTCATTAGGTAGGCTGCACTGTCGAAATCAGTGGACGACTAGCCTGACACAATAGATGGCCAGCCTAACTCAACATATAGGAGTCTCTTGGCTGGCATCATTTAGCAAGTCGAACTAATTCAGTATAACATTTAAGGATGATGCCCCATATATGCTTTACAGAACCCACATAATGAACTGTGATATTGCCAAATCACAAGGTGTGCTAGAAGTAACTTATGGGATATACCATAACCTAAAAGGGACCAATCAAATGCACGGAGTTGATGTTTGATGCATAGTACCATTTCTCATATATATATATATATATATATATATATATATATATATATATATATATATATATATATATATATCTATATTGAAAAATATTAACTATGGTGGCCCATTTACATTACTTTAGGGCCATCAAGGGGCATTTTTGCATCTAAGCTTACACCCAAAGGACGGTTGCATGTCAATCGCGCTTGATAGCGGGCCCTTGACATTCTCCAACGTCTGGTACACCCAAAGGACGGTTGCATGTCAATCACGCTTGATAGCGGGCCCTTGACATTCTCCAACGTTTGCATCTAAGCTTACACCCAAAGGACGGTTGCATGTCAATCACGCTTGATAGCGGGCCCTTGACATTCTCCAACGTCTGGTACACCCAAATGTATTCTCCAACGTCTGAAAATGGATTATACAGTGAGTTACTCAGTACGCAGTGGACGCGGGTTCAATGGCCATGCGAACATCAACAAGCTGGCGTCAAAGCTCTGTAGGTCCTACCATGATATATTTGGTTTATCCATGCCATCTATCCGTTTCTACAGCTCATTTTAAGGCATGAGGCAACAAATGAAGAGAAAAAATTCTCAGGTGGACCACACCATAGGAAACAGTGGGGATTGAACTTTCACTGTAGGAAAATTGTTGGGGGCCACAGAAGCTTTAGATGAAGCTGATATTTGTGTTTTCCATTCATTTAGATCTTTGTGATCTTATGAACAGGTTGGGTCCTGAGAAAGTTTCAATGATGGACATCATTCTCCTCACTGTTTCCTGTGGTGTGGTCCACCTGAAATTTCTATTTGACTAATTTTTGGTCTCATAACTTAAAATGAGCTTTACAAATGGATGGACGGCGTGGATAAGACAAATACATCATGGTGGGACCCACATAGCTTTTATATCAGCTTGCGGGCTGGTGTACGACGTCACCAGCCAATCCACGTCCGTGAAATGAAAGACCATTTTATGGCATGATCCCAAACTGAAGCAGATCCAAATCTTAAGTGGACTATACCACATGAAACAGTAGTGATTGAATCTCCACCATTAAAAACTTCATTAGGGCCACTGGAATGTTTATTATCCATTCAACCTGTTGACAAGGTCACAAAGACCTGGATGAAGAGACCACACAAATATCAGCTTGATCAAAAACTTATGTAGCCCACAGTAAGTTTTTAATGGTTGAGTACCACTGTTTACTGTATTATGGGCCACCTGAGATTTGAATCTACTTCATTTTCTGAATCGTGCTCTAAAATGATTTTTCAAAATGGATGGACGGCATGGATGTAAGACACACACACACCACACAGTGGATGCCATGGTCAGGGATACACCCACCTGAGACGTGCTGCCGAAGCATCTTCCAGCTGGGCTAGCGGATTGCGTGGTAACTTAGTATGCAGTAAACTCTGTGAGGCCCATTGTGATTTATGTATTTTATCCACTCCGTCCATCCATCTTAACATTTAATTTTAGGGGTCCAAAAAGGAAACATATTAGAATCTCAGGTGGACCACACCACAGGAAAAGCGTGATTTGAATGTGTACAATTGAAAAATTCTTGAGGGACATACGTTTTGCATCAAGCTGATATTTATATTTTCCCTTCATCCATGTGTATGTGATCCTACGAACAGGTTGGATGACAAATAAACATCACCGTGGGCCTAGGAAGGTTTCAACGGTGGAGATCATTATTTCTACTGTTTCCTGTGGCACGGTCCACTTGAGCTTTGGAATTAATGCGCTTCAATTTTAGGCTCCACCCCTAAAATGAGCTGGAAAAACGGATGGACGGCCCAGATTAACCATATACATTCAACGGTGTCTTATCTTACTATCATGTTTATTCGCCACTCATTATTGGATAAGAAAGTCGGGAATGAAGCCTACTGCTGTGCCTTCTGCGGAGTATCTTTTGCTGAACGTATCTTATGCGGAACTCTTTAAAGCAACAGATGGGTTCTCTTCTGCCAATTTGGTCAGCACCGGAAGTTTTGGCGCTGTATTTAAAGGGGTTCTAGATCGTGTTGGAACTATGGTAGCAGTGAAAGTCTTCAACCTTCAACAACTAGGAGCTCCAAAGAGCTTCGTGGCTGAATGCGAAGCCTTGAGAAACATTAGGCATCGGAATCTTGTAAAGATCTTAACTTGTTGCTCAAGCATTGATTTTAAGGGCGATGATTTTAAAGCTCTAATTTACGAGTACGTGCCTAATGGAAGTCTAGACAAGTGGTTGAGAGATGGTCCTGAGCAGCTGAGAAGGAACTTGAAGTTTACTCAAAGTCTAAACATTGCTATAGATGTGGCTTCTGCACTGGATTATTTACATAATCATTGCCAAACGTCAATCATTCATCGTGATTTAAAGCCGACCAACATTCTTCTTGATGATGACATGATTGCTCATGTGGCTGATTTCGGGCTAGCTAGGTTCTTATCCGAGGTTGCCCAAACTAGCTCGGTTGGAATAAAGGGATCTGTTGGGTACATCGCTCCAGGTAACAACCCAACTCATTAGGCCAGTTCTAAGAGGCATGTTAGCATTATTTTGCCTGTGGAGTAAACTTCATATTTTTAATAGTTAAAAATTATAATAAGTCTTCAATGAGCATAGATACCAATTAACATAGTGACTGTGTATTTATCTAGATGAGAAATGTTCACATAGGATAATGTTGCATGTCCACTTTCACATGCTTCACATATAATGCTTTCTTTCCCAACGATTAACTCTCACATCTTCTCAATACTTTACTACTTGTGTGGAAAATATGAGCCATATAAAAGTTGGTTATGCTATAAAGTGAACTTTAGACCAATGGAGATGTTAGGTGAGACATAGTCATATTGTGAGTTAGACAATCGGCTCTCTTCCATAATTTCGATGGATCGAGTTGCCTGATGAGTGGGTCATCTTGGTTTGTTTGTTTATTGTTGTTGTTTTTTTTTTTTTTTGTTATCCGATGTCATCTTTATGGTGTATCCCACCCTCTGCGCAAGAAATCAGATTGCCTATTGAGTTACTCAGTACACTTGTATCATAGGGACTAAACTCTATTGGCCCCACTATGAATGTATGTCGTCTATGCACGCCGTCCATTTGTTTTTCCAGCTCATTTTAGGGGTTAAGCCCAAAATCGAAGCATATCATTGCTCCAGTGGACCAGACCACAAGAAATAGTGGGAATAATGATTTCCACTGTTGAAACTTTTCTAGGGCCCATAGTGATGTTTTGTCATCCAATCTGTTCATAAGATCACACAGACATGGATGAAGGGAAAAAACAAATACCATCTTGATCCAAAGCTTATGTGGCCCCCAAGAATTCTTCAATAGTATACGTTCAATTCACACTGTTTCCTGTGGTCTAGTCCACCTGAGCTTTAGACGTGCTTTATTTTTTGTATTAGGCCATAAAATCATTTGATAAAATGGATGAACGGAGTGGATAAAATACATAAATCATGGTAGACCCATAGAGTTTACTCAGTATGCAATCTGCTTCCCCTCTTCATGGCTTGGATTTTCTACATAAATGACTTGGGCAAGGGAAATTGTTGTACATAAAAATATGCTTATAATGTCAAATTTCTCAATGTAAAGTTGCCCGGGTTATTAGGTGGATCGATTCTCTAGATGGAGCATGTACCACAATGGCACCCTTGCTATTGGGGCACACACTCATAAAATTATAGCTATCCATGAGCTAGAGCCATTTCAAGCATGCACTGGGATAACATAATGCTTCTGGGTTAAAATAAAATGCCAGTCATGTTTTTCTAATCTTCTAAATTTTCCCATACATTTGGCTGAATAATGGAACTTCTTACTGTATTGGTTCTGATATTTTCATAGTGGGTCCCACTTGTTGAATAGCTTAGGTTTGTATATGCCCCACATATGATCGAGGCTTGTTCCTTAGGTGGGCTGTAGCAAGCGTGTTGCCTTGGCCTGATCATTCTTGTGATCAAGTAGGCTGCTCTTGTTCATTCAATGTGGAGCACTGATAAATCCTCTAATTTTTCTTTTTTAGAGGCATTTAATTTTCATGGTGGGACAAACTAAATGGTCGGGTGAAATGTCATCCAAACACTATGAAAGTCTTAGAGGCCAAAAATCAATTTGGCCACAACAAAATGGGAAGGGATGCCCACTCTTGATTTTTACCGGAGCCTACCTAAGTTGCAAAACTACGTCCTTTTTTTGCCCAATCCTTTATCTAATCTAAACGAGAGGTCTACTCGGGTTGTGTATTACATCACATGGAATGAGGCTACAAGTGCATGTGGAAGCCTATTACACACTAAAAGTGGTACATGAGTGCCATCTAATCCATGAATTGAGTGCGGCTAGTCAAGTACTTGACTTGGATGGGATTCAGACCTAACTTGAGCCTAATTCAAAACAAAGGTACAAGGACCTGATGGATACTTGCATGCAGCAAGATTCAAACTTGGTGGTATCAAAATCTCATTATTTTAAAGATCTACATGTACCAAACAGTAGTACTCACTTCCACCCCACATGAATCACACCAAATAAGCTATAAAGAATTCTTTTTTGATAACATCTTTAGTTAAGACATGTGTTACACATGAATCACACCATAATAAGGTATAAAGAATTCTTTTGTGACAATGTCCTTAGTTAAGATATGTGTTACAAAAAAATCACGACAATAATTCATATGTTCACTTGATGATAGAGGTGTTGAGTTATTTCATTTTAGTAGAGTCTTGTTTAATGTAGAACATCTTTACGAGAACTTACAAGCTCTTAACACGCTATTGATATTAGAAATTTGGATACTTAGAATAGCAAAAAAATGGCAATTACTTGTTTAAATAGAATATTCCCTCGTCTCTCGCTCAAAATTCAATATTTGATATTATTTATCTAAATGGTCACTTACATTCTAATATGAGATGTATAAATTACAGAGTATGGGATGGGCAGTAAAGCATCTACACAAGGAGATGTTTACAGTTATGGAATCCTTTTATTAGAGATGATCAATGGAAAGGGGCCAACCGACGACATGTTTAAGGACAATCTAAGCCTTCATCATTTTGTTGAGTTGGCTTTGCCTGAACGAGTAACAGAGATTGTTGATCCACAACTGCTCGAAGAAGAAGTTGAAGTTACTAAACACAATGAAAATCATGTCGAAAGAAGAAATAGAATGCATGAATGCTTGATCTCAATGGTCAAAATCGGTGTGTTGTGCTCTGTAGAATCTCCAAGAGAACGAATGTGGATGAGAGATGTTGTTGCAGAAATGCATGCAATCAAGGAATTTTATCTTAGGGTCAGGATTCACCGAGACAGACAAGTTAGGTCACAAATATTAGATGAAGGTTCGTCTTACGTACCTTAGTCATTACTAAGTTATTATTGATAATTATGTTGAAAAAGATTTCAAAATAAAATTAGTTTGTTAAATACTTTTCTAAACATGCTCTCAATGTATTTAGCCTTGGCATAAGAGTGTGCTTGTAATTTTAGTGGTTATATGAGAAGATGTGTTTCTTTTTTTTATCTTGTGTTGGGCGAAGGGAAATTGTATCATAAATTTAATAAGAAGAAGATATCATCTCATTATAATAAGAATATCATTGGGTTACAAGGATGTTTAATCACTAATATACTTTATGCAAAAGTTTTAAAATGATATTTCAATCTTAAAGAACTAGTTTAGCTGTTGAACTACCAACTTCCAATTTGATATTAATTAATCTGATGAGGCATTCATCCAATGAGTTGCGCGCACGCTCGATGCACACACATACAAGAAAAAAAAAAAGAAAGAAAGAAAGAAAGAAAAGAAAGAGGAAAAAAAAAATCGTATGATCCAATGACTACGTCCATTGAACTGGTGAAGTTCTTTTGCATGATGAATGTGAATCATTGTTCCATTTTTAGATGTATGTTGATTCACCACTAACAATATGGTAAGATTTATCAAACCATAGTAGTCTCACAAATAAGTGCAATTACAACTACCTCTCTCCATCCGTAAATATGGATTGATAGGCGCTTGGCACCTTCTTCTATTGGAAGAAATATCAATGGAGTTTGGCCGGGAGAATTAATACAGCATGCGTTAGAAAGCATAGGTTTGTTGGGCCCACAAGTGAATAGAACCCTGTTCAGATACATTGCCAAAAAAAAAAATTACAGTCTGTTATCTGATTATTGGATTGGCAGGCATTTATTTCGACAGTTAAAAGTGAGAAATATCCAATGGTCTTATTTCAAGAAATAAGTGTCCACACCGAAGATGTTAGGATTATTCCACCCTTATTTCAATTTGGTCGGTTTCATTTTAGTTAATGCATGCCTTGTATATAATTTCTACGTGCCCACGTATCAAGTGTCATACGCACAGAGTGTATGTGTCTGTGTGTGTGAGTGTGTGTGGGAAATGGTACTATGAGGTCAACCTCACAGAAACTTCCCATGAGGTCAAGCTGTGTGGGCCCCACTGTGATGTGGATTGGACATCAACATTGTGTATTTGATGGGTCCCCTTTAAGTTATGGGATATCCCAAAAATCAGTCCTATATGAAACTCAGGTGGGCCATACAATCTAAAATAATGTGAAGACATGCCTAAAACATCTAAAAGCAGTTGGTAGAGTTGAGGCCACCTGAGTTTTGGATGCGGCTGAAACTTGGTCTGACCCCTCGTCCAAGTGGGACACACACATGTATGGATTGGATTTGTGAACCACATCTTGGTGTGCCCAATAAACGATCATGAAAGTTTTAATGGACAGGTAACCCCTCTCAACTGTTTTATGTGGTGTGGCCCACCTAAGTCATGGATTGACTTTATTTTTAAGCTCATGACCCACCATGGAATAGTACATCTGACTGATGGGATTGATGTCCAATCCACTTCACGGTGGGGCCCACACAGCTTGACCACATGGGAATCTATGAGGTTGAGCTCCATAGGTCCCACTGTAATGTGTATATCCACACCGGGGATTTAGTGGTGCTTCCAGCTTATAGGATATCTCAATAATCAGATGTATTCGGAACTCAAGTGGATTATAACATTTGAAACAGTGAAATCATCCTAAAACATCAAAAACCGCTTGTTGGGCCCACTTGAGTTTTGGATATGGCTTAAACTTGGTGTGACCCCTCATCCAAGTGGGACACACACAGATTGCCGCCCGGAAGATAATACGAAAAATAACTGAGGCCAGTTCCTCTAGTAAAACGAGCTTTTCTACAGCATGGTGCGCGGGCTGTGGGCCCAAATCCAATTGATTTTTGGAACGGGCTGATTTTTGGGACAAAGACTTTCCAGAAAGATATGATGTGGGCCTCACTCTCCCTTTACTAGAATAAGCTTCTACAAACCCTTCGCAGGATTCAGCCTAAAGATAACTCAGTAAGGAAGCTATGATCTTTTCTAAGTAATTTATAAAAAAGGAAGAGGCAAAGAGAGAACACAAGATAAATCAAAGTGGGCCATGATCATAACGAGTCACACAATCTATGTTGGGCTTCGGTCATCCCAGAAGTCCTTGTCCAAATCTTTTCCAAGATGGACTGCCTTTCCCTGGTACACGTCCCATGTGTGTGCCGTTCCCTGCGAGACGTGGCCCATCATATCCAGAGTTCTGGGATTGTGTCCACTTTCCCCATCAAAGAAATTGTAACACCCTATCGAGACAGAACCAAGTTTTTTTTTTTTTTTTTTTCGGTCCATCTGCCAACAGCATGATGGTCGAATGATCAGAACAGTGGATAGACCAGGCTCAAAAGCTAATACTGAACGGTTGATTCCGGTAATACATGTAGTTGAAAGTGCACAGTTGAAAAGGAAATCTTTGATGTTTCATATTCAACTCTCTTAAATCAATGTTTAGAATCAATGGCCCATACTGATCCTTCGCTCAACCACTAGAAACTAGTCCATACAGCTCACTCATGCAATCACTATGATTGTTCAGTAACCTTGTCTTTTGGGCCACGAGGTGCCCACGGAATCAATGATCTGGATCACCCAGTCATGTGTCATGTGCTCAGAAGAGACGATGGAGAGGGCGAGCCCCCATCCTAAATGATACTTGATGAGCTAGCAAGCCCCGTTATCTAACCAATGACTATGAGGTATTTTGGGAATGCACTGCTAGGTCACGCTGTCTTTGATAAGCTATTTAGGTCGTGCAATTTTGGACTAACTATTTTATTAATAATTTGTCAAGCACGTATAGAAAACTTAAGATTACAAGGGGCACATCTGGTACCTATGTCATATGGAGGCCACTTGAAGAGTGATGGTGTGGACGTGGCACAGGTTTTCTGTTTGCATATGTGATTCATGCGTGCTGTGATTATGGCATAGGACTGGCTCTCTCATCAAATCCCAGCTTAAAAGGAAGGGACGGAAAGGCAGCTTTAAAAGAAGGGGAATAAGGAACTGCGTTTTGTTTTGTTTTGGCATCCGGGTGTTGGAGGAGCCTTCAAACTGTGCACGGTTTGGCTGCTCAGATCGGTCGGGCAACGGGTCTACACATTTGGCCCAGATGCATAGCAGGTCCCTGGATGGATTTCGGTCACCCTAGATCGGTCAAGCGACCGGTCTACAGGGGGCTCCGACCGGTCGGTGGTGAGGTAGATGTACAGAATCTGGGTGGTTTTTCCTTAGGACTATTTTTGTGTTAGCTCCGACCGGTCGGACAACCGGTCGACTGCACATGCGTTTTCTTACGCAGTTACGCGGATCTGCGTAAAATGTTTCTAAAGTCGGTTTGTTTGCTATATATATGGTATGTATCTGAACTTAGATGGTAATCCTAAGGTGTGCAAGGTTTACTAAGTATGTTAGGAGGAGGGGAGAGTGTTTTGAGAGAGAGAGAGCTTGAGTTTTCTCTGGGTTTTCCTTGCTCCTGGGCTGTCAATCTCTGTAATCTTTTGGAATCATAGTGGATCGCTTTGTGCCGTAGTTTTTTACCTGTTGAGGGGTTTTTCCACATAAAATCGGATTATCTCTTGTAGTTGAATGCTTGTGTGGTGTAATTGCATTGTGTTTCTTGTTTGATCACATATTTTGCTGTGTGTTGTTCGGCTTTCACTTCCGCTACCTGCGTCCCTATTCCCAACACCAAGTACTTAAACATAACAGGGCGTTGATTGATCAACCACAACATCCGTATGAGACAAAGGGTGAAGGGGAGGCTTACATGGGTAAGCCGAATATCCGTCGGTAAGAAAACAAAAAAAGGTAGGTCTTCAATTTGATTTATAGAAGTCAATATTCATGATTTGCGTTTCCACATGTGCCGAACTATGGATCATCTTAGTTCTTTTTCATGAGACACGCTATCCTTGCCTGATAGTCATTTTTGGAACCATTTGTACTAATTTTTGTTGATTATCACTAGAGAAACGATGGACAAGTTGTCAGATAACTTATGCTAGAGACAACTCTGCTTGTATCTAAACAGCTGCTATGTTGCGTATGGGTGCATCATTCATCTTTATAAGATCACTTAGCCCAACTTACTGTTTTTGGGTGCATTTCTTGGTCCTGATATGACAGCTGAATCAAAGTTACTCTGCCACTGACAGCAATAGAGATCTTTTCTATCTCTACAAGAAACAAAATCTATCACAACAGAAGATAGAATTTCTTTGGTTTATCAACTCTGCCCTAGGGTTCGAAATCAAGATAATGCAACCACAGCTTATTAACATGCACCATGATGGGTCCAATTTTATGCTAGATCCTCCTCAATAGAGTCAATCTGCCTTTGATTCTGTGATCGAATCTCAGCAGCTGCTCTTCTCAAGCTAATCCATACTTCAAGCACCTAAAACTCATTGGTGTAAAGTACTGTTCCGTGGCCTCCATATCAGTAAATGAAGAAATGGGTCGATCTTGTCCAGGTCTGTTAGGCCTCAATTTGGGCAGCTGCAAGTGATGGAAGAAATGGCGAGAGCGGTTGGAAAATTCTCATGTTTTAATCTAGAATACGTCAGTGTCAAATGGTCTCCTAAACTGACATGAAAGATCAGCTCAAGAGCAGGGCCATCAAAATTGCAGAGTTGAAGTATTCTCATTCACCGGACAGCAATTTCTTATGTTCCCAATGGGAATATTACCACAGACATTATCTTTGGCATCCTTAGATATGGATTGCTTGTAATTCATATCATGCTTCCAAAAGCTTTGGTGATTTCATCTAGTAAGATTATGTTTTTAATAAATCCCAAGGCTGTGTTTGGATGCACTACTAACCTCATTGACAAATGATATATACTCAAATAACCACCTCCTAGTTCTCAAAATCACAACTCTGCTTCCAAATAATCATATTCATCGTAGCCATTTGATGCATGGAAGAACAAGCCCTCAAAGAAATTAGTAAAGATCGATTGGTGCAACCATAAATGGAAATTCAACTTGGGTAAAAATCAGAATTAATTTTTGGAGAGTTTTAAATGAGAACGGAGAAATTGAGATGAAAAGATGCACAATAGTGGAGGAGAGGGTTCGATTTGTACTCTGCCGCTCTAAATTGAACTGACTTTTATGTATGAAGTATATGGATGTACATACTTCATAATACAGCACTCATAAGGGATACAAATCAATCATGATTGAAGGTGTGGCTCACCTGCGCTATGGACGAGGCTGGATTTTGTAATGTAGGCCTAACATGGGGGATTGACCCATGCAGGTGCATGGTTTGGATTCCACATAAACATCATCGTCGGGCCTACAAATCTCAAATGCACAGTAGGTAATTGTTCAAATGATTAACATCCATTTACACCCACTGACATCGAATTACACCCACTGGCACCATCCACGACAGCTAATCACATCCATTGAATGAGAAATCCGGCCCTGCCCCCAACTATGTGTTAGTATATCCACGCCGTCCATCCGTTTTAACAGCTCATTTTAGATCATGAACCCAAAAATAAACCAGATCCAAATCTCGGGTAGACCACACTGCAGAAAACAATAGCGAATGACCATTAAAAACTTTTTATGAGTTACAAATTTTGGATTAAGATGAAATTTGTTTTTTTTCTTTTCATCCTCGTCCATCTGGGGTTATCAACCAGTTGAATGGCAAATAAACACTGCGGTGGGCCTTACAAAGTTTTTAATTGTGGGTGTTTAATCACCACCGTTTACTGTGGTGTGGTCTACATATATGTATCTGCTTCATTGCCCTATCTGCAGCACCGTGTTGGGAAGGACGGGGCCGCACCTAAAACACTAATTTCGGAACATTGAACAAAAACACTAACCCACACCAGACGAACGGCCCTGAGCTCGCACACACCTCCACGTCAGCGTGCTGCGCGAGTAGGATTCAGATAGCTACTCTTGCACGTCTCTCTGTTTTTTTTAAAAGAAAAACTTTGATACACTACTGGTGGTGGAGTGTGATGAATGAATGGCACGCAGGTAGTTGCAAAATTCATAAAGGGAATACAAATAATTAAAATGAGACCGTCCAAATTCTGGAAACCAGTTTAGATCTATCATTGACTAAAAAACATAAGCTCATTTGACTATCTGACTATAAGATTGGTGGACATTTATTGGACGGTTAGAAAAGGAAAGATCTTACTTCAACCAACGAATTTCAATTGCTCAAAAACCTAATTTTTTCTAAGGTGACTTATTTGCGAGGAGCAGTGGGTTACGCAATTCAGACAGCTTTATTCTCGTTCATACATTCCACGTATACCATTTCTAGTTGCCTGTGTATGGCGTACACATCGTAAGTGGTCTCTATGGTCTAATTCACAACCTGCAGATTACCATTGTCTCTAAACTCCATTGAATTTTTGTAATCGAACCCCTGGAATGAATGCATTGTGATCTCCCCACGGGATGACTTGACCCATCCAGTCGAAGATATGGACTGACTCGCTGTCGTCACGGATGACCTGTGTAGACCCTTGAAGTTTGAAACCAGAGAAGGCGTAAATGGCTCTGCTTTGTGTTTTACGCCAAATCCAAACCTATGATTCTTCCCATCCAAAATCTTCCATATAAGAACGGCATAATCTCAATATTGTAAGTGGGGAGATCAAAGGATCCAATGCCTGTAATAGGACGCCAAAGAAGGGGATTGATACTGCGTTGTGTACTCCCCAATGCCCCAACCGCCTCCCTAAAGGAGGCCATTGCCAACCATTCATCTGATGAGAACCACAGAGGCAAAGGTACATACCATAACGCAGGCCTTTCAAAGCTTAGGTGGGCCACACCAAAATCGTTACCTCGTCGACAGGATGTATTCTTGCAAACTTGGTTCCACCATGATGTTTACATGCTATTCATACCATTCATAAGTTCATTCCAATTGGGATGAATTGAAAAAACAAAAATATTAGTTTGATCCAAACCTTCTATGGCCCCTACGAAGGTTTTAATGATGGACTTTCAATCCTTTGTTTCTTGTCGTGTAGCCTGCTTGAGTTTTGGATCTACCTCATTTCTTGTCGTGTAAGCAGACCATGGTGATTGTCTGTAATCCAACCCATTCATCTAATGTTCTCTCATCAAGGGGAAAGAAATGTCTAAAAATTACTGTTATCCAGAAATTAAAATTAAGTGGGTCATATCACGTAAATTTAAGGTGATAAGAATAATTTTATAGGGTGGCTAAACTGAATGTTTACTGATTAATGAGCCTGATTTTTGGGATCATAGCCAAACAATTAGTGGTGTACCTGATGGACAAGGTGGATTTCATGTCCCTTGAGTTGCTTTTCTGCCTTAAAGAAAGGTAATCTTGGTACTTTTACTAAGATGCGGCATGCAAGTGTTTTCTTTATTTTTCATTTTTCATTTTTTCTTTTATTTATCTAAGGTACAAAATATATAACTATTCTTTGTTAAGCCCACCAATGGATGCAATATAGCTCATGACACCACACTTCTGTCACATATGTTTGAGATCCAATCCATCCATCAGGCTGGTCCAACCATGTAGGAAAGTAAGTCTACTGCACTCAGTAGGTGGGCCTGATATTAGAAATAGGTGGGCGGGTTAGAAAACTTTAGCCAAATTTACACAATGGTGTACTTGTTAAGGTCCACTTGACTAGTAAATCAACCTGATTCCTGAGCTGAGGAATCAATATAGTAGTGCCCTTTTAATGTATGGATAACTAGAAATAAACACTACCAAAGCCTAATGGTCCAAAAGTTAAGTATTTACAAATAGTCCTGGACACTCCATTCCTTAAGAGTAATTAACTGCATGCAACTCCATTTGCTTCCCTGTACATTTGCAATCACTATCTACCTACAGATTCTCCTGAGTGGAACTTGTAGTTCTCCATCAGTATTTTGGTGCACCAATTCATAGAATTTCCCTTGATATCAAGATTTCAGGTACCCATATGGGCGCTCAATCCCCTGATCTTAGCGTTGAAACCACTACAAGAAATATGACTTTTACCAAGAAATTTTTCCTGGCTAAATGTCATAATTTCCTGGGTAAAAGTTATTACCAACGAAAATGTTCGTCGCGGTTTTCGTCGAAATATCACCCTAGGGAAAAATATTTACCAATGAAATTAAATATTTTGTCGGTAAATAGTCGACCATTTCCAACAAAAAATTTCCTTGGTAAAAGTCAACAATTTCGTGGCTATTGTTTAATTCGTCGGTAATTATGCGACTATTACCGAGGAAAACTTTCCTTGGAAAAAGCTATGACCAAGGAAATGTTTCCTTGGAAATCTTATCATTGCCAACGAAATATTTCTATGGAACATCCAATAACCCTACCATTCAGCAATCAATATTTCTTTGGAACATTCAATATCCCAACCACCCGAAAGCATTCAAAATTCAATATTTCTTTGGAATATTCAATATCCCGATGAATACAAAATGAAATTTTTAGCTGTATAAATGGCAATATAGAAATCTTGCCTTAAATAAATATTACCGCATACGAGTCAAAGATACGATCAGAATGATGCGGCTGGATGAATATATCCCCAGTAGCATGTCCAAATAAAGCTGGAATGAAAGTCTTGGGTGCAACCTGCAGTCATGGCAGAAAATTGACATATTATCTTTAGAATGTCCAATTTGAAATTTTGAACTTTAAACAAATCATGGAGAAAACTATGTAACTTAAGACAATGTGGTGTGTCAGTGTCAGATGCGAACACAAGGCAAGATACACAGTAACAATGGAAAAACCTAACAAACTGACAGCTCCTTACAGTTATGTGGTAATGATGAAAGATATAATATTATATCGACATTAGTTCATAAAAGAATATGAAATAGGCAATTGTCTCGATATATAAACTACATTGGAAATATTTACATCATTGCAAAGACAATTCTTCTACCATTTTACCAAAGTGCCCTTAGCTGTTAAATTTTTAGAACCAACTTATGAAGAGTAGCATTCCAAGGAGGAATTTCTGCAATTTTCTTCTGAATGAAGTGTTGACTCGTCCCTTTGGAACCTTAAATATATCATTATTAAGCTTGCATTTAACAGGGAAACACTTGAAATCAAGTTAATTTCTTTTTTAGCTTTTCGCAGAAACACTAATTTTTACATCTTGTAATGCCACCAATTGACAAACCTGAAAGCAATTTATGTCCATAATGTCAAACTTAGCCTTCTTCTGAATGACCCACCGCATTAACTGAACACCCATCTTAACCTGATGGAGAAAAAAACAGGGAAAAAAAAAATCTCAGTACAATGACTAATATCTTGAAACATCTAAAACCTATTTTATTTTATATTCAAACTACTTCAATTTGCACCAACAGCCATGCAGATATTAACAGATCAACTAAAAGGAAAAACATGACAGCATAGTTTTGGAAAATTATAAAGCATGGAATGATGTGTTACGATTCTTCAACCCGGTAGTCAAGTTAAAGATGAGAAAAATGCAACCAAAGAGGTAAGAAATGTCTGAATCAAATTACAAATCCATGCAGCAGACTTATTCCCATAAACACTAGCCAGTAGTAACTTCACAACTCATTCAAGATCAACAACTTATGTTATCTCATGCAACGCGGCAACAGTTCGATTACATCCTATGAAAATCTCTTAGAGGTCTAAGCCACTCTAACAGTCTATCCAACTTGGACAAATTTGTTTATAAAGAAAAGGCATTTGGGTTGGAGGATCTGAGAGAAGATCAAAGATCTATGGTGCTCTAGCATTTCTGATTCCACTTTGACCGGAACTCATTCCATTAAAAAATGGAACTCCCATTTGAATGTCTGAAAGAAGGGTCAAAATTGGAATAGATAGGTCTTAATGTCAAGAACAGAAGAACTACTCATTTGCCAACATATAACATTGAGAATTGGGAGAATCGACTTCACAACTGAAAATAGGCTTACATCCATGTTTAGATGTTTCTTGTACATTAGTTGTTTCCTCACCAGACTACTATAACATGGCATAAGAACATTCCCATCATGAAACACATCACCAAACTTGAGGTTCTTGTTTCCCCTACAACTACCATCAGAAATGACGTTAGAAAAACTACCGATAAAGGGGGCTTTGAGGTCATCAAATGGTCAAAACAACCAAGGTATAGTCAGCAGTCATTTTGAAACAAAATTATCAACGAATACACCTTTTTTTTTCTTTTCTGGTATGCATGCCAGGCTTAAACTCAATATAATTCTCTTGTATGTTTAATTATGAATGTAACCGAAGTAAAACTTCGGATTTTTCCAAATGCTACACTAGCATACTTAAAAAGAACCCAAAATCTTGCGAGTGTCCAATCACAATAACTAAGATCAGGTGAAAATGTGCAAATTACTTTAGATAAATGGCACATGGATACTACATCACAATGTACAGATAGGGCAGCCATATTAAAATTTAACTTAATTAATGGAAGTAACTAGTGAGTGAAATTTGAAATAATTAACATTAATATTTTTCAACATATGAAACTATGGAATCAACAATAAAATAATAAGAGCTAACTAGCATTATTTTCAACTACGAAACAAAACAGTAACAATATGAGAGAAGAAAGCACTCAATTTCCAAAGCTTTATTTATTTCTTTTTTTATGCATATGGATTCTAGAGGTTTGTTAACCCCACATGCACCTTTTCACAGAGCTGCACATACTAACCTGGAACATGTTAAGGGCATGGTGTATCAGGGGGTACCTACTGCATAGATGATCTTGCCAAAGAAATCAGATCAGACAATACATTAACAAAATTACCTCACACTATGTTGCAACAATTCAGGCAGACATTCATGCATGCACGTGGGTGCACAGGCACACAAACATACTCAAATGCCCACACGTACACAATCATGCATGTGCGCGCACTGACATACACGCACATCCACACACACAGTGTGTGTGTGTGTGTGTGTGTGTGTGGAAGAAATGCTAATCTGAAAATAAAAGATAAAAAACAAACTCGAATTGGGAAATACATAAGAATTTATATAGATAAAACAAAACCATGAAACTCATTCACCACCGGAAACAGACATTTGTCATTATTAAGTTTACTTGCACCATGTTTGGATACGCAATCGAATAGAGTTGTGGAAATTCATTTGAATTAGGACAAAATTAAAAAAAGAAAAAAAGAAAAGAAAAAAATCAATCATCAATAATACAAACCAAAACATATAAAAACGGACTATTGCATTCAAACACTTACATCCTTCTCGGGCATTTTATCGAATGAGTAGAGGGCACACATAGAAACGGACTATTGCAATATACATTTTTCATTAATCCGGTCCACAATACATGAAGAAATGCCCCGTTTAAAGAGATTACCTGGTTTAAAGAGACGGCTATGAAGAAATGCACCCTTGATGTGGAATAGATCTGCTCCAGATATCGTTCGTCTTTAGATGCCCTTGTAGGAGAGAACGGTCAGTTGCTGCTATGAAGAAAGGTGAATCGACGGCCAGCTCTTTGCCTCATCAAGTGAACCGTGTAACAACTCACGAAGGGGGCGGATTCGGCGACTGGTCAGCGGGTTCGATTCGTGGGTCCCACCATGGTGTGGTCCACCTGATAGTTGGGGAAGGGAGGGAGATGGAAGATTTTGGGGAGAGAGAGAGAGAGAGAGAGAGAGAGAGTTGGGGATGGGAGGGAGATGGAAGATTTTGGGGAGAGAGAGAGAGAGAGAGAGAGAGAGAGTTGGGGATGGGAGGGAGATGGAAGATTTTGGGGACGGGAGGGAGATGGAAGATTTTGGGGACGGGAGGGAGATGGAAGATTTTGGGGAGAGAGCGAGATGGGGACGGGAGGGAGATGGAAGATTTTGGGGAGAGAGAGAGAGAGTTGGGAATGTTTAGGGTTTTTTTTTATTGCGTGGTGGAGAGGTGGTGCCCCAGTGGCATATGGGCACACCTTGAAGATACCCTACCGCAAAAGAATCCAGCTAGCTCACTCATCAGGTGGGCCACACATATATGTTGTATCTCTTTTCCGTCAATCAGGTGGACTCAACGCTCAAAATCAGTTTTATCAACGATTAACATGGTTCCCATAAAGTGGCCCACCTGAGACGTGAATTTGCATTGATTTTTTTAATCGACGGTAAAGATGAGGTGTCGCAACTGACTAATGGTGTGGATGTCCCTCATAAAAACAGTAGGCCCACAGAGCTTGGTTGTTGCACGTTGGTGTGCACTTCCTACCCGAATTCGAGTGAGATGCCCTGCACCAAAAGAACCCAGCTGGCCCATTCATCAGCAGGCCACACACGTGTAAGTCATATATGTTTCGAGGCATTTTCCCCACCTAACATGAACATGTGGGCCCCACTAGATTTGTGGTGGTACGAATGTCCTCAGTCCATTGGACAGCATGAATCACAGGCAGACGGAGCCTTTCAATCTTTGAATTCATGGACACCGCGGGGCCATGGTACGTGAGACTCACGTGGAGCTAGAAGGGAGCAGGAAGAGAATAACCACTGCATGATGATGGAAAAATGGATGGATTGCGTGGATACATTGAGGTGGGTCCACCCTAATGCCCACCATAGAAACTTTCCTGTGGGCCCCACTATGATGTATCTGTTTCATCCATGTCGTCCATTAATTTATTATAATTCATTTTAGGCTTGATTCTAACAATGATGAGAAAACATTAGTGATTGAATATCTACTATTAAAGACCTCATAGGGCCTGCTGTAATGTTTATTTCACATCCAACCTCTTGATTAGGTGACACATATCTGGGTAGGGAATAAACAAATATCAGCTTGATCGAAAACTTCCGTGGCCCTTGAAAGCTTTTAATGGTTGGCGTTCAATTAACACTGTTTCTTGTGACGTGGCCCACCTGAGATTTCGGTCTTGGAGAGCTTGATGATTAGTTGGTAAATAGGAAATCTTATAATATTTTACCTGGGAAAACAGTTCTTAGGTAAAAGCCTACAATTACCTAGGAAATTAGTATTGTCGTTGGTAATTATCGCTTTTACCGAGGAATGTTTTCCTTGGCAAAAATGATCCTTTTACCTAGGAAACATTTCATCGGTAAAAGTGAAAATTACCAACAATTTAGTTACTTCCTAGGTAATTGTGAGCTTTTTCCTAGGAATTTTTCGTTGGTAAAATTAAGCAAAATTTTAAAAATCTATATATTTTTAGCCACGAAATAATCCTCTATTTACCCACAAAATTTGAAAATCGTCAATATTTGTCACTTTTACCAAGGAAAATTTCCCTTGGTAAAAAGCAGAGCAATAATTACCTAGGAAATTCTACTTTCGTTGGTAAAAGTGTATTATTACCCAGGAAATTCGTTTCCTCGGTAAATATTTCCTAGGTAAAGCTCATTTTTCTTGTAGTGAACAGAGTTTGTTTACTGACCCTTTGGGTACCCACCCTTCCTAGTAAGGCATGTTTCCACATGTGGACTTCATTTGGATTTGAATGATCAAAGATAATTTCCATAATCTCTATAGAAAGAGGATTTCCAAAATGGGGTGCCTGTTTGGAGAGCAAGTGAAATCTTCAAGTCCATTAGACAAAAGTCATTTTATTTCTTGCATAGGGGATTTTAACCATGGATAAGAGTAATGATGACAACGTGGGATCCCATATCGAAACAGCTAAACAATGGGAAACAATTTCCATCTTCCAAACATGCCTCTAATTTAATTTCCAGGAAAGGAGAGTAAGTATGATATGCACGCAAACATTTAAGCTAATTCCTCTACATCTATTGTAAAATAAGCTTATTATACGATTTTGCGTATGTGACGCACTATAATTTCTTCATAACATCCGCTCTGCCCATCATGTGTCCCCTTTGTGTTCTTCTAAGATCAAAACTCAGGCCTGAGTTTGGATTTAGGTTGTCCATGCCACATAAAATCATGCCTAAAACCTCCAAAATCATGTGGTTTGGTGTGCTCAAGTTTTGAAAGGGCCTGACTTTTCGGATGTTCATTCATCTTCGTGAGGTGCATCTTATGAATAAATTTGGATGGCATATTAAAAACAAGGTTCACTAACAATCTGAAATTTTTAAATAGTGGGTGCCACAATCAAAACCCTTCGTTGGTGGTGTGGCCTACTTGTTTTTGGATCCGACTGAATTTTGTGACATGGATGAATTAAAGGGACTTACCATATGGATGGAATGAATGCAGGCACTATGTCACGATGAGGGTGCACACAAAATTGGAGAATAAGCTTTTTTAATTATTTTATATTTTGAGACAATGTTGTACAGACGCTTTCATCTTGGAACCATTGGGAACGGTTCGGTTCCAATTTCACCCGAAAATCGAACTAAATCGAACCGTGTGCACCCCTAGACCAGACCTTTGATATAATGGCAAGTATGGAGACTACAATTCAGATCTGATGGTCTTTGTGGAAGTTACATCTGGCTACTTCTAGGGCAGTCAATGAGTCGGGTTCGGGTCATGTCCTATGGTACCTATACCCAAGCTAACTAGGTTTGGTTCTTGTCGGGTCCAGGTCTAGTTTTTTAAGATCTAGACCTAGATTTGATCGAGTTTGGGCATTCGTCTAGACTTTGGATCTAGGTTTTGAATTGGGTTTGGGACAAACAAGAGCATTTAAATGGTAGGAACTCTCGATGGATTGATTAAATCACATACATGTGTGCCACTTTGAATGTGTGTCATATTGAAACATTCTCTCTTAAATGTGTTTAGCTTAGGAAACCTCATTTCTTTTACGAGAATAATTAATATATACATACACATGCAGATATTCACTAGCCATCGTTGATACTCATTGACCATAACCGATACTCACTAGCCGTCACTGATACTCATTGACTACCGCTGATCGTGGATACTCACTGACCGTTGTTGCCAATCATCAATACTCACTAACCGTTGCCGATACTTAACAAATATCAACACCCTCGCCGATACTTAACAAATATCGGCAACGGTTACTGAGTATTATTGGTGGTCAGCGTATATCAGCGAAAACAGTCATAACTCTCTCGTTACATGTCCCATTTAATTAGGTGATCTTGTACTCATTGGGAATGTAATTTGATGAACTTTTAGATGACTCTAGAATCATCTCAATTGAACATCATTTAATTGATTTTTTCAAAAGTGGGCCCAAAGTTATTGTTGTTCGTCGATACTCACTATCGTTCTTAGATCCAATGAAAATGGTCATAACTCCCTCATTACATGTTTAATTTGGGTGATCTTGTACTTGTTGGAAAGGTAATTTAATAAACTTTTAAATGTCTTTAGAATCACTTCATTTGGACACCATTTAATTGTACAAAGTGGGTCTATTTTTTTGGGATCTACAACCCACATGGAGTTACTTTCATTACAAAATTCATCCCCTTCACAAGCTCTCATATTTCACACACACACACACACACACACACACACACACACACACACACACACACACACACACACATATATATATATATATATATATATATATATAAAGGGAACCACTACACCATCATCTCTTTTGCAAACTCCCGTCATTTGATAACCCACAAAAAAAGAAGCCACCATTATCTTAACCTATACCCACCTTTGCCCTCATAACTTTTACGTCAGAGATTGTAGTTGAAAATCTTCAAAAAAAAAAAAAAAAAAAACACTTAGAAGCTCATTGGAATGAAGGGAATAGTGACAGATACACGTTGGAAGCTCATCGAAGTGGGTTTTACAGAGGTGGCAACGGCCCTAACGGTCAAATGTCCTTTCTTGCGCAAGGGACACATCTATTGAACTCATTCCATGTCTTATGTGGGGCCCAATAGATAGTCTTGGTGCAGATCCAAGCCATCCACATGAATGAGATTTTAATTTCATTTCATTTGTCCAAGTTTGAGAGAAAAACTTATTACAGATGGACCACACTAGAGAAAACAGTTCGGAATTAACTCATAGCATTAATGCAAGCGTGGGCTAAAAAAAACTTTAATTTTTTTTTTTTTTTGAAATGACCTTACTGTGCATTCATGACTATCCGATTAAAATGAACAGATCAAATTAGCCGAGGGGTGGCCCCAATTATTGATTTATTTGGCCCACACCCTAATCTCAAAAGTTAAATTATGACTTACTAATATTAATAAGTTTTACAATTTTAGAAAAGTTTTAGTTTATTCATATTAGAACTCTTAATTAGGGTTGCGTTTTATTATTTAAAATCTTGTAATCTTATTTCAAAGACATACTTCAATAAATATTTTGATTTTTTCTTAATTCTTGTGGATTCAAGGTCCGTAGCACAAATAAATAAACAATAATAGAAAAAATTCAAAACTTTAACAACTTACAACTGGCAGACAAATATTAGTTTAAAATTGTATATGTTGAATAAAAGTGGGTCAAATAAAACCGCCCAAATTATAAAATATCCAATTTAAATGCATCAGCGAAAAAGAAAAAAATAAACTCTTCTTATTGTATCTCGATTGGTAGATATCTATTCGAACAGTTAAAAATGAAAGATAATTAGTCATTATTTACTGGTTACGTATACAATTTAAGTTCACAAGAATCATAGCATGAGATTGTTGATCAGCCCATCTTAATACATGAAAAGTGTATGAATCTGAGTGCATGTGTGTCAAGCATCATACACAGATTGAGTATGAAAGGTAGAAAATAAAGCCCTACAATTTGGTACGTGTGTTCGTCAATGGATGGGCAGATTTCCACAAACATGTGTTCACCCCGCCCCTTGCTTCTTACGGGCGGGGTCGGACGCAATCCGCTTCCCAGTATACTCCTCTCAAGTCATCAATGGCTTGTCTCGCCTGCTAGCCCAGCTGGAAGACGCCTTGGCGCTAGCAGGGTAGGTGCTTTGCATGACTAACCAAAATAATAATAATAATAAAATAATTAAATAAAAAAGAAGTCATCACGACTCGCGTGTACAGACTCGACTCGCGTACGTGAGATCCACGCCACAGGGAATGGTGAGGATGGGAGCACCCACCATTGAAACCTTCTTGAGAACACCGAAGGACCTTCATCCCTCCGCCGTCCGTCTCAGAAAGTTTCAATGATCGCTGTTTCCTTCCGTACTGTCCCCTTGTGTGGCCCACTCGAATTATGATGGCCTTGTTTTGGGCTCACATCCTAAGAACATCTGACGCAGCTGATGGACAGACTAGATGTGAAACACAAAACAAGTGGATCCGATGGAGCTTTTCGTTTCACGGGCTCACTGCAACAGAAGTTTTGGATCAAGCTGATATTTGTGTTTTCCCATCATCCATGTCCGTGCAATATTATGAACAGGTTGGATGACAAATAAGCATCACTGTGCGCCCCAGCAAGGTTTCAATGGTGGAAGTCATTATTCCCACTTTTTTTTTTAAGTAGCGTGGTCAACTTGAGCTTTGGATATTCTTCAATTTTTAATTCAACCCTTTAAATGATCTGGAAAAACAGATGGACGGCCTGGATAAACCACATACATTCAAAGTGGGCCTAACAAAGTTTACTCCGTAACTGATACGCAATCCGACTTCCACGGAACTCGCCGTGTTCTTTTAAGACCTGTTTAGTATTAAAAAAGAGAAAAAAGAAAATAAAAAATACAAATCGACTTTTTATTACTAGACTGGAAGCGGATTGCGTCCGACCCATTCAGACGTAACAAGGAACCCGCATATCTATGTGGAGCCATCACAATATATCTGTTTATCCAGGCCGTCCAACCCTTTTCTTAGATCATATTATGGTAAGAATAAAAAAAAAGCGAGGTAGATCCAAACGTTATAGTGGACTACACCAGAAATGACTACTCCATTTAATGCAACCTAAGCTTACTATTTGGTGTGGTCAATTTGAGGGACGCGGACACTTACAGGTTGAATGGAGGACATCTAGCTACTGAAGCGATGTCACCGTGTTCTGTGGGCTCCAGAATGTTGTATGTGTTGTATCCACACCGTCCATCCATTTGGAGAGACCATTTTAGGGCATGACTCAAATAATGAGGCAGATCCAAAGCTCAAGTGGACCCCACCACAGAAAACAGTGGGGACAATGACATCCACCGTTGAAAACTTCTTAGGCCCACCATGATGTTAATTTGAGATCCAACCTGTTCATGAGTTCAGACATATATGGAGGAAGAGAAAACACAAATATCAGCTTGATCGAAAACTTCTGTGGCCCCTAAGAAGTTTTCAATGGTGGATGTCATTGTCCCCAGTGTTTTCTGTGGTGGGGTCCACTTGAGCTTTGGATCATCCTCATTCTCTTAGCCATGCCTTAAAATGATCTCTCCAAATGAATGGACGGTGTGGATACAACACATACATCATGAGGCCCATGTACCATGGTGACGTCACTTAAGTAGCTATGTTTGTTACTCAACCTGTCAGTAGCTAATCCGCGTCCCAATTTGAGCGTTGAGGGAAGGGATGGACGGCATGGATAAACAGATATATAACGGTCGCCCCACACAGATCTGCCCGTTCTTTGTTAGTACGGGCAGGATCGGACGCAATCGAGCCGATTCCCTCGAAAGCCTTGTGCAGGAAGTTTATGCGCTGAGAACCTAGTAGGGCCCACTGTGATGTTTAAATCCACCCCGTTTATCTGCTTTGTGAGATCATTTTAGGACATTTTATCAAAATGAGCCGGATCTAAGACTCAAGTGGGCCGAAAATATGAGGATTGAATGTCCACAGTTGAAATATTCATGAGGCCACAGAAGTTGTAAATCAGGCTAATATTTGTTTTTTCCGTTCATCCCAGTAGTAATGAAGCTATGAACGGTATTGATGGCATATAAACATTATGACAGGAAGGTTTTAACGGTAAGAATTTCCCTACCCACGTTTTCATTTAGTGCCGCCCACTTAAGTCTTGGATACGGTTCATGTTTGGTATAATGTACTAAAATGAGCTCATAAAGTGGATGGGCGGAATGGATTTATCAAAAAGATCAAGGTGTGTCCTACCTAGTTACTGGAGGCTCCTGCACAAGGCTTTCGGCACGGAATCCGCTGGTATAATCCTCAAGTCATCAATGACGTGTCTCGCCTGGAAGTCATGAATGGCCTTAGGGGAGGTGCGTTGCATGCCAAAACAAAAAAAAACAATAATAATTATAAAAAAAAATCATGAATGGCCGGTAATCCACTCCATATTTGTCTCCTCACTTTGGCTTTCCTGCGTTCACAAACTCAATAATGGAGCTCCAGCTTATGAGCCTATGGGCATTTTGGTCATTTCTCCTTCTCTCTTCCTTCCACCTTCCATGCTTCTCCGGATCTGCCCCTCACTTCTCCAACGAAACCGATCGCTTCTCTTTGCTCCACATTAAACAACTGATAACTGAAGATCCTCTCCATTCCTTGAGCTCCTGGAACGATTCTCTCCACTTCTGCCACTGGCAAGGTGTCTCATGCGGTGGTCACCGGCATCCTCAAAGGGTCACCGCCTTGAACCTCACAGACCAGAACTTGGTGGGCCCCATATCTCCCTTCATAGGGAACCTCACCTTCCTAAGGAGAATCGATCTCGCAAGCAACAGCTTCAACGGACCAATTCCTGAAGAGATCGGCCGTTTGTTCCGCTTGCACTATCTCGGACTGGACAATAATACATTCATCGGAGAAATTCCAGCAAATCTAACCCACTGTTGGGAACTCAAAACCCTTTATCTTCACCGGAACCAGCTATTAGGGAGGATTCCAACTGAGCTTGGCTCTCTATTGAAGCTCACCAAGTTGATCCTTGGTTACAACAATCTTACAGGAAGCATACCGCCTTCACTTGGAAACCTTTCGTCTCTCACTTCCCTTTATCTCTCAACAAACAGTCTCGAGGGCAGCATCCCAGACGAGCTTGGTCGGTTGGCAAGCTTAAAGGGGCTTGGCATTTTTCAAAATGAACTGTCAGGTAGGATTCCGCCCCACCTATACAATCTCTCCTCTATTAATGTTTTGGACGTCGGAGAGAACAGATTGCATGGAAACCTTCCACCTAACTTGGGCCTCACTCTTCCCAATCTCCAAAGGCTTTACGCCGGAGCAAACCAATTCACAGGACCCATACCAATTTCATTATCCAATGCTTCAGGACTTGTACTTATTGACCTTGCGGAAAATAGTTTTAGTGGATCTGTGCCTACGAATTTTGGAAACCTAAAGGATCTCTACGTGTTAAGTTTGGGGGGTAATGAACTTGGAATTGGGAAAGCTCATGACTTGAGTTTTCTCCATTCTTTGACCAATTGCAGTAGCTTACAAGTCCTAGAGTTAGTCAAAAATCATCTCAGCGGTTCGTTGCCTGACTCCATAGCTAATCTTTCTACACAGTTGACAAGACTTTGGTTAGGGAGTAACAGGATATTCGGAAGCATCCCATCTGGGATTCAGAATCTTGTCGGCTTAACAGTGTTGGATATGGATTATAACTTATTGACAGGTACTGTTCCCATCGGTGTTGGGAAGCTTAACAAGTTGGAGGAACTGTACTTAGGTGCAAATGAATTATCAGGGCAAATTCCGTCTTCATTGGGCAACATCTCCCGATTGTACAAACGCAGTCTACATAAAAACATTCTATCGGGAAGCGTACCTTCTACTCTTGCTAATTGCACAAAGCTGCAATTCATATACCTCGGTAATAATAACTTCAGCGGTAGCTTACCCAAACAACTCTTCAGCTTTCCATCTTTGATTGTACTTCACGTTAAAAATAACTCTTTCACCGGTAGTCTGCCACTGGAAGTCGGTTACTTGAAAACTCTCTCAGTATTGAATGTTGCAGATAACAAATTGTCAGGCGAAATTCCAAGCTCGCTAGGCAATTGTCTCAGCCTAGAGTATCTCTTGTTGGATGGGAACTTCTTTCAAGGATCAATTTCTTCAACATTTAGTACTCTAAGAGGCCTTCGAATCCTGGATCTTTCACGCAACAATTTTTCTGGGGAGATTCCAAAATACCTGGAGGAGCTTGCTTTACAGTATCTAAATCTATCCTTCAATGATCTTGAGGGTGAATTACCAAAACAAGGGGCCTTTGGGAATGCCAGTCAAGTTTCAGTACTCGGAAATAGTAAGCTTTGTGGGGGTATTCAAGAATTAAAATTGCATCCGTGCTCTAGCCAAGCTTCCAAGAAACGGGGAAAGTCTCTTGCTTCAAAAGTAAAAATCTCAATAGTTGTTGCTGTTGTCCTGTGTCTTATCTTACTGTCATGTTTACTCGCCACTCGTTATTGGATAAGAAAGTCGAGAAGAAAGCCTATTGCTGTGCCTTCTGTGGAGGATCTTTTGCTGAATGTATCTTACGCGGAACTCTTTAAAGCAACAGATGGGTTCTCTTCTGCAAATGTGGTTGGCACCGGAAGTTTTGGCGTTGTATATAAAGGGGTTCTAGATCGTGTTGGAACTATGGTAGCAGTGAAAGTCTTCAACCTTCAACAACTAGGAGCTCTAAGGAGCTTCGTGGCTGAATGTGAAGCCTTGAGAAACATTAGGCATCGGAATCTTGTAAAGATCTTAACTTGTTGCTCAAGCATTGATTTTAAGGGTGATGATTTTAAAGCTCTTGTTTACAAGTACATGCCTAATGGAAGTCTAGACAAGTGGTTGCACAAAGAAGGTCATGACCAGCTGGGAAGGAACCTGAAGTTTATTCAAAGGCTGAACATAGCTATAGATGTGGCTTCTGCACTGGATTATTTACATAATCATTGCCAAACCTCAATCATTCATCGAGATTTAAAGCCGAGCAACATTCTTCTTGATGATGACATGATTGCTCATGTGGGAGATTTCGGGCTGGCCAGGTTCTTATCTGAGGTTGCTCAAACTAGCTCGGTTGGAATGAAGGGATCTATTGGGTACATCGCTCCAGGTAACAATTTTATCTATTTCCACGCGCACACCCTAGCACCATACTCCCAGTCTATTTGCTTGTTGGATGCTAGACCTGCGACCAAAGTAGGGGTCATCTCAGGTGAGCGCCACCATGAGTTAGGTCAAGGACTAAAAAATCAGACTGACCTCTGATTTAAGTGGGACACCAAAAGAAAAAGTTAGGAGAGAGACTCCAACCTTGATTTTTATAAAGCCCACTATGATGATAATTTGCAATTTAATCCAACCGTAGATGGAAACTAAAATTAGGCCTGGCCCCAAAATAGGCCCATCCGCAATTCAGTTGGGCCATGTGAAGTAAAACAATTTGTAGGGTGAGTTTTGCCCTTTGCACAAATTCCACTCGTATGGTCCACTTGAATTATGGATGGTGCTGATTTATGAATCCTTGACCTAAAATGCCGTGACTGCTAGTGGTCGGGGTGGAATTCACATAAACATTATGGTAGGGCCCACCCGAGCCACCAACTCCTTTGCTCGCAAGGATGGTCTTGTGGGACCATCACCCTCTCTCTCTCAACCACAAGTTATGGTCCACACATACCCTACAAGTTCCTACTTGGGTGTGTGGGACAAGGTAGCCCCAACTCATTAGGGCAGTTTTAAGAGGCATGTTAGCATTATTTTGCCTGTGGACTAAACTTGTTATTTTTAATAGTTACAAAATTACAATAAGGCTTCAATGAGCATAGATACCAATTAACATACAAAATTACACAGTGACTGTATATATATTTAGATGAGAAGTGTTCACATAGGATAATGTTGCATGTCCACTTTCACATGCATGCTTTACATGCAATGGTTTCTTTTCTAGCGATTAACTCTCACATCTTCTCATTTTGTGTGGAAAATATGAGCCATATAAAAGGTGGCTATGCTATAAAGTGAACATTAGACCAATGGAGATCTTAGGTGAGCCATAGTCATATTGTGAGTCAGACCATCGGTTCTCTTCCATAATTTCAATGGTTTGCCTGGTGAATGTACCATCCTAACTTTTTTTTTTTTTTTTTCTATATCCAAGGTCATCTTTGTGGTGCATCCCACCCCCTGCGTGGCTTGGATTTTCTACAAAAATGACACGGGGAAGGGAAATTGTTGTAAGTAAAAGTATGCTTCCTATGTCAAATTTCTCAATATAAAGTTGCCTGGGTTATTAGGTGGATGGATTCTCTAGGTGGCACATGTACCACAATGGCACACATGCGATTGTGGCACACGCTCATAAAATCACAATCATCCATGAGCTCGGGCCATTTCAGTTTTCAAGCATGCGTTGTGATAACACATAATGCTTCCGGGTTAAAATGAAACACTAGTCATGTTTTTCTAATCTTCTAAATTTTTCCATACATTTGGCTGAATAATGGAACTTCTTACCGTATCTTCCAAATTTTCCCATACACTAGTTATGGTATTTTTATAGTGGGTTCCACCTGTTGAATGGCTTAGGTTTTTATACGCCCCACTTATGACCAATGCCTATTCCTTAGGTGGGCTCTAGCAAGCATGTTGCCTTGGCCCGATCATTCTTGTGATCAAGTAGGCCACTCTTGTACATTAAATGTGAAGCACTAATAAATCTTCTAATTGTTCTCTTTTAGAGGCATTCAATTTTCATGGAGGGATAAACTGAATGGTCAGGTGAAATGTCATCTAAACACTATGAAAGTCCTATGGCCCAACAATCAGTTGGGCCACAACAAAGTGGGAGGGGATGCCCACCCTTGATTTGTACCGGAGCTCACCTAAGTTGCAAAACAACACCATTTTTTTTGCCCAATCCTTCATCTAATCTAAATGAAAAGTCAATGTGAATTGGGTTGTGTATTACATCACGTGGAATGAGGCTACAAGCACATATGGAAGCCTATTACACACCATGCATGTCTAAAAGTGGTACATGAGTGCCATCTAATCCATTAATTGGGTGGACCTAGTCAAGTACTTAACTTAGACCAGATTCAGACCTGACTTGACCTTAAATCAAAACAAATGTACAAGGACCTGATAGATACCCAAGCCCAATTTCATCTGGATCCAAGTCTTAAAAAAATGACCTCAAATTTGAAGGACCCACATGCAGCAAGATTCAAACTTGGTGGCATCAAAATCTTGTTAATTTTAAAGATCTAGATGTACCAAGCAGTAGTCACTTCCACCCCACCTGAATCACACCATAATGAGGTATAAAGAATTCTTTTTGATAACATCTTTAGTTAAGATATGTGTTACAAATGAATCACACCATAATAAGGTATAAAGAATTCTTTTATGACAATATCCTTAGTTAAGATATGTGTTACATAATCACAACAATAACTCATATGTTCACTTGATGATAGAGGTGTTAAGTTCTTCATTATAGTAGTCTTGTTCAATGTAGAACATCTTTGTAAGAACTTACAAGTTCATAGCATGCTATTAATTTTAGAAATTTAGATACCTAGAATAGAAAAATGCCAATTACTTGTTCAAATAGAATATTCCTCTCTCCCTCTCTCTCTCTCTCTCTTTCTCTCAAAATTCAACCTTTAATATTATTTATCTAAATGGTCACTTACATTCCAATATGAGATGTATATATTACAGAGTATGGGATGGGCAGTAAGGCATCTACACAAGGAGATGTTTACAGCTATGGAATTCTTCTATTGGAGATGATCACTAGAAAGGAGCCAACCGATGACGTGTTTAAGGACAATCTAAGCCTTCATCATTTTGCTGAGTTGGCTTTGCCTGAAGGAGTAATGGAGATTGTTGATCCACAACTGCTCGAAGAAGAAACTGAAGTTACTCAACATAATGAAAATCATGTCGGTAGAAGAGATAGAATGCATGAATGCTTGATTTCAATGGTCAAAATTGGTGTGTTGTGCTCTATAGAATCTCCAGGAGAACGAATGTGGATGAGAGATGTTGTTACAAAAATGCATGCGATCAAGGACTTTTATCTTGGGGTCGGGATTTACCGAGACAGACAAGTTAGGTCGAAAATATTATATGAAGGTTCGTCTTACCTTAGTCATTACTAAGTTATTATTGATAGTTATGTTGAGAAAGATTTCAAAATAAAATTAGTTTGTTAAATGCTTTTCTAAACAAGCTCTTGATATATTTAGCCTTGGCATAAAAGTGTGCTTGTATTGATAATGATTATATGAGAAGATGTGTTTCTTTTTCTTTTTTCTTTTTATATTGTATTGGGCCAAGGGAGATTGTATCATAAATTTAATAATAATAGAAAAAAAAGACATCATCTCATCATAATAAGAATACCATTGAGTTACATAAAAGTTCAATTGCTAATATATTTTATACAAAAATTTTAAAATGATATTTCAATTTTAAGGAACTATTTTAGTTGTTGGACTACCAACTTCCAACTTGATATTAGTCCGACAAAGCATTCATCCAATGAGTCCCATGATGGATTTGGCGCACGTGCGCATGAGCACACACACACAAAAAGTAGAAAGAAAGAAAGAAAAGAAAAGGAAAAAAAATTTATGATCCAAAATACTGTATCATCATTACTTATACATCTTTATAAGTAAGATGGATATTGATGTTAAATCTATGGAATGATGAAGGCTGGCCAGACATAATCAATATTTTGAATAGGCCTGAGCCAACCGCAAGCATGCTCATTGCAATCCTATGTCAGTTATTTGGCCCACTAGTTGGACCAAAAAACTCGATGGGGGTGATGAGTGACCTGAAGGCTACTTTTGGTGTTGTAATATTGCTTATGATGCATGGCAGGTGGTTAATCGACCAGAGACTGCTTGTGATGTTTGGGACTCGTTCCTAGCTTATGCTTTGTATTGATGTGATACATTATTTTTTTAAAATTTTTTTATGGGTTAGTTCACACACCCCATTGTTAGTACACCCACCCACCCTTGTTAGTCACATCACAATGTTAGACACCCCACTATGGGAATCGATACCATGACCTAGTGTTGAAACGAGGCTACCTCAGTATGATGTGATACTTGTTTTCAAAACCCTTTTGCCTGGTAGCAACGTTTTGGGGTCAACGGTGGTGTATGTGTTTTCCAACAACACCTTCCATCTGTTTTGCCAGGCATGAGTCCAAAATAGAAGCAAATCCAAAGCTCAAGTGGACCACACCACATGAAATGATAGTGATTGAACACCCCACCGTTAAAATTTTCTCGTTGGCCACAAAAGTTTTAGATCAAGCTGATATTCATGTTTCCCTTCATCGAGGTCTGGGTGACCGATGAACAGGTTGGGTGGCAAATAAGCATTAAGATGGGTCCTACCAAAGTAATCCCCACGGTTTCCTGTGGTGTGGTCCACTTGACCATTAAATTGCTTCATTTCGTAAAGAGTGCAGATTGTCTGTGTTGAAAGCACAGCAAATTCGAGAACCAGCATTGGTCCACGTCATCTCTGATGAATCCAGCTGGCAAGATAAGTGGGAATATTTCTCTCTTCCGGATAGATTGCCTACTACCGATCATAATTTTCAACGTGTGGAAGTTATCCGGGTCACCATGATTTTGTTGTTCGATCCAAACAGTCCATCAAATTTTCCACATAATTTTAGATCCTGATCAGAAAAATGAGATACATCCAAAGCTCAAGTGGATCACACCACATAAAGCAGTGAGGATTGAACAAACTACCATTGAAACCTTCTTAATACCAATGGTGAGGCTTATTTGCCATCTAACTTGGTCATGAGGTCACCCCATACCTGGATGAATGTAAAACACATGCAAATACCAGCTTGATAAGAGCCGTTTGTGGTACCTAGAAGTTTTCAACGGTAGAATCAATTCATACTGTTTCCTGTGGTGTGGTCCATTTGAGCTTTGGATCTTCCTTGTTTTTAGGATCGTTTCCTGGAATGATCTAAAAAATGGATGGACAGTAGAGATCTAATAAATACATCATCGTATGGCACACGTAAATTTCACACATGAAGAAATTTTGCTGCTGGATTAAGAGAAAAAAGGACAGCGTTGACATGTGGAACATCTGTGGACCCTATCATGACTTATGTATTAGATCCACACCGTCCATCCATTTTTTCATACCATTTAATGCATGAAACCAAAAAGAGGCAGATCCAAGGCTCAAGTGGGCCATACTACAAGAAACAGTGGGAATTGGAGACCTACTGTTGAAAGCTTTTAGGGGCCACAGAAGGCTCTCATCAGGCTGATATTTGTGTTTTCCCTTCATCCAATTCTGTGTGACCTTTATGAAGATGTTAGATGGCAAATAAACCTCTCAGTGGACCCTAGTACAGTTTCAACTCTAGTCGCGCAATCCCTGCTGCTTTCTATGCTGTGGTCCACTTGAGCTTTGGACGTATCTGGTTTTTGGGCTCTTGATCTAGAATAATCTGGAAAAATTAATGGACGGTGTGGATCTAACACATGAATAATGGTGGATGCCAAAGAAATTAAACATGGTAAAGTGGGGTTGTGTAGTGCACAATCCATTCCGAGAGAGAATGAATCCGCATAATGAGACGTACCAATTAGAAGCCATGGCGCCGGACTTCCGTGTGCCGGATTGTGTTGAAAGGAAAGGAAATTGCAGTGCCGTCGGGTCTTCCCCCAATACCTGAAATTTCTCTCTTCCCATTACATTGCCTACTAATAGCACAACTTTTAACGTGCAATACTTTGCAGCCCCTCACCATAACCTTTGTATTACATTCACACCATCCATCAATTTTTTCAAATAGGTTGAGAGCTTGATTCCAAAAATGAGGTACATCCAAAGCTCAAGTGGACCACACCAAAGAAAGCAATGAAGATTGCACAAACTGTGGTTGAAACCTTCCTAGGGCTAAGTGTGAGGCTTATCCAACATCTAACCTGTTCATAAGGCCACCCATTACTAGATGAAGGTACAACACAAATATCTGCTTGATCAGAGTTGTGTGTGGCCTAAAGAAGTTTTCAACGGTAGCATCAATTCTATTGTTTCCTATGGTGTGTTCCACTTGAGCTTTTGATTTGCCTTGTTTTTAGGCTTATTACCTAAAAAGATCTGAAAAAATATATGGACGGTGTGGATCTCAGAAATAAATCATCATGGGCTGCATAAATTTTCCATATCGCTTGGAGAGAAGAAAACCAGTTGAAATGTGGAACTTCCGTGGGGCCATCATGATGTATTTATTAGATCCACACTGTCCATCCATTTCTTTTCATACCTTTTAGTCACAATGTCAAAAACAAGTCAGTTCCAAGACTCAAGTGGGCCACGCGACAGGAAAGAATGGGAATTGAATGCCTACCATTGAAAACTTCTTGGGGCCACAAACCGCTATGATCAAGACGATGTTTGTGTTTAACCTTCATCAATGTCTGAGTGACCTTATGAAGAGTTCAGATGGCAAATAAACCTCACAATGGACTGTAGGAACGTTTCAACGTTACTCGTTCAATCCCATGCTTTTTGTTGTATGGTCCACTTGAGATTTGGATGTGCCTCATTTTTTAACTTAACCTTTAGAATAAAAAAAAAAAATTGATGGACGGTGCAGATCTAATAGATAGATTGTAACTAGGCCAAGAGAAATTCCACACGGTAAAAGTGGGGTTGTGTAGCACGCAATCCATGCTTGAGAGGGAAACTCGGCTTGTTTTGTGAGGTGACCTTTTTAGTGGAGCGGATTAGGTGAGACCCGGATCCAATTTGCTTGTTTGATTCAATTTGATTTTTTATTCAATTTGCTTGTTTGATTCAGTTTGCTATTTGTATTTGACTTTGCTTTTGCTGTCAACCCTCCTATCCCAACACTGAGATGGTTGGATAACCAAATAAATTGATCGGGAATGTTCATTAGGTCTTCTAACTATTTCAGGGGGCTGCAGTGAATACAAATCACAACAATTAGATGATTCACCTGCCTATCAGTTGACCTCGTTTTTTAAGCCATTTATATTTGGAAGACATGGATGGGATGGTTAGGATTGCCTGATAAAAGTGATTCCTTAGCATCATAACTGATTCACAATGGGCTTCAACAAATAGACGGCCAAAAAAATTATTGTCGCTATTTTATATAAATGATCCTGACAGTCCATTTGATAGGCTATTGATCGAGTGATCGGGCCCATCCAATTGAGGGATTTTTCATGGTCTACTGTGAAATGTGTGGTTGACCTAATTACTAGTACATATTGATGAATGGAATTGCCCCCATTGGCTAAAGGCAACTAGGAGCATCGTAACTTATGTTGCTGTGGGAGCACCACATCATTTCTTGTGTATTCTTATGGTAGCAACTGTAAGTAGCAACAACTCAAGCAACAAAAGGAAATGATAATTCAAGCTTCCTATTTAGCAACTTTAGCAAAACATTTAAGAAAGATTAAAGAAAGAAAAACCATGAAATTGTTACATGGAGGAAGATAGCCAATATATCCCTTTTAAGTACGGACAAAAGCTCATCTATAGTAAAAACTTATCAGAAAAAACTACAAAATCTTACTTTCGGACATGTTGGTGTTGGACACAAATTAGCTGCTTTCGGAAAAAAAAATAAAAATAAAAAGCTTAGTTTTACACAGCTTTCGTAGTTATACCAAAGCACGCATCATTGCATCGATGCCAAGAACCAATGCACGTATTTGGGTCCAAGTTACATATGAATGAATACAGAAAATTCAGTTGTAGATGAGCATAAACCAAACCATCCAGCCAAAATCAATTTTTAAACTTGATCATTTGATTTAGCATGTGAATTTCACAACCAATTTGAGACACCTTATATTAACTTGAAAGATATTACACAAAGGATAACGCCAATGAGTGAAACTACCGCCAACATGCACGATAGGGATACATGTCACTTTCCTTCACCATTTGAGCAGCAAAAACAGAAAAACAAGAACATGAATAAATGATTAAAAAAAAAGAAAACCCTAGTAATACAGGAATATTTTGAATTTCATATGAAGTTATGAATGCAAATTATTTTCATCTGCTTCTTGCAGAAGCACCAGCCAAATCCAAATATAAACAACAAATAGTGAAGAACAAGAAAAAATGATGAAATGTGTTGTTCACAACATAGGAACTCATAAAGTAACTTGACATGTGCAACTGCCTTTTCTAATAGTAATAATGTTATTATTGCCTAACAAAAAGCCAAAATGAAAAGAAGGAGATTGTGAGGGTCCACCATTACGGACGCGGATAGCCTGCGGCTTTACGCAGGCATCTCCTGTGCTCTGAATCTAGGTGGGCCCCACCGTGATGTTCATAAGAAATCTACGCCGTCCAACCGTTTTTTGAGATCATTTTAGGTGTCGTGACAAAAAACGAATGGGATCCAAGACTCAAGTGGGCAGAAACCTTGACGATTGAACTTCCACAATTGAAATATTCGTGGGGCCACTGAAGTTTCAAATCAGGATAATATTTGTGTTTTCAGTTCATCTCAGTAGGAATGACATTATGAACGGTATGGATTGGATATAAACATCGCTGTTGACTCCATATAGGTTTCAACGGTAGAAATTTCCCAACCCACCTTTTGCTTTATTGCGGCCCACTTGAGTCTTGGATCCCGTTCATTTTTTTTTCGCAATGCCTAAAATGATCTCATAAAATGGTTGGACGGTGTAGATTTCTCACAAACATTACGATGGGGCCCACCTAGAATCCGAGCGTAGGTGATGCCTGTGAAAGGCTTTCGCAGGCAATCCGCGTCTAAACTAGCCTAGTAACCTATGAAACCTTTCCTTCTATAATTCACAAACAGATTACGACCCAAATACCCAACATATCCATACAGAGGCTGGTTCCCCAGCAAGCGCTCGTCAGTTAGCTTTATCTTACAAATGTTTGTATTTGTCACATTATAGGTCGTTTTTCAAATCTAATCAGTTCACCACGTCTCTCTACTCGTTTTTCGTTGGGGGTGTTAAGATTAGTCCAATCAAAAAATAATGTGGGCGAGGTAAAACTATCCCCACCACTCGTCCCTTAGGCAAGGACATTTTTGCCATTCTAGAATTAAGGAAAGTACTCTCGCGAGAGGCAGTTGAAACGGGATTGAATTAGGTGAGACCTAGGATCCACCGTGGTCGGTGGGACCCCTCACTGTGGGGGGCCACTGTGATGTATATGACTACATCCATGCCGTCCATCCATATTGAAAGTTCATTCTAGGGCATGATCCAAAAAATGAATCAGTTTCAAATTCTAGATGGGCCATAGTACAGGAAATAGTGCTGATTAACCATTAAAAACTTACTGTGGGCGATAAAAACTTTGGATGAAGATGATATTTTTGTGAACTCTTCATCTAGATGTTTGTGACCTTATCAAAAGGTTGGATGGAAAATATTGGCAAATAAACATTCCATTGAAATCCATGAAGTTTTCAATGGTAGAGATTCAATCACGACTGTTTCTATGGTGTGGTCCACCTACGATTTTAGTCAGCTTCATTTTTTTGTATCATACCCTAAACTGATCTTTCAAAATGGTTGGATGTTGTGGATTTAAGACGCATACATCACTGCGAGCCCCACTGTCAGGGGTCCCACCCACCTCTGTGGATCCAGGGTCTCACCAAACCGCTCCCAGTTAAAACACTACTCACAGTACGGATTCTGAGGGAATCAATTTTTTTGTTACAATTCAGGAGCTTGGGTGGGCACCTCATGTCTACTTAAGATTATAGCTTTTTTTATTATTATTATTAAATCTACCCAGACCAGCATGTGTGGAAACTCGTGATTGGCGTAGGGCGCAAATATCAGGCCAGTCAATGGTTCGGGTGGACCACACAATTGGAAATAGTGTACACTATTTCCCTTCATCTAGGTAACCTAAATAATGGATAGGCGTGACATTTAGGCCCCAAACTTAACTTTTGATGTGCTATTTAATGGATGTAGTGGATTATATATAATCGCCACGGTGGGCCTTGTAAATATGAAGGGTGTACATTTTTTCTCAACCTTTATTTATGCTCACGGGGAGAGGATCAACTGTTACCCGTGCTACACATTAGTGGGTGTTACGCTAACCATGTGTGGCCACCTCAATGTATTTGTTGTATATCCACACCATCCATCTGGTATTTCATCTCATTTTAGGAGGTGATCTCAAATTTTGAGAGGATCCAAATATCAGGTGTACCATACCACTATAAACAGTAATGGATGACCATAACAAAAATTATGTGGGCCACAAAAGAGTTGGATCAAGATAATCTTTGTATTCTCACTTCATCTAGGTATTCTTGACATCATCACAAGGTAGAATGGTAAATAAACATTATGAAAATCTTATTATGGGCACTTTTGGAATTTAGAATGGTCAAGCACTTGATGACCAGTGTTTCCTTCGGTGTGTTCCACCTGAGATTTGGATCTGCTTGATCTTTGGGAATTCATCCTAAAATTGTCAGAAAAATGGTTGGATGGCGTGGATATAGAACACATCATTAAGGTGGGCCTCGCCATGTGAGCAACACCAAGTAAAGTATTTTTTGGACGCGGATTGCCTGCGAGAATCTAGGAAAAATGGTGCATGGATGCATTATCACCAATTATTTTCTTTATAGTAGTCAAGATGTGCGGACAACAAATAAAAATGCTGTCATAAGCTTCTATACTAACTCTAGATTCACAGGCAGTTGGCTCCATGATAAAATCCCATGTGGTACAAAAATACATTTTTCATTGGTGGATGGGTTGACCTTGACAAACCTGATTCGCCTGCACTTTTGTTCTGTTCATTGATAACATTGAAACATACTATTTTATAAATATTAAATTAGCAAGTATAGCATATAAAACATGCATCTAAGGAAAGTAGGAAAAAAGCTAACCTACATCAAGGAAAGTAGGCAATAGCATAACCATTGCAAAACTAGAAAAAGAGGACGCATAAGGATTCTATTATGATAAGCTTGTCTACTTTTACTGACCGGTTGCTCTAAAAGCTTGAGTTGTTAGGGAACGACAAAACAATGTATTTTAACCTCGGGACTTGAACACCAGACGTCTTGCTTTGATACCATGTTACTAACCAGTTGCGCTAAAAGCTCGAGCTGTTAGGGAACGACAGAACAATGTATATCAGGGGGTTTGTTGACATCTCCAACATCTACAACCATTCCCCAAAGTAGACAATAGTTTTAGACAAACTGAGTAGCAACACCAGATAATAATCCAAAAAAAAAAAAAAAATGAGTAGTACCAATTACCAAAATCATTTAAGACCTAGCTCAGTGGCCGATGTTAGATGAACAGAGCTATTGCCATAGAGAACTTGCCTCAATGAGTAAAAATAAAGGCTAGTTAGGATGCTCAGTTGGACTGAATACCAGGAGTTCAACTAAATATAGAAGCAATGACCAAAATGGAGGTGGGATTCCATAACGACCATCAACCCTGAATGGCAATTCCACGCATTTCATGCTGGTCATGAAATTTTGGTTTTGCTATTCAAATGGCATACGGGATATTCAAATAACATATAATCCATATAAGCCAAATATTTGATAAGAAAAAAGGTCTGCTTTTAGGTGTGTTGGCTGATTTATTAATCTAATAATAGGTTTAGCAAGAATAGTTGATCAGCATATCACAAAATGACATTGGAAGCAAAGGTATACCTCTATTCAACTACCTAATCGTTAATATTGAATGACACTCACTTCCACCTCTTTTCCCTTCCGTAGAAACAGTCCCTCACATTATTTCCACTAATCCCGATTTTAGCCAATTTATGTTTCCAAATGGAATCTTGTTTGGCTAGAATTTGCCTACAAACACACTAGTTAAAATTGGATTTCGCCGGAACCTAGATTTTAAGCTGGAAACAGGTTTCTAAATGCCAACCAAACAGGCCATCAGTTTTAGAATTGTATCGTTTCTATCATTTAAAAACGTTTTAAATCCTTTTAAATTAAAATCCTGATACTATGTTACTTACTGGTTGCGCTAAAAGCTCGAGCTATTAGGGAACAATAGAACAATGTATATCAGGGGGTCTGCTGACGCCTCCAACAATTCGAGCCTTCAACTTAGTTTACTCATTCTTCTCGAAGGTTTATACAATACTGCATGTGCTCCTTCAGTCTAGGCCTGTTCCAACAGATCATGAGTCTGTTACTGACCGGTTGCACTAAAAGCTTGAGCTGTTAGGGAACAACAGAACAATGTATATCAGGGGGTTTGCTGATGCCACCAACACTTCCCCTCACGTGTGGGTGGTATACGGCCCCGCACGTGATTCTTTGGGCTTGTATAATACCGAATGCCCTATAATACCAAATTTTGCAAACCCTAGGACGTCCTCCTCTAATTCCATGTTACTGACCGGTTGCACTAAAAGCTTGAACTTGAGCTGTTAGGGAACGATAGAACAATGTATATCAGGGGGTTTGCTGACGCCACCAACAGAGTCAAGAGAGCATCTTCAAAGGCATCAAAGTTCATCTGCCAATCTCTAAGCATTAGGAGGTATTTATACAAACCCAAATTCCTGATCAAGATTAATTGTAGACAATGCTAAATCTATCCTCAAATAAATCATCAGCACCTTCATCAGCTAGTAGATGAGAACTCCCAGCACTCATGTTTGCTCCACAACACTGCTTGAAATCATCCCTTACTCTAGAAACACAAAAGGTACACTCCTCCTTACTGCTTCATCTGCCACAACAAGAAAAACTGCACGACAAAGGAATAACAAATCAAATAAGTAAATGTCAGTACAAACAGACTAGAATGGCGTACGGATATCTTTCACATTTATGTTATCCCACTAAGCCAAAACAGCTTCCATTAATTTTGCTTTTAATAAAGAAGTGTATGCTCATCACCTTCTGGACCTTCATGATCAATTTTCTATTGATTATAGCGGGAGTTGTGAATGCATCTAGTAACTAAAACACTTCCAAAAGAGAGCTGGACCTTGTGATGGCATTAGGTGTGTCTTCTTGATCTACTCATTTCACGTCATTCTAATTTGGGTCTTCTTCTATTCCTCCAATTACAAATTGATTTTTTTTTTTTTGTATTTTTATCATTTTCTTTTTCTTTTTTTCTTTTTTTTTTCTTTTGAAGTTCTATGTGTTGTTTTTCTTCTTCAATGATCCAGACCGTGTTGGGGAGTCTTCAAACTATGCTCGAATGGGAGCTCCGACCGGCCAGACAGCGTAACCCAGATACTGTGAAGAACCCCCCCCCCCCCCCCCCCCCCCCCCCCCCCCCCGCGGACGTTTTACTCTTGCCCAGACTGGTCGGATGTGAGGCAGTGTTGGCTGTATCTCGCTGGACTGTTTTTTGTGAAGGCCGACCGGCCGGCTATATGCGCGGATTCCTTGCGCAGTCCGCAGTACTACGCAAGGTTCTATTTTCGAATTTTTTCCTATTTAAGGTGTTGTAATCCGACTTAGAGAGGTATCCCAAGGTGTCCAAGGTTTCTTATTCGTACTAGGAAGAGGGGAGAGGTTTGTGTGAGAGAAAACTTGGAGTTTTTTTTGTTTTTCCTTGCTTAGTGGGCTGTCAATCTCTGTAATCTTCTGATATTCATAGTGGATCGCTTTGTGACGTGGTTTTTTACCCGTTTTGGGGTTTTTCCACGTAAAATTCGGAGTCTCTTGTGGTGGGTGCTTGTGTATGATTGATTGCATCTTATTACTTGTTTGATTTCGCATTGCTTCACGTATTCGGCGTTCCGTTTCCGCTGTCGGCTCTTTCCCAACAAGTGGTATCAGAGATAAAGTTGGGGTGGAGTAGATTCGAATCTGAGACGAGAAGATGGGATCAAGCGCAAGGTTCGATATAGAGAAGTTCTCCGGAAAAAATAACTTTGAGCTATGGAAGGTGAAGATTGAATCTTTCCTGGTTTAGCAAGGAATTGATGGAGCTCTTGGAAAGCGACCCGAGGCTATGAAAGACGATGAGTGGACGAGGCTCGACAAGAAGGTAAGAACCTCAATCCTGTTAAACCTTATGGATGATGTTCTCTATCATGTCGTGAAGGAGAAGACTGCAGCTGAAACGATGGCGAAACTAGAAAAGGTTTATGCCAAGAAATCTCTAGAGAATCGCATGTACGTGTTGATGCAGTTGTTCACCTTGAAGATGGCTGAGGGAACTGAGGTGGAGGACCACCTGAGCACGTTCAATAAGCTGGTTTGCAAGTTGGTGGAGATCGATGAACCGATGAAGGATGAGTACCAAGCATGCATCCTGTTGAATTCTCTTCCAGATTCATATGAGTCGTTCAGGGACTTTGTGTGCACAAGGAGGGAAACCATAAGCGTCGAGAGTGTTATCTCAGCCCTCCAGTCGAAGGCGATGAGAAAGAAAAGCGATGACATGGCTTCCCGTTATTCCTCAGAGGCACTGGTTATGACAGGAAGAAGTTCTGAGCATGGAGGATATTCAAGATCGGGATCGAGGGCCAAGGGCAAAGGTAAGTCTAAGGTGAAGTGCTGGAATTGTGGCCAAGAGGGCCACATGAGAGGGGATTATCAGAATCCCAGGTTAAGGCAAGAGAAGTATGGAAATTCTTCTGAAGATGAAGCCAATACCGTAGAGGACGGTGGCGATTTTTGTGAAGTTCTGACTGTTTCTGGCAAGGGATCTCACGGTAGTGAGTGGATCCTTAATTCAGGGGCTTCATGTCACGTTTGTCCTTACCGGAGTTCATTCACGACATACAGGGAGTATGGTGGAGAATCGGTGTTTGTGGGCGATGGAGTCGCTCATAAGGTTGTGGGTGTTGGTACCGTGCGCATCAGGATGTTCGATGGGATCGAACGAGTCCTGGAAGATGTGAAGCACGTTCCCAAGATGAAGATGAATGTGATTTCTCTTGGTCCATTCGAGGAGAAAGGGTGCGTGTTTATCGGCCGCGATCGTTGTTGTGAAGTGATGAAGGGGACACTCGTGTGTATGAAGGCACTGAGGTGTGGCCATCTTTACATGTTGATTGGGAGTACAATTCACGGTAGAGCTATAGAAGAGGCAGCGAGATCCACGGTTGCTCGTATGTGGCAAGTGCCTAAGGGCCACATTAGAAGAGCGAAAAAGGGCGTGAATTTGCAAGGTTAGTGTCGATGGTGGCACGAGAAGCGGTGGAGCTAAGATTGAAGATGAGATGACGTTGCAATGATGTGTTGTTTCGACGTTTGAAGCCTTGGTGGAGTTTGTTGGGGAGTCTTCAAACTTATGCTCGAATGGGAGCTCCGACCGATCGGCCGACCGGCCGGACCACCCCCCCCCCCCCCTGGACATTTTCCTGTTGCCCAGACCGGTCGGGCGACCGGTCGGATGTGAGGCAGTGTCGGCTGTATCTCCCTGGACTGTTTTTTGTGAAGGCCGACTAGCCGGCTGTGCGTGCGGATTCCTTGCACAGTCTGCAGTACTGCGCAAGGTGTTTCTATTTTCGAATTTCTTCCTATTTAAGGTATTGTAATCCGACTTAGAGAGGTATCCTAAGGTGTCCAAGGTTTCCTATTCGTACTAGGAAGAGGGGAGAGGTGTGTGTGAGAGAAAACTTAAAGTTTTTTCTGTTTTTCCTTGCTTAGTGGGCTGTCAATCTCTGTAATCTTCTGATATTCATAATGGATCGCTTTGTGCCGTGGTTTTTTACCCGTTTTGGGGTTTTTCCACGTAAAATTCGGAGTCTCCTGTGGTGAGTGCTTGTGTATGATTGATTACATCTTGTTACTTGTTTGATTTCGCATTACTTCACGTATTCGGCGTTCCGCTTCCGCTGTCGGCTCTTTCCCAACAGACTGTTGATATGTGAAGCCCCAATTTGCAAGGACCGTCTTCTCATAATCTGTCAGCCTTTACCAAACCAATGTTTTTGTTGACTGGACGCTGACCTGTTTCTGTCAGCAGTTGGTTTGAAAATTATCAACTAATGGTCTAACCACTCTGCTACACATGTTTTTTATTGCCTGAATACTATAAATTAATTTATTTATATGCTTAGGATCATCTTCTTGGTGTGATTTTTGCACCATAGCCTGTCACTAGTTGTATGAAAGAATGGACGGTTCAAATTCGTGATTACGTATCCCACTCGTGCTTGAAAATCTTTAGAGACATTTCTAATGCAGGTGGAGACAAGCAAACGCTTTCCTATACACTTATGTAGAGGTTTGCTTGAATACTTCCCGACATATTACAAATTACAACAAGATAAGTTGGGACTATCTGTTGGATTTGAACCTAACACAGACCGTTTATCTAATAGGGCTTCCTTTGGATGGGGGATGCCCTAAAATGTTAGAAGATTTGGAGGGATGTGTTACATGCGTACAGATAGTTCGGATTAGGACTGGGCCAAGCTCTGTTCCGAGTCCGGCTAGAATTGTTCAATATAAGCCCAGGCCTACGACAAGCCAAAATAGTCCAGCCCAAAATGGTTATGCTGAACCCAAGCCTGAGACCAGGGGTTGGTCCACCCCAAGCGAGAGAGAGAGAGAGAGAGAGAGAGAGAGAGAGAGAGGAGTAAATGGGGATTTGTTTTACACATCGTATATGTTACGAAATGGCACTTGCTGGATTGATGGGCTATTGCAGACAGTCCAAACCTAGCCTGTTGAGAAATGGGCCTGAATTTTTATCTGAACCAAGCTCTCAGGCCTGATACTCCAACCCAAGCCAGCCAAAGAACAAACAGGTCAGCCTGGTCCATTTAAGCTAGTTTATTAATCAATCTAGGCACAATGTTGCAAGTTTGGATCCATCACCTTGACAAAAAATATACACATCCATAATTCGAGCAGAGTGGCAAAGGGTGAGACTAGTGGCCCACTTCTAAACAAACCAACTATTCAAATCCCAACCCGAGTTACATCCCATGGACCCGTGATCCGATCCTCAACTATTTGCTAATTAAGTTTAGAATTTTAGTGCATGATCTCCACCCATCAACAAGTTATTAGGCCCGAGCACCACTCCTTCGGTCCATTTTCTTTAATAGGTCTTGTTTTCAGGCTGAAACTGAAGTGCTGCCCAATAAGTACAGCTGAGCCTGAGTTAGAAGCAAGCCTAGCCAGCTGGCCCACAAGCTTAGCACAATCGGAGGCCCATTGTGCCCCCTAAATAAATATAGTGCCCCACACTTAAGCCTGGGCTGTACAAAATAAAAACTTCCAATAGACAGCATCACATGCCAAAGAAATTAGTAAAAGATCTGGGCCCATATCAAGCCTCAGGCCCACTCCTTTGAATCTGGCAGCACCAAAGATGAAAGGAGACTTCACTCTAAACGTAGAATCTGGGCCAGTGCCAATCTCACCTAATCCCGGTCCCCACTCCTTTGGAATTTAGCAGCTAGCACCCAACAAAAAAAAAAAAAAAAACAAAGACTTGACTCTAAAAGGTGTACTTGGGCCAACTCATTCAATCCTGGGCCCACTCCATGGAATCTCCATGCTCTCAATAAGAGAGGAGACTTGACTCCATTGGTCATATATAAAAATAGGATGCCTTGCAATTCAAAAACAATCTGTGTTCTTATTGTTAGATTTTTGAACTGAAATTCATCAATAGAGCAAAGTTATTAGCTTTTACAATGATGTCCCTTCTTTGGGGGGTACACTTGATCTATGAATCTGTCTCATTCTTTAGTCCATGCCCTAAAATGTTCTCTCCAAATGGATGGACGGTGTGGATACAACACATACACCACGGTGAGGCCTACATAAGTTGGTGACGTCACTACAGTAGCTAGATAGCTACTCAACTTGTCAGTAGCTAATCCGGTCCGACAACGTGTTTCTCGGTACTCTCTTTTCCTCACCCGGATGTTACGGCAGAGAAAAAGACGGTAGCCGTTAACGCGTGGAACGGGTTGCCTTGACCCGCTGTGCCCGGGGCTGTGTGGGTCCAAAGAGATGTCCGTGACAAATCCAATCGGTCCATCTGTTTTGAAAGGCCACAATAGAAGAACATTCTAAAATTCAGGCAGATCCAAAACCCGTGTGATGATCTGCCTGAATTTTAGAATCATATGGTATTATGATCTTCCAAAACAGATGGACGGAGTGGATTTGTCACGGATATCTATGTGAGCCCCACACAGCTCCAGGAACAGAAATATTTATGTGCTTATGCGGGAGCGGATTAGGTACGGCCAAGACATCACCCAACACAGTGCGGCCCTCACTGTGGGGCCCACCTTGATGTATGTGTAGTATATCCACACTGTCCATCCGTTTTTGGGGCTCATTTTAGGACATGAGCCTAAAAATCAAGCAGATATAAATCTCAGGTAGACCATATTACAGGAAACACTAGTGATCGAATGCCCACCATTAGAAATTTCCTAGGGCCCACTGGAATGTCTATTTTCCATCCGACCTGTTGATAAGGTCACACAGACCCAGAAGAATGAAATATATATATCAGCTGGATCAAAAACTTTTGTGACCCACATGCACGAAATTTTTAATGATCAATCACCACTGTCCCTGTAGCGTGGTCCACCTGAGATACCTCCCTATGGGGCCATCAGATCACTGATGTGGAAAGAACGAAACATGGGCACATGATCTGCACCATGGATCAAAAGGGGCCGTTGTAATACTTCGCCGGATTAGAAGATCCTAACTGTCCAATACTTGGTTCTTCTTCTAACGTGGAACGTTGCTGCGTAGTTTCCTTGGCATCCCATGAGAGCCACCAAATCTAAGCTTTAGGCCCATTGGCCCACTCATTAAACAGCCTACCAGAAGATGTGCACATCATCCGTGTGTTTTCAATTGATAGATGTACGAGTTCAATACTTTGATCTAGACCGATGAATTTGACTTAGTGGGGGTACAACTAGGGCTGCACATCTGCCCCGTTAACCCGCCCAACCCGCCCGACCCGACCCGGTAGAAATCCGGTCCGTCCCGACCCGGCTAAGAAAATGGTCCGGTCCCGAGTAGATGCGGTTGGACTGTTTTTAATTTAGGTACGATTTGGGTACATGCCAAACCCGCCCGACCCGACCCGACCATACCCCGACCCGTTCCACCCGACCCGAACCACCCCGTTTATACTAGTTTATTGCTTTTAGAAATTTCTATATAGCATTATCAATAGGTTGAATGGTCAATAAACATTAGGGTGGACTTTAGAATCTTTTAATGGTGGGAGTTCAATGATTACTGATTTTTGTGGTGTGGTCTACCTAAAGCTTTTATCTACTTCCTTTTTGGGACTATGTCCTATAATAATCTGAAAATGTAGATGGACGGCATGGATTTACAATATATACATCGAGGTGAGCCTCATGGTTAGGGTCTCAGCCACATGACTGGTTCAGGGTCTCATTGACTCTCACCCAAGCTGCGCTCATCTCACACTCATAGAGAGCGGATTAGGTGACATCCGGGATCCACCAAGGTGGGTGGCCCCTGCCTATGTGTCTTAAATCCACACCGTCCAACTATTTGAAAGATCATTTTAGGATATGATACCAAAAATGAAGCTAGCTCAAAGCTTATGTGGACCACGCCGTACAAACATAGTCCTAACCTGACCCGACCTGACCCGACCCGACCCGACCCGGTTTAGCATATAGGGTAGGGTTAGGGTTAGGGTTAACCCTTTTACAATTAGAGCAGGGTTAACCCTTTTACAATTAGGGTAGGGTTAGGGTTGGATCAGCCCAACCCGGTCACGACCCGGACCAAAATCCGGACCTTTAAATATATTTAGGTTCGGTCTAGGGTTGGGCCCAACCCGACCCGTGTGCAGGCCTAGGTACAACGTGGATGGGGCCAGGCCTAAAAAATCTCCCAGGTCTCTTCATTTGCACGTAAGTACCATCTTGATCCAAAGCCAAATATTGAAAAATATTAACTTTAGGGCCATCCTAGTTATGCGTTGTGCAGAGCCATGGCATTTTTGCATCTAGGCTTACTATGCGTTGTGGAGAGTTGTGGCACTTTAGGGCCAACGTGGATGGCCATCCTAAAGGACGGTTGCATGTCAATCACACTTGATAGTGGCCCCACACATTCTCCAACTTCTGATAATTACCGAAATCGGATTGCGTAGTGAGTTACTCGGTACTCATCAATGGGTCCTACTTCCCTCATCAGTGGAACTCGTGATTCGTTTCCCGGTCATCGACCCTTCCATGGGGCGCGGATTTCTGCGAAAGCCTTGCGCAGGAAGTTCCTGCGCTAGGAACTAAGGTGGGGCCTACAGTGATTTTTTTGATAAATCCACCCCGTCCATATGTTTTGGGAGCTCATTTTAGGACATGACAACGAAAATGAACCGGATCCAAGACTGAAGTGGGCCTCACTAAAGGAAAATGTGTGTAGGTAAATTACTACCGTTGAAACCTCCCTGGGGTCCAAAGTGAGGTTTATATGACATCCATACCGTTCATAGCGTCACTAATACTAGGATGAACTGGAAACACAAATATTATCTTGATTTGAAACTCCTGTGGCTCCACAAATATTTCAACTGTGGACGTTCAATCATCACGTTTTCAGCCCACTTAACTCTTGGATCAGATTCATTTTTGTTCTCATGTCCTAAAATGAACTCCCAAAACAGATGGACAGGATGGACTTATCAAAAAATCACTGTGGGCCCCACCATGTTCCCAGCGCAGGAACTTCCTGCGCAAGGCTTTCGCAGGAAATCCGCGCCCCCCTTCCATGTGCCTGCTCTCAATTGAGTCTTCCATGTGCAGGAAGGATCGCGACTTAGGGGCCGGGCCCCTCATGTGACGTCAGCGGACTATGTGTCCGAGGTCCATGTGTGTGGCACACGTGTTATAGATCCCTGCCATTCGTGCAGCACAGTGGAACTCGTAATCCACTTGACCGTTGGACTACCTCAATTTTTGGGCTAATACCTTAAAATGATATGAGAAAAAGGGATGAACGGCATGGATAAATAGATAAATCACGGTGGCCCCCACACATTACCATATCTTAGATACTCAAGAGAGTGCACGTTGTTGATTTTGATTCCACTGTCAACTTGTTTGGTTTAAGGTTGTATCTAAATTTTAGATTGGGAAATGGTTGGGCTTGGGTGAAGTATGTCTAAGTCTAGTTCACAAGTTATTCTTTTCCCTCCAATTTTTCCATTTAAAACGTCACATCAGAAGTAAGCCTCTTTTGCTTCCCACTAATTTGGAGTCTGGATCCTTTGTTGGCTTCCAAGCAGGAAATCCCTTCTTGGAGCCTTATCATTGGTCCATGTCATCACATAGGTCTGTAACCCTGTCACATCCTCAATGCAACCCGGTCACACCTCAGTGCAACCTGGTCACATGACATCATGCAGTGTGATGTAGACCAACCAAAAGGCTCCAAGCAGGGATTTCCTACTTGGAAGCCAACGGAGGAGGGGAAGGAAAGGCTTGGGTGAAGTATGTCTAAGTCTAGCCATGAGTTATTCTTTTCCCTCCAATTTTTCCATTTAAAACGCCACATTAGAAGGAAGCCTTTTTTTGCTTCCTGCCAAATTGAAGAGAAATGATGGGTGTGCTTCTTGAGGAGGAAAGGAAAGGGCAACATCTTTCACTTCCCTTCCACTTCTTCCAAATCAATGTAAAATGTCCAATCAGGTGAAACTCAATGTTTTACTTCTTACAGCTTAGTTTCCCACCGATCCAAACAGCAACTTAGGATTTTCCTAGATGGTTTTGGTGACATCCACATCTTCATGGGATGTAATTAGCAACGTCCTCAAATCTTTTCAATCACAATTGGGATGGCTGATCATTAATTCGGAGGTCCAATCAATAGAACTATTGGGAGCAAGCCATGTTACAATATTCACTTCAATCGAATGATCATAACCCTTTGAATGAGGCCAATTTGTTATACTGTCCACCTTTTACAAGCCATAAATCATATGGTTAGAGTCATCAAACCAAAGCGCAACTTGAGAATCATAAGCAATGCAAAGCGGGATCTATTGGATAGGTGGTTCAAGATTATGAATGTGCCTATTTTGTTTATCTGCTCAACCTCGACTGTCCATTTTCCATGTTATTGATTTGATGCTTAGGATCATCTTCTTGGCGTGATTTTTGCACCATAGCCTGTCACAAGTTGTATGAAAGAACGGACAGTTCAAATTCGTGATTACGTATCCCACTCCTGCTTGAAAAGCTTTAGAGACATTTCTAACATGGGTGGGGACATTAGCAAACCCTTTCCTATACACTTATGTAGAGGTTTGCTTGAATACTTCCCGACATATTACAAATTACAACAAGATAAGTTGGGACTCTATCTGTTGGATTTGAACCTAACACAGACCGTTTATCTAATGGGGCTTCCTTTGGATGGGGGATGCCCTAAAATTTTAGAAGATTTGGAGGGATGTGTTATATGTGTATAGATAGTTCAGGTTAGGGCTGGGCCAAGCTCTGTTCCGAGTCCGGCTAGAATTGTTCAATATAAGCCCAGGCCTACGACAAGCCAAAATAGTCCAGCCCAAAATGGTTATGCTGAACCCAAGCCTGAGACCAGGGGTTGGTCCACCCCAAGAGAGAGAGAGAGAGAGAGAGAGAGAGAGAGGAGTAAATGGGGATTTGTTTTACACATCGTATATGTTACGAAATGGCACTTGCTGGATTGATGGGCTATTGCAGACAGTCCAAACCTAGCCTGTCGAGAAATGGGCCTCAATTTTTATCTGAACCAAGCTCTCAGGCCTGATACTCCAACCCAAGCCAGCCAAAGAACCAACAGGTCATCTAAGCTAGTTTCTTAATCAATCTAGGCACAATGTTGCAAGTTTGGATCCATCACCTTGACAAAAAAATATACACATCCATAATTCAAGCAAGTGGCAAAGGGTGAGACTAGTTTGGGGCTAGTGGCTCACTTCCGAACAAACCAACTATTCAAATCCCAACCCGAGTTACATCCCATGGACCCGTGACCCGATCCTCAACTATTTGCTAATTAAGTTTAGAATTTTAGTGCATGATCCCCACCCATCAACAAGTTATTAGGCCCGAGCACCACTGCTTCGGCCCATTTTCTTTAATAGGTCTTGTTTTCAGGCTGAAACTGAAGTACTGCCCAATAAGTACAGCTGAGCCTGAGTTAGAAGCAAGCCTAGCCAGCTGGCTCACAAGCTTAGCACAGTCGGAGGCCCATTGTGCCCTCTAAATAAAAGTGCTCCACACTTAAGCCTGGGCTGTACAAAATAAAAACTTCCAATAGACAGCATCACATGCCAAAGAAATTAGTAAAAGATCTGGGCCCATATCAAGCCTCAGGCCCACTCCTTTGAATCTGGCAGCACCAAAGATGAAAGGAGACTTCACTCTAAACGTAGAATCTGGGCCAATGCCAATCTCACCTAATCCCGGTCCCCACTCCTTTAGAATTTTGGAGCACCCAACAAAAAAAAAAAAAAAAAAAACAAAGACTTGACTCTAAAAGGTGTACATGGGCCAACTCATTCAGTCCTGGGCCCACTCCATGGAATCTCCATGCTCTCAATAGGAGAGGAGGCTTGACTCCATTGGTCATATATAAAAATAGGATGCCTTGCAATTCAACGACAATCTGTGTTCTTATTGTTAGATTTTGGACTGAAATTCATTAATAGAGCAAAGTTATTGGCTTTTAGAATGATGTCCCTTCTTGGTGGGGTACACTTGATCTTTGGATCTGTCTCATTCTTTAGCTCATGCCCTAAAACGTTCTCTCCAAATGGATGGACGGTGGGGATACAACACATACTGAGGCCCACATAAGTTGGTGACGTCACTACAGTAGTGAGATAGCTACTCAACTTGTCAGTAGCTAATCCGGTCTGACAATGTGTTGCACGGGAGACTTTTTCTCGGTACTCTCTTTTCCTCACCCGGATGTTATGGCAGAGAAAAAGACGGTAGCCGTTAACGTGGGGAACGCGTTGCCTTGGCCCGCTGTGCCCGGGGCTGTGTGGGTCCAAAGAGATGTCTGTGACACTAGTGATGGAATGCCCACCATTAGAAATTTCCTAGGGCCCACTGGAATGTCTATTTTCCATCCGACCTGTTGATAAGGTCACACAGACCCAGAAGAATGAAATATATATATCAGCTGGATCAAAAACTTTTTTGGCCCACACGAAATTTTTAATGATCAATCACCACTGTTCCTGTAGCGTGGTCCACCTGAGATACCTCCCTATGGGACCATCAGATCACTGATGTGGAAAGAGCGAAACATGGGCACATGATCTGCACCATGGATCAAAAGGGGCCGTTGTAATACTCCGCCAGATTAGAAGATCCTAGCTGTCCAATACTTGGTTCTTCTTCTTAATACTTGGTTCTTCTTCTTACGTGGAACGTTGCTGCATGGTTTCCTTGGCATCCCATGAGAGCCACCAAATCGAAGCTTTAGGCCCATTGGCCCACTCATTAAACAGCCTACCCGAAGATGTGCACATCATCTGTGCGTTTTCAATTGGTAGATGTGCGAGTTCAATACTTTGATCCAGACCGATGAATTTGACTTAGTTTGGTACAACGTGAATGGAGCTAGGTCTAAAAAATCTCCCGGGCCTCTTATTGAAAATATTAACTACCACTCAAATTTACATTACTTTAGGGCCATCCTAGTTACGCGTTGGGGAGAGCTGTGCCAATTTTGCATCTAGGCTTACTATGCGTTGTGGAGAGTAGTGGCACTTTAGGGCCAACGTGGATGGCCATCATAAAGGACGGTTGCATGTCAATCACACTTCATAGTGGGCCCCACACATTCTCCAACGTCTGGTAATTCCCGAAATCGGATTGCGTAGTGAGTTACTCAGTACTCATCAATGGGTCCCACTTCCCTCATCAGTGGAACTCGTGATTCGTTTCCTGGTCATCGACCCTTCCATGTTCCTGCTGTAAATTGAGCCTTCAATGTGGAGGAAGGATCGGGACTTAGGGACCGGCCCCTCATGTGACGTCAGCTGACTATGTGTCCGAGATCCATGTGTGTGGCACACGTGTTATAGATCTCTGCCATTCGTGCAGCACACGTCCCACTTCTGTCATCAGTGGAACTCGTGGTCCACTTGACCATTGGACTACCTCAAATTTTGGGCTCATACCTTAAAATGATATGAGAAAAAGGGATGAACGGCATGCATAAATAGGTAATTCTAATAGGCCCATCGAGAATATATGTGTTTATCCATGCCATTCATTAGTTTTTCCAACTCATTTTAGTGGTTGAGCGAAAGATTGAAGCATATCCAAAGTTCAAGTAGACCACAACACAGGAAACAGTGTGAATTATAATTTCCACCATTAAAACCTCACTAGGGTCCACAGTGATGTTTATTTGTCATCTAACCTATTCATTTGATCATACAGAAATGGATGAAGGGAGAACACGAGTATCAGTAAGGTTCATACTCCTTCCAATGGTGTGGTCCACTTGAACTTCATATATGCTTTAATTTTGGGCTTAGTCCCTAAATTTACATGAAAAAGTGAATGGAGGGAGTGGATAAAATATATAAATCAAGGTGGCCCCACAAAATTTATCTGTACGCTAACTTATTACTATACTAAGGATGCCGATTTCCAGCAAATGCTTTTTGATAGAAGTTCGTGCTACCGGAAGCAATGGGGCCCACTAGGACGTTTGTGAGAAATTCACCACGTCCATACGTTTTTTATGATCGTTTTAGGACATGGGACATAAATTAGGAAGATCCAGAACTCAAGTGGGCCGCACAACAAGAAAAACTGGGTAGGAAAAATGCTTGCTGTTGAATCACTATGGGTCCACTGTGATTTATATACGCATCCATACCGTTCATAAGGTCATTCCTATTGAGAACTGAAAATACAAGTATATTAGCCGGGTCCAAATTTTTTGTGACCTTACGAATGTTTCAATGGTGAATGTTTTTAATGGTGTACGTTCATTCTCACTGTTTCCTATCATACGTACGGCACAGGATCTACCTCATTTTTTGTCCATGTCCCGATCTAGAAAAAAAATGGATGGAGGGGGAGGATTTTCCACAAACATCACGGTGACCCCATGTAGCTTCCGGTCGAAGTAACATCCTGCTAAACTTTTTTGGAACGGATTGCCTGTGTTCCACACAACACCGACCTCCGCGGTACGCGTGGGCCCCAACTTGATGTATGTGTTATATCCACACCTTCCATTCACTTTACAATATCATTTTAGGGCTTGAACCTAAAATAAGACAGATACGAATCTCAATTGGACCTCACCACATAATGTGGTGGGGACAATGATTTTTACGGTTGAAACCTTCCTAGGTTCCACCGTGATGTTTATCTGTCATCCAACCTGTTCATGAGGTCACATAGACCTGGATGAGGAAAAATAAATAAATATCAGATTGATCCAAAACTTCTATGGCCACCAAGAAGTTTTCAATGGTATATGTTCAATCCCCATTGCTTTCTGTGGTGGGGTTCACTTGAGATTCAGATCTGTCTCATTTTTGGGTCCATGCTCTAAGGCCCATACGCAACACAACAGGGAGGTCGATGGTGTGCGCTGGGCAATCCGCTTCCAAGTTTTCCGGCATGAAATCCGCTGGGAGACCCGGACTCACCCAAGACTGTGAGGCCCTTACTGTGGGGCCCACCTTGATGTGTTTTTTATGTATCTAATCGGTTCATCTGTTTTTCAAGAACATTTTAGGTCATTATCCAAAAAATGAAGCAGATCCAATTATCAGGTGTACCATACCATAGGAAAAAGTATATATTGCCCATTGATAGGCCACAAAAGTTTGGATGAAGCTTATATTTGTTTTTACCCTTCATGCATGCTTATGTGACCTTATCAACAGATTAGATGGAAACTAAACACTATGTAAACATTAAGGTGCGCTATAATAAGTTTTTAATGGTAGGATGGTCCATCACCACTCTTTCCTATGGTATGGTCCACGTGATAACTGGATCTTCTTCACTTTTGTGATAATTCCATAAAATGTTCTTGAAAAACGGATGGACAGCTTGGATACACAATAAATATATCTAGGTGGGCCCTACTATAAGGGTTGCACTGTTTTGGGTGAGTTTGGGTTCTCACCCGATCTCCCCTGGAAATCTGGGTCGCATTTGCGTGTCGGACTAGACTAGTAAGTACCCAGTCGAAAGTCTTTTTCTTTTTTTCTTTTTTATTCAAAATGATGATAACGCTCATGCAAAACTAAAGAGGGGGTGGGGAAGATTTCCCCTGTGATGTTACACGTGCAACCATTTCCAGGATAAGCTTATCTTACAAGAATCCGGATCCTCTGTTGAAACCGAGCAGAGGACCTTTGCTTCGCTGCTCTGATTGGTCCACCTCATCCTGACTGTGTCAGAGCAGCTCAGCTCTGACACTGTCAGGCTGATCTGGACCAATCAGAGAAGTGACGAGCAGAGTTTCTCTGCTTGGTTTCAACAGAGGATTCGGACTCATCTTACAAATGTTTATAGTGGATCCGGCCCGACAAAAAATGTACACATCCATAATTCAAGCAAAGTGAAAAAGGCTGAGACTAGTTTGAGTTAGTGACCCACTTCAAAACAAACCAACTGTTTAAATCCCAACCCGAGTTACAGCCCATGGACCCGTCACCCCATCCTCAAATATTTGCTAATTGAGTTTAGAATTTTAGTGCATGATCCCACCCATCAACAAGTTATTAGGCCCGAGCACTACTCCTTTGACCCATTATCTTTAACAGGTCTTGTTTTCAGGTTGAAGCTGAAGTACTACCCATTAAGTACAGCCGAGCCTGAGTTAAAAGCAAGCCTAGTGTGCTGGCCCACAGGCTTAGCGCAGACAGAGGCCCATTGCGCACCCTAAATATAGTGCTCCACTTAAGCTTGGGCGGTACAAAATAAAAAAGTTTCAATAGACAACATCACATGCCAAACAAATTAGTAAAAGATCTGAGCCCACATCAAGTCTCAGGCCCACCACTCCTTCGAATCTGGCAACACCAAAATACCAGTCCCCACTTTTTTTGGATTTAGCAGCACCAAACGAAAAAAGAAAAAACAAAGACTTGACTCTCAAAGGTGTACTTGGGCCAACTCATTCAGTCCTGGGCCCACTCGGTGGAATCTCCGTACTCTCAATAACAGAGGAGACTTGACTCTATTCGTCATATATAAAAATAGGATGCCTTACAATTTAACAACAATCTGTGTTCTTATTGTTAGATTTTGGACTGAAATTCATCCATAGAGTAAAGTTATTGGCTTTTACAATGATGTCCCTTCTTTGGTGGGGTACACTTGATCTTTGGATCTGTCTCATTCTTTAGGTCATGCCCTAAAATGTTCTCTCCAAATGGATGGACAGTGTGGATACAACACATACATCACGGTGAGGCCCACATAAGTTGCTGACGTCACTTCATTAGCTAGATAGCTACTGAACTTATCATAGCTAATCCGCGTCCGACAATGTGTTTCACGGGAGACTTTATCGACTTCTTCTCGGTGCTCTCTTTTACTCGCCCGGATGTGACGGCAGAGAAAAAGACGTTAGCCGTTTATGCGGGGAACAGGTTGCCTGTACAAAGATTTCTCTGTGCTTGGGGCTGTGTGGGTCCAAAGAGATGTCCCTAACAAATCCACTCCACCCATCTGTTTTGAAAGACCACGATAGGTGAGGATTCTTAAATTCAGGCAGATCCAAAACTCATGTGACGATCTGCCAGAATTTTAGAATCTTATGATATTGTGGTCTTCCAAAACATATGGACGGAGTGGATTTGTCACGGCCATCTATGTCGACCCCACACAGCTCAAGGAACCGATATTTCTGTGCTTACGCAGGGAGTGGATTAGGTACGGCCACGACATCACCCAACATGGTGCAGCCTTGACTGTGGGGCCCACCTTGATGTATGTGTAGTATAACCACGCTGTCGGTCCATCGGTCCATTTTTCTGGCTCATTTTAGGGTATGAACCTAAAAATTAAGCAGATATAATCTCAGGTGAACCATATTATAAGAAACACTAGTGATTGAATGCCCACCATTAGAAATTTTGTAAAGCCCACTGGAATGCCAATTTTCCATCCAAAAGAGAAAGGAAAAAAAAAAAAAAAAAATCAGCTGGATCCAAAACTTTTGTGGCCCACATAAAGATAAAAATTGTAATGACCAATCACCACTGTTTCCTGTAGCGTGGTCCACCATAGATACCTCCAGTTGGAAACATGGGCACACAATCTGCACCATGGATCAAAAGGGGCCATTGTAATACTCCCCCATGTTAGAAGGTTCTAGCTGTCCAATATTTGGTTCTTCTTCAAGTGTGGAATGTTGCTGCATGGTTTCCTTAACATCCCATGTGAGACACCAATACGAAGCTTTAGGCCCATTGGCCCACTCATTAAACAGCCTACCAGAAGATGTGCATATCATCCGTGTGTTTTTAATTGGTAGATGTGCAAGCTCAATACTTTGATCCAGACCAATGACTTGGTGGGGTACAACGTGGATGGGCCATGCCTAGAAAATCTCCCAAACTGGAAAGTCCAAACCCTCCAATGTTTCCCTTTTATTTAGTTGAAAATAAATGAAAGGGTTAGAATTGTAACCTAGGGGAGACTTTCGAAGTTTGGTATGCACCGAGGCTCATAAGATCAGTGGTCACCCAACCCTAGCTACATACATTCGATCTGTTTGGAGCCCACTAAGGGTGTTTGTTTTACATTTCCACGAGTGAATGCTAGTAAATAAATGCGAGTAGGTAATTATTATAATATACTTTTGTTCGATAGGAAAGAGTATTTACTCCTTATAAAAATGATAAGAAAGTATCGTCATATATTCATGGCCCCCATAGTGATCTCTGTGAAATATCTATTTTGTCCATCTGGTGTCTTAAGTATCTCAAATCCAAAACTAGTGTTTGCCCAATTCAATCAAACAGGGGGCTACACATGTTAACGATGGCCATCTGGGTAATTGATGTAGAGCGGGTCGCCGATTACTACATGGCCAAGATGGACAAAAAGAAGAACGGTCGGGGTACTCAGAAGTGATCTGGACCATCAGGACCATAAAACGGTCGTATCTTGCGATCCAAAATGAGTTTTTGGACATATAATATAAGATTTTAAGGTAGCTCAAGCTATTTTAACCACCCAACCCCGCTAAGACGGGTTACCCAAGTCGAAATCGCGAGATTTGACCAGATTGACGGTCTTTAGGCTAGTTTATTTTCGATTTTACTGTTTATAATAAGTTTTAATTCGATCATAACTTTTAATCCGCAGGGTTTTAGAGTTAGCGCCTAACATGAAAAGGGTTTTAGAATAATTAGTAGAACAACATGGTTAGGCTCATTTAAAAACTTTCTATTTTTGGCCGAAAACCATGAGTTCTAATAGGATTGAGAGAGTTCTATAAATAGTAAGTTTACTATTTATAGTAAGTTGCGTTTTCTAGGAGTTTGAGTTAGAATTGGAGTCTGATACTTTACCTAGGGTTTAGTTTCCTATTTATATGCATTGTAATTCCATTTTAGACATTCAATCAATTATTTGGAATTATTTTCGTTTTTTATCTTGTTTATTCTTCTCGTGGATTCGAGAACCAACCGGTGAGGAAGACGGTGATCGACCTCCCATATCCTCCCTGCGTTAGTGGTATCAGAGAGAGGTTTCTTCCTCAGGACGATGGCCTCTAATGAAGGGTTGGATCCACATCCGAAGGACGATGCTCCAAAAGACTATCTAACGGCAACAACTTTCGAAGCAGTGCAATAGGAGAATCGGTTGCTCCTACAAGGTATACAGGCAGCCCTTGATCAGATTGCTGCATCGCTAGCTCCGCCCCGAGCTCAGGGCAACCAACAACCACCAACGCTCGCTAAACGAGACAACCCTGTATTCGAGAGAGCACCTCAGGTGGATAATCATAGGGCGTCACCAGGCGATTTAGAACCAAGCGATGACGAGGTCGAAGACATTTTGGTACGACAGCCTGCGCTAGGGAACGATCATGTGAAACAAGCAAGACGAGATTATCGAGGCAAAGCTGATATTCCCAGCTTTAATGGCCTACTTCGAATAGAGGAGTTCCTCGACTGGTTGACTGAGGTCGAGCGATACTTTGACTATATGGATGTGCTAGACGACAAGAAGGTAAAACTAATTGCGTATAAATTAAAATTCGGTGCATCAGCATGGTGGGAGAACTTACAGGTTTTCCGCGCTCGTCAAAATAAGGCATCCATCCGAATGTGGCATCGGATGAGACAGCTCCTTAGGGCTCGATTCCTCCCTAGTGACTACGAACAAATTTTATTCCAGCAGTATCAAAATTGTCGACAGGGAAGTCGAACCATAGCCGAATATCTCGAAGAATTCCAACGATTGGTACACGGAATAATTTAGCAGAATTCGAGGCACAACAAGTATCACGGTTTATTGGTGGGTTGCGACTTGCGATCCAAGATCATGTCCAGATACATCTAGTCTGGACACTGAGTGAGGCCACCCAATTGGCCACCAGGGCAGAAACACAATTATCATGACCCCCTGCTCGACCCTATCCGGCAATACGAAACCCCATCATAGGGCTTATTCATGATAAAACATTGGCCAATGGTAAGGAACCTATTGGAGAGTGTCCTCAACCTCCTACATTTGCGAACCGGGACACGAGGAGCGGCCCCTCAAGGCCTCAATATGCAACTCCCACTACAGTGGGTCTTAGCAGGATCCCCAACCCATATGGTCAGTCAAGGCCGGACCATTATCTCCATTATGGTTAACCAGGCCATTGGTTGAACGTTTGCCCTTAACGCCCTGCAGCCCACTTCACCACGAATGAAGGTGGTGTAAAAGGGGAAGTAGCAAAAGACAACCCCGAATTGGAACAAGCCGATGAGGGGGACACAGAAGCTGTAGATTGGCTGACTGAAGATCATAGCGAGTCGCTAGTCGTGAGGCAACTACTTTACGCTCACAGGAAAAAAATGCACCCACAACGACACAATATCTTCTGCACAAGGTGCATCATACAGGGCAAGGTCTGTGACATGATCATAGACAAAGGAAGTAGTGAGAATATTGTCTCAAAAATTATGATGGACAAACTACATTTACCTATGACGAAGCACCTTATGCCTTACTCGATCGGTTGGATCAAGAAGGTAAACGAAACTAAGGTAACTCATCAATGCATTATCTTGTTTTTCATTGGTAAAATCTATAAGGACGAGGTTCTCTATGTTGTGGTTGATATGAAAACCTACCACATGTTACTCGGGCGGCCATGGTAATCGGATTGGGATATAACCCATTATGGACGGGAAAACATATACATGTTCACCAAGGATGGCTAAAAAGTTATTTTGGCCCCTATGGTATCAGAGAAACACCCCGAAGCTTCTAAAGTGGAAGGGAGCTCTCTCCTTGCCATTCATGAGTTTGCGAAGGAATCAAAGGAAATGGGCAAAGTGAATGCCATGGTGATTAAGGGCGAGAGTCAGGATCCTCCATTATCCCTCCAAGCCTTAAACCGTTACTAGACGAATTCAAAAGTATTTGGCCTGATGAGTTGCTCGATGAGTTGCCTCCCATGCAAGACATACAATATTACATCGACCTTGTCCCAGGGGCTAGTTTGCCTAATCGACCACACTATCGGATGAGTTCGAAAGAGCGCAAAATTCTACAAGGATAAGTGGATGAATTAATCCATAAGGGTCTTCTCAGGAAGTGCATGAGTCCGTATGCTATTTCGGCGCTCCAACCCCAAAGAAGGACAGAACCTGGCGCATATGTATCGATAGTCGCGCGATCAATAAAATAATAGTTAAATATCAGTGGAACTCGTATTCCACTTGACCGTTGGACTACCTCAATTTTTGAGCTCATACCTTAAAATGATACAAGATAAAGGGATGAACGGCATGGATAAATAGATAAATCACAGTGGCCCCCACACATCTGTCAGGTCCTTGCAACGTCCTAACAGGATCGGACGAATTCCGCGCTTTCTACTAGAGTCTTCAAGTCATCGATGGTCCAGAATCCACTCCATATTTGTCTCCTCACTTTGGCTTTCCTATTGAGTAAACTCTGAAGGGCCCATCGAGAATGTATGGGTTTATCCACGCCATTCATTAGTTTTTCCAACTCATTTTAGTGGTTGAGCAAAAGATTGAAGCATATCCAAAGTTCAAGGGGACCACAACACTGGAAGCAGTGTGAATTATAATTTCCACCATTAAAACCTCACTAGGGTCCACAGTGATGTCTATTTGTTATCCAACCTATTCATTTGATCACACAGAAATGGATGAACGGAGAACACAAGTATCAGCTTGATCCAAAGCTTATGTGGATCCCACAACTTTCTCACCAGTAGACGTTCAGTTCATACTCCTTCCTGTGGTGTGGTCCACTTGAGCTTCGAATATGCTTCAATTTGGGATTAATTCCTAAACTTACATGAAAAAGTGAATGGACGGAGTGGATAAAATATATAAATCAAGGTGGGCCCCAAAAAATTTAATCTGTACACTTACTCAGTACTCAATCCCGCTTCCCCTCGTCATGTCCCGTCACTTTACCGAATGATGCTGATTTCTTGCAAATGCCTTTTGACAGAAGTTCGTGCGACGGGAAGAAATGTGAGGCCCACTAGGACGTTTGTGAGAAATCCACCACGTCCATACGTTTTTTCTTATCATTTTAGGACATGGGACAAAAATTAGGAAGATCCAGAACTCAAGTGGGCCGCACAACAAAGAAAAACTGGGTAGGAAAAATGCTTACCGTTGAATCACCCTGGGTCCACTGTGATGTTTATACGTCATCCATACTGTTCATAAGGTCATTCCTACTGTGATGAACTGAAAATACAAGTATAGCAGCCGGGTCCAAATTTTTTGTGACCTTACCAATGTTTCAATGGTGAATGTTTTTAATGGTGTACATTCAATCTCACTGTTTCCTATTGTGCGGCGCAGGATCTGCCTCATTTTAGGTCCATGTCCTATACTGATCTAGAAAAAAAGGATGGATGGGGCGGATTTTCCACAAACATCACGGTGGATCCCATCTAGCTTCCAGGCGAAGTAACATCCTGCTAAACTTTTTTGGAACGGATTGCCTATGTTCCACACAACACCGACCTCCCGGCATGTTAACGCTAGGGCCCCACCATGATGTATTTGTTATATCCACACCTTCCATTCATTTTACAATATCATTTTAGGGCCAGAACCTAAAATAAGACAGATCTGAATCTCAAGTGGACCTCACCACAGAATGTGGTGGGGACAATGATTTCTATCGGTTGAAACCTTCCTAGGGTCCACCGTGATGTTTATCTGTCATCCAACCCGTCCATGAGGTTACATAGACCTGGATGAGGGAAAAAATAGATCTGGATGAGGGAAAAAAAAAACAAATATCAGATTGATCCAAAACTTGTGGCCACCAAGAAGATTTCAATGGTATATGTTCAATCCCCATTGCTTTCTGTGGTGGGGTCCACTTGAGATTCAGATCTGTGGTGTAGATATAACAAATACATAATGCTGAGGCCTACACGTCAACCCAATACGGAGGTCGATGGTGTGCGCTGGGCAATCTGCTTCCAAGTTTTTCGGCATGAAATCCGCTGGAGACCGAGACTCACCCAAGACTGTGAGGCCCTTACTGTGGGGCCCACCTTGATGTGTTTTTTATGTATCTAATCGGTTCATCTATTTTTCAAGAACATTTTAGGTCATTATCCAAAAAATGAAGCAGATCCAATTATCAGGTGGACCATACTATAGGAAAAAGCGGAGATTGCTATTAATAGGCCACAAAAGTTTTGGATCAAGCTGATATTTGTTTTTCCCCTTAATCCATGCTCATGTGACCTTATCAACAGATTAGGTGGAAACTAAACACTATGTAAACATGACATTAAGGCGCGCTGTAATAAGTTTTTAATGGTAGGATGGTCCATCAGTCATCACCGCTGTTTCCTATGGCATGGTCCACGTGATAACTGGATCTTCTTCGTTTTTGTGATAATTCCCTAAAATATTCTTGAAAGAAGGATGGACGGCTTGGATACATAATAAATACATCTAGATGGGCCCAATATAAGGGTTGCACCGTCTTGGGTGAATTTCGGGGTCTCACCCGATCTCCCCTCGAAACCTGGGTCGCATCGGCATCTAGGACTAGACTAGTAAGTACCCAGTGGACTGCTGACTTTCAACAAGGGGTCTTCGTCTAGAAACCCATCAGGGTGAAATTCCCGGCTGCTGACAGCACCAGTGGGTGCTTTGCTTTTTCTTTTTCTTTAATCAAAATGATAAGAGCGCCCATCTAAAACTAAAGAAGGGTGGGGAAGATTTCCTCTGTGTAGTGGCCCACTTACTGTATGGATTGGAGTGGTTTTTCTCTACAAAGGAAACCTCGAGGGAAGCATGTGATGAATGGATTGGATTTGAAGAACGACCCATGATGTGACACATGCAACCATTTCCAGGATAAGCTTATCTTACAAACGTTTTCAGTGCATCCGGCCTCGACAAAAAAATATACACATCCATAATTCAAGCAAACTAGCAAAGTGGCAAAGGGTGAGACTGGTCTGGGCTAGTGACCCACTTCAAAACAAACCAACTGTTCAAATTTCAACCTGAGTACAGCCTATGGACCCTTGATCCGATTCTCAAATATTTGCTAAGTGAGTTTAGAATTTTAGTGCATGATCCCACCCATTAACAAGTTATTAGGCTCGAGCACTACTTCTTTGACCCATTTTCTTTAACAGGTCTTGTTTTCAGGTTGAAACTGAAGTACCTCCCAATAAGTACAGCCGAGCCTGAGTTAGAAGCAAGCCTAGCGTGCTGGCCCACAGGCTTAGCACTGTCAGAGGCCCATTGCGCACCCGCTCCACTTAAGCCTAGGCTGTACAAAATAAAAAAGGTTCCAATAGACAGCATCACATGCCAAACAAATTAGTAAAAGATCTGAGCCCATATCAAGTCTCAGGCCCACTCCTTCGAATCTGGCAGCACCAAAGATGAAGGGAGACTTCACTCTAAACGAAGAATCTGGGTCAATGCCAATCTCACCCCATCCCCGTCCCCACTCTTTTGGAATTTAGCAGCACCCAAAAAAAAAAAGAAAAAAAAAAGACTTGACTCTAAAAGATGTACCTGGGCCAACTCATTCAGTCCTGGGCCCACTCCGTGGAATCTCCGTACTCTCAATAAGAGAGGAGACTTGACTCTATTCGTGACTTGACTCTATTCGTCGTATGGAAAAATAAGACGCCTTGCAATTCAACAGCATTCTATGTGCTTATTGTTAGATTTTGGACTGAAATTCATCAATAAAGCAAAGTTATTGGGTTTTACAATGATGTCCATTCTTTAGTGGGGTACACTTGATCTTTGGATCTGTCTCATTCTTTAGCTCATGCCCTAAAATGTTCTCTCCAAATAGATGGACGGTATGGATACAACACATACACCACGGTGAGGCCCACACAAGTTGGTGACATCACTAGAGATAGCTATTCAACTTGTCAGTGGTTAATCCGGTCCGACAATGTGTTGCACGGGAGACTTTTTCTCGATAGTCTCTTTTCCTTGGGCATGTTACGGCAGAGAAAAAGACGGTAGCCGTTAACGCGGAAACAGGTTGCCTTGACCCGCTGTGCCCGGGGCTGTGTGGGTCCAAAGATATGTCCGTGACAAATCCACTCCGTCCTTTTGTTTTGAAAGACCACAAAGAAGAATATTCTAAAATTCAGGCAGATCGAAAACCCATGTCAAATTGGATGACGTTCTTCCCTCTACAATCAAAGGAGGAGTTCCTCCGCATGATTTCCAAAATAACAATCTTTATAGTTTCAACCATTTTTACATTTGTAGTTGGTTTCAAGAGCCTTTATAGCTTCAACGAGCTAGGCGTTTAATGGTGGATTTGAGTAGAAGCCTTTTCATTTATGAGGATATTCAGTTGCGATCTATTCAATGCATTTCACGTGGATGCTATATTAGTTTCTTTATTTTCAACTCGTGTTTAAAAAGCTTTGAAGCTTAAAAAAGGCTCCTTGTTATGTAACCTTTCTATTTAAATATTATAATGCTAGGAAGAATTAATTTCTGGTTTACCATCATTGTTCTACTTAACTATAGTTCCAACATGAGTCTGGATCCTCTGTTGGCTTCTAAGTAGGGATTCCCTACATGGAGCCTTTTCATTGGTCCACATCAGACTGCATGACATCATGTGACCAGGTTGCACTGAGGTATGACCAGGTTGCATTGACGATGTGACAGGGTTGCAGACCTATGTGATGATGTGAACCAATAAAAAGGCTCCAAGCTGGGGTTTCCTACTTGGAAGCCAACAGAGGATCCTTAATCTTCAAACAGTTATGAAGAAGTTTAGTAGTCGGATCTATTTTATGTTTTTACTTCTTTTGTTCTTCACTTTGCTGACAAGGGTCTTTTTTTTTAATTTTTTTTTTTGAGGCAATCCCATGGAGACACTTATATTTTGGTTGAATTAAAAAAAAATATGTTACTTTTAAACAGTTTCCTAAAACCTGCTTAGGTTTTGAAAAATGGTAAAAAACCATTCATTTCAAGTTTGACTAGGGGGGGGGGGGGGGGGGGGGGGGGTGGTCATAAAACTCCATCTATTATATTCTAAAATGATAATTATGCCTTCATTACCTTTTGTTTCTTGCGAAAGTGGCTCAATCCACTTTAACCTTGGACTACACGGTAGGCCTAACAATGATGTGTTTGTTTAATCCACACAATCCATCCTTCATGATTTATGATTTCAGGAAATGAGCTCAAAAATGAAAAATATCTAAACCTTAAGCAGAACCCACAAGAGTTAACCATGGTAATGAAATCTTATCATTAAAAAATGTTAGGTCTCATTGTAATTCTTTTTATGCCATCCAATCATTGATTAGGTAACTTGGACCTAAACTAAGGGTCCACTATAATTCCTTTTTGCTATGTTTGGCCTCTAAGAAGTTACAAGGGTAGGCGTTCAATTCTTTTTGTTTGAGATTTGGATCTGCCTCATATTTGGACCCATGCCCTAAAATGACCTCCCAAAATGAATGAACGGAGTTGATGCATCACATAAGTCATGATAGGGACCACAATATTTAAAACTCAAGGTGATGCCCAAGAGTGCCAGTGAGCTACAACCCCGAGCGGATTAAGTGAGAACCTGGACCCACCCAAGATGATGTGGCACTTACCATGTGGCCCACCTTGATATATGTATTCTCTATCCACATGGTTCATCCATTTTTCCATATCATTTTAGGGCATTATTCGAAAAATGAAGCAGATACAATTATAAGGTGGACAATAGCATAGGAAACAATGGTGATTTTCCATTAATGGGTCATAAAAGTTATGAATCAAGCTGATATTTATTTTTTCCCTTCATCCAGGCCTACATGACCTTATCAATAGATGGGATGGCAAATAAAACCTACAAAAAAAATTTAAGGTGCACCCGAGGAAGTTTTTAATGGTAAGCAGTTCAATCACCACTGTTTCTTGTGGTATGGTCCACTTAATAATTGGATCTACTTGATATTTGGGATAATGCCATAATGGTCCACCTAATAATTGGATCTACTTGATCTTTGGCATAATGCCATAAAAGGATCTGGAAAAATGGTTGGACGATGTGGATACAGAATACATACATAAAGGTGGGTCCCACAGTAAGGGCCGCACCGTTGTTGGTGAGGTCTGGGTCTCACCTGGAAGCGAATTAGGTGTTCCCGGGGATCAGCTCAGTGGTTGTTACCCTTACCGTGCAGCTCACATGGATGATATTTTATCCACACCGTCCATCCGTTTCTCCAGCCCATTCGAGGATGGGTTGACAAAAATTATGCAGATCCAAATCTCAGGTGAATCATATCACTGGAAACAGTGGTGATTGAGTGCCCCACCATAAAAAATTCCAAAGAGCCCATTATAAGGTTTTAGTAATTTTTATTTTCAATCACACCAGTTGATAATGTCAAGAAGATCTGGATGAAGGGAAAATATAAAGATTAGCTTGATCAAAAACTTGTGGCCCACAAAAAGTTTCTAATGGCCAATCGTCACTATTTCTAGTGGTATGGTCCACCTAAGATTTGTATCTTCTTAGGGTTAGGGAAAACACCCTAAAATGAGATGGAAAAACACGGGCGTGGATATATAACAAATATATAAAGATGAGCTCCACACGGTTTGGGTAACACCCACTAAAATGTTCCAAGGTAACAACTAATCCGCTCTCGTCTCACCTTTTCCTGCCGAAGGAAGTTCGTAAATCAAGGTGAGACCCACCGGTTTGTGAGAAATCCACTCTGTCCATCCGTTTTGTGAGATCTTTTTAAGTCATGTGACCAAAAACGATCCGGATCCAAGACTCAAGTGAGCTGAAAACGTGAGGATTTAACGTCTACAGTTGAAATATTCGTGGGGGTCACAGAAGTGTTGAATCAAGATAATATTTGTGTTTTCAGTTCATCCAAGTAGGAATGAAATTATGAACGGTATGGATGGCATATAAACATCACTGTGGACCCCATGGAGGTTTCAACGGTAGGAATTTTCCTACTGACCTTTTCTTTAAATGCGGCCCACTTGAATCTTGGATCGAGGTCGTTTTTGGTCTCACATCTAAAATGAGCTTAAAAACGGATGGACGGCGTGGATTTCTCACAAACATAACGGTAGGCCCCACCTAGATTTTCGGCGCACGAACTTCGCTTTTGCCGTAAATCCGCGTCCGCTCTGAGGGACGCTGTTGGGCAACTGACGCTCTCAATAGCAATTGGAGACTGGTCTGTACTCCGTGGGCCTCACCGTGTGCCTCATTCTTTGGCTCACGCCCTAAAATGATCTCTCCAACTGGATGGACGGTGTGGATACAACACCTACATCACAGTGGGGCCCACAAAAGTTGGTGACGTCACTTCAGTAGCGAGATGGGTACACAACCTGTCAGTAGCTAATCCGCGTCCGAGAAACAGACGGACGACGTGAATATACAACACAACAAAAAGGTAGGCCCCACAGTAAGGGGTAGCATCTAATCCGCTCCCCTCCCAATTCCTCATTGGATCAGAGACCGTGGAATCAAAATCAATTGCATGAAAAATGGACAAATAAGTGGAGGAATTTACCAATTGTACCAAATTCCTCCGCTTTCTAAAAGCTGGAAAATGAAATGAATTACAAAGGATTGAGAAGATGGATAAGAACCTACAAAGCGAGTGGTCTTATAGTGACTTAGAGATTTTTACGCTTACGAAGCGAGTGGTCTTATAGTGACTTTCTCCTCCGATGATGGGCAAATCATAAGAGACTGGTATTTTGGTTCGGAGCCTTTACCTCGTTGGAAGACTCTTGAGGAGTTTCAACAAAGAGGTTTAGGTATCAAAACCCATAGGGTGAAACTCCCGCTGCTAACCGCACTAGTGGGAGCGACGTATGACTGACCGGTGGGTGTGTACCGCGATTAACTGGGTGGGTGCGTTGCATGACTAACCAAAAAAAATAAATAAAAAATAAGAGACTGGTATTTTGTCCATTTGGGCAGTGAGATTGGTGTTTTTGGACATTTTGATTCTGATGAATCGTCTCGAGATCTCGGTGTCAACGGAGCTGATCGATTAGGTGCAGCCCCTGGCCTCACCTAAGATGTTGCCCTGATTTACACATCTCTCTGCCACGTGTAACTTGTGGAGATGGGTACTACCATATTTAGGTTGAGAGTGGGACTAGCATAAGGGGTGGTTTCAAATCTCTGTGGGCACTACATGATGTATATGTTTTATTCACACCGTCCATTCATTTTTACATCTGATTTTAGGGCAAGATACTAAAAATGAGACATATGTAAATATCAGGTGGACCACACCACAAGAAAACATTGGGATTGAACGTCCACCATTGAAATCTTCCTAGGCCTACTATAATGTTTATTTGCCATCCAATCCCCCCCAAGAAAGTCTTCAAGGGTAAGAATCAATCTCCACTGTTTTCCTTTGGTGTGTTCTACCTAGATTAGACGAAAAATACGGAAGTACTGCGTACATAAAACACATACATCATGGTGGGGTTACAGAGATTTGAAACCACCATTGGATTAGTATTGGGCCCATAGAGATAAAACACATGCATCATGGTGGAGCGCGGATCAGCCAGTCATAGGGGTGGTTTCAAATCTCTATGGGCCCCACCATTATGTACGTGTTTTATCCACGCCATCCATTCCTTTTTTCATCTGATTTTAGGACACAGTACGGATTCGGACACGGATTCCTTGCGAAAGCCTTTTGCAGGAAGTTTCTGCATTGGGATGGTAGGTGGGGACATGGTAATGTTTGTTAGAAATACACTGTCCATCCGCTTTGCAATCTCATTTCAGGGTATGCCACCCAAAATGAGGCAGATCCAAAGCTCAAGTGCGGCATTGGAGGAAAACTGAAAGAGTTTCCTACCATCAAAATCTTTTTGGGCTCCAACTTGATGTTTATATACCATCTGAGCCGTTTATAAGTTTTTTTCCTACTGAGATGAAGTGAAAACACAAAATCTTAGCCTGGTATAAAACTTCAACCGTGGTCAATGAATCTCCACTGTTTCCTCTCGTGTGGCACATTTGAGTTTGGAATCCACCTAAATTTTTGTCACATATCCTAAAATGAATTCACAAAACGGACAGATGGGTGGATTTCTCACAAACATCATGGTGGGCCCCACCTCGCATCCCAGCGTGGAACTTCGCCTTTTCAGGAAATCCGCGTCCAACTGATTCTACTTTGTTGCTCCCTCGACCCAAAGGCGGACAATGTGTTGCACGGGAGGCTTTTTCTTGGTGCTCTGTTTTCCCCGCCGATGTTACGGCAGAGAAAAAGACGGTAGCCGTTTGCGCAGGGAACGGGTTGCCTTGACCCGGGGCTATGAGGGTCCACAGATATGTCTGTGATAAATCCACTCCGACCATCTGTTTTGAAATACCACAATAGGAGAGGATTCTAAAATTCAGGCAGATCCAAAACACGTGTGATGGTCTGCCAGAATTTTATAATCCTATCATATTGTGGTCTTTCAAAATAGATGGACCGAGTGGATTTGTCACAGGCATCTCTGTGGAGCCCACAGCTCCAGGAACAGAAATATCCCTATGCCCTGGGTCACAGACAATCCCCTCCCGTTTACTCGGGGAGCGGATTAGGTGCGGGCATGACATCACCAAACACTGTGCGGCCCTGACTATAGGGCCCTCTTGATGTATGTGTAGTATATCCACACTGTCCATCCGTTTTTCTGGCTCATTTTAGGGCATGAGCCCAAAAATTAAGCAGATATAAATCTCAGGTGGACCATATTACAGGAAACACTACTGATCGAATGCCCACCATTAGAAACTTCTTAGGGCCCACTGGAATGTCTATTTCCATCCAACCTGTTGATAAGGCCACACAAACCTGGATGAAAAAAAAAAAAAACAAAAAAAACCAAGTGTCAGCTTGATCCAAAATTTTTGTGGCCCACATGAAGTTTTTAATGATCAATCGCCATTGTTTCCAGTAGCATGGTCCACCTGAGATACCTCCTAATGGGGCCATCAGATCACTGGTGTGGAAAGAACAAAACATGTGCACGCAATCTGCACCATGGATCAAAAGCGGCTGTTGTAATACTCCACCAGATTAGAAGATCCTAGCTGTCCAATATTTGGTTCTTCTTCTAATATGGAACGTTGCTGCATAGTTTCCTTGACATCCCATGGGAGCCACCAAATCGAGGCTTTAGGCCCATTGGCCCATTCATTAAACAGCCTACCAGAAGATGTGCACATCATCCGTGCGTTTTCAATTGGTAGATATACGAGCTCAATACTTTGATCTAGACAGGTGACTTGGTGGGGTACAATATGGATGGGCCAGGCCTAAAAAATCTCTCAGACTGGAAAGTCCAAACTCTCAAATGTTCCCCTTTTATTCAGTTGAAAATAAATGAAATGGTTAGGATTGTAACCTAGGGGAGACTTTTGAGGTTTGGTCTGCATAGGGGCTCATAAGATCAGTGGTCACCTAACCCCAGCCACATATATTCGATCTGTTTGGGGCCACTAAAGGTGTGTGTGCATGGAATCCAAACCATGCATCTGTTGTGCCTCTTCATTTGCACGTACATACCAAGAACCATCTTGATCTAAAACTAGTGTTTGCACAATTCAATCAAACAGGGGGCTACACATGTTAACGATGGTCATCCGATTAATGTGTGCAATTATTATGGTATGGGCATGCTAGATCCATACTTGACTTAAGTTTGATTGAATGTCGGTTCCACAGCACTGAGATGGACCGTTTAGACCGAATTCAAGAATTCGGCCACCCTTTCAACCACTAATTGTAATGGCGATCAAGCGATTATAGAAAAGTAAAGGTTAGTCTTCCATATGGATTCTTTTTTCCTTGTGTCTTAAGGACTTAATCTTTCACCAATAATTGTAGCTTTTGTATTTATCAACGAAATGAAGATGAACATATTTAAACTATATAAACTAAAAAAATGCCAATTTTATTGATAATGGAAGTTTACTACAATCGACAAAGAAACAAATAAACTAGAGAAGAAAAATAAAACAAGAGATAAATACTTAAAATCGGCCATATGGATAGACAAGCTAGGCGTATGGTCAGTGGAATGTGTCCAGTGGTTTGAACTTCCAAGGACTAGGTTGATTGAGATTCGACAATGGAATGTCCCAAATATTTATGCTACTCTTAAGCGTATTGTAGCGGCAGCATTGGATATTAATGATCTATGCTAACCTAAACCTTAAATGATCTGCAATGTGGTCGAAAAGACATATGGGCTAAAAACTGAGATAAAAAGATAAAAGACGGCAATGCGCTGTGTAGATTAATTGTATTTGGCGTGAACATGGAGCTCTTCATCTTGTTTTTCTTTTATAGCTTTGAGAGGCAGCAAAATACTCGCTCACTAGGTTTCCTTTACAACATAGGATTCTTAACAGTTACAATGCTCTAATTATTCTCTTATCATTCTTGTCTGGTTTAAAAGATATCTGTATATAAAAAAATTTATTTTTAGATCTCTTGTCAGCATTGCTATAGAGATATGTGGATCTTATGAGATCAGTATCACTGGTTCCCGATCGAGACCCAATCCTTTAGTTCTCATTTGCTTAGATATTGATTTGATTCTTTAATCATGTAATCTCTGTGAAGGCTCCGATCAATTTTGGAAAGATCTCTCATTTTGAAAGAATTGTGTAAGATGGTTTTACTGGACATATCTAGACTTGTAATAAAATCATTGCCTCGGTGAGCATTTTATAGATGTACTGAACACACTACCTTAGTCACATGCCACATTAATTTACAGCTACATGTCATTCATTGCTTCGTGTTTTCTGCAGATGTGTGTTTGCATGGCTCGGCACCACTACACTTTTGATAAATGACTTGTCGACAAAAAAATAAGGTATAAAAGATATCCTCAAGCATAAGGATGATTTTCTCATTATCAATGCGGAGTCTTAACACATGGTGGTATTTTGTTGGTCCATGACGATGTGCCATAAATGGGTGTAAATGTAGGGAGAAATATAAGATCACGCCTATAATATTTATATTTAAGTGGTGTGACCCACCTGAGTTCATGCATGCACCACCATTCTAGTAGGTCGCGCATGAGAAGTGTGTTAGATGTCATATAAATTATATGGTGGACCACACATTACACCAGAAAATGCTTCAATGGTTGTTTTTTTAATTACCTTAGTAAGTGAAATTAAATAAGCAATGATTATCTCAACTGCATTTAATCAAAATAATGATATGTATGCATTGTTTATTTTCGCCATGAAATATTATAGGCATTGTAATATATATATATATATATATATATATATATATATATATATATATATATATATATATATATAGCGGAGAGTTACGGCTTTTTTGCATCTAGGCATACACCCATTTATGGCGGCCCCACACATTTTCCAAGGACTGGTAATTACCGAAATCGGATTGATTAATGAGTTACTCAGTACGCAATCCAATCTGCTTCCGTAATTATCATGTATCACGCTCACCAATGGGTCCCACTTCCCTAATCAGTGGAACTCGTGATTCACGGCTGTTTACGGCTCATCGACCCTTCCATATGCCTGCGGTCATTAGAGGGCGCGAATTATGTGTTACCACGGGAACAGCTTAGTGGGTGTTACCCCTACCGTATGGCCTGCATGGATGATATTTTGTATATCCATTACATCCATCCGTTTTTACAGCCCATTTTAGGATGAGGTTATGTAGATAAAAATTTCAAGAGTACCATACCACTAGAAACAGTGTGATTGAGTGCCTCACCATTAAAATTTCCAAAGAGCCCATGGTAAGGTTTTGGTAGTGTCTATTTGCGATCCAAGCTCTTTATAATGTCAATAATGTCTTGATAAAGGGAAAAAATAAATATCACTTTGATCCAAAACTTTGGTGGCCCACAAAACGTTTTTAATGTGGCCCATAAAAGGTTTTTAACGGTTATTCATCACTGTTTCTAGGGGCATGGTCCACCTGAGATTTGGATCTTCTTAGGGTTTTGGATCACATCCTAAAATGATATGAGGGACCGGCCCCTCATGTGACATGTGACGTCAGCAGAATATATGTACGAGATCCATGCCTGCAGCACACGCATTATAGATCTCTACCATTCGTGCGGCACGAGTTCCACTTCCCTCATCAGTGGAACTCGTGATCCACTTGAACGTTGGACTACCTTAAAATGATATGAGAAAAGGGATAGACGGCGTGGATAAATTGATAAATCCTTTTTACGTCCTCAAGTATCAATGAATAAGAGTCCACTCCACATTTGTCTCCTCACTCTCCTCACTTAGGCTTTCCTGCATTCCCAAACTCTATAATGGAGCTCCAGCTTATGAGCCTATGGGCATTTTGGTCATTTCTCCTTCTCTCTTCCTTCCACCTTCCATGCTTCTCCGGATCTGCCCCTCACTTCTCCAACGAAACCGATCGCCTCTCTTTGCTCCACATTAAACATCTGATAACTGAAGATCCTCTCCATTCCTTGAGCTCTTGGAGCGAATCTCTCCACTTCTGTCACTGGCAAGGAGTCACATGCGGTGGTCATCGGCATCCTCAAAGGGTCACCGCCTTGAACCTCACAAACCAGAACTTGGTGGGCCCCCTATCCCCCTACATAGCAAACCTCACCTTCCTCAGGACAATCGATCTCGCCCACAATCGCTTCAACGGACCGATTCCTGCACAGATTGGCCGTTTGTTCCGCTTGCACTATCTCGGACTGGGCAATAATACATTCATTGGAGAAATTCCAGCAAATCTGATCCACTGTTCGAAACTGAAAACCCTTGATCTTTACCGGAACCAGCTTACAGGGGGGATTCCAACTGAGCTTGGCTCTCTATTGAAACTCACCTCTTTGAGCCTTGGTCTCAACAATCTTACAGGAAGCATACCACCTTCACTGGGTAACCTTTCGTCTCTCACTTACCTTTATCTGTCAGAGAATAGTCTGGAGGGCAGCATCCCAGACGACCTTGGTCGGTTGGCAAGCTTAGAGGAGCTCGACATTGCTGATAATGAACTGTCAGGTAGGATTCCGCCCCACCTATACAATCTCTCCTCTATTAACATTTTAGACGTGGGAGCGAACAGATTGCATGGAAACCTTCCACCTAACTTGGGCCTCACTCTTCCTAATCTCCAAAGGCTTTATGCCGGAGCCAACCAATTCACAGGACCCATACCAGTTTCATTATCCAATGCATCAGGACTTGTACTTATTACCCTTCCACAAAATAGTTTTAGTGGATCCGTGCCTATGAATTTTGGAAACCTAAAGGATCTCTACGTGTTAAGTTTGGGGGGTAATGAACTTGGAATTGGGAAAGCTCATGACTTGAGTTTTCTCCATTCTTTGACCAATTGCAGTAGCTTACAATTCCTAGAGGTAAGCCAAAATCATCTCAGCGGTTCGTTGCCGGACTCCATAGTTAATCTTTCTACACAGTTGACAAGACTTGGGTTAGCGAGTAACAGGATATTCGGAAGCATCCCATCTGGGATTCAGAATCTTGTCGGCCTAACGGTGTTGGGTATGGAGGATAACTTATTGACAGGTACTGTTCCCATCAGTGTTGGGAAGCTTAATATGTTGGAGGAACTTTACTTGGGTGCAAATGAATTATCAGGGCAAATTCCATCTTCCTTGTGCAACATCTCCCGATTGTACGTACTCGGTTTATATGAAAACATTCTATCAGGGAGCATACCTTCAAGTCTTGCTAATTGCACAAACCTGCAATTCATATACCTCGATAATAATAACTTCAGCGGTAGCTTACCCAAACAACTTTTCAACCTTCCATCTTTGATTGAACTTTACATAGAAAATAACTCTTTTACCGATAGTCTGCCACTGGAAGTCGGTTACTTGAAAGCTCTTGGAAAATTCAGTGCTTCTAATAACAAATTGTCAGGCGAAATTCCAAGTTGGCTGGGCAATTGTCTCAGCCTAGAGTATCTCTGGTTGGATGGGAACTTCTTTCAAGGATCAATTCCTCCAACATTTAGTACTCTAAGAGGCCTTCAAATCCTGGATCTTTCACGCAACAACTTGTCTGGGGAGATTCCAAAATATCTGGAGAAGCTTGCTTTACAGTATCTAAATCTATCCTTCAATAATTTTGAGGGTCAATTACCAAAACAAGGGGTCTTTGGGAATGCCAGTCAAGTTTCAGTGCTCGGAAATAGTAAGCTTTGTGGGGGTATTCAAGAATTAAAATTGCATCCGTGCTCTAACCAAGCTTCCAAGAAACAGGGAAAGTCTCTTACTTCAAAAGTAAAAATCTCAATAGTTGTTGCTGTTGTCCTGTGTCTTATCTTACTATCATGTTTATTTGCCACTCGCTATTGGATAAGAAAGTCGAGAAGAAAGCCTATTGCTGTGCCTTCCGCGGAGGATCTTTTGCTGAATGTATCTTATGCGGAACTCTTTAAAGCAACAGATGGGTTCTCTTCTGCCAATTTGGTCGGTACCGGAAGTTTTGGCGCTGTATTTAAAGGGGTTCTAGATCGTGTTGGAACTATGGTAGCAGTGAAAGTCTTCAACCTTCAACAACTAGGAGCTCTAAGGAGCTTCGTGGCTGAATGCGAGGTCTTGAGAAACATTAGGCATCGGAATCTTGTAAAGATCTTAACTTGTTGCTCAAGCATTGATTTTAAGGGTGATGATTTTAAAGCTCTTGTTTACGAATACATGCCTAATGGAAGTCTAGACAAGTGGTTGCACAGAGATGGTCATGAGCAGCTGGGAAGGAACCTGAAGTTTATTCAAAGGCTAAACATAGCTATAGATGTGGCTTCTGCACTGGATTATTTACATAATCATTGCCAAACCTCAATCATTCATCGAGATTTAAAGCCGTGCAACATTCTTCTTGATGATGACATGATTGCTCATGTGGGTGATTTCGGGCTGGCCAGGTTCTCATCTGAGGTTGCTCAAAGTAGCTCTGTTGGAATGAAGGGATCTATTGGGTACATCGCTCCAGGTAACAATTTTATCTATTTCCACGCACACAGCCTAGCACCAGACTCCCAGTCTATTTGCTTGTTGGAGACTAGACCTGCGACCAAAGTAGGGGTCATCTTATGTGAGCGCCACCATGAGTTAGGTCAAGGGCCAAAAAATCAGACTGACCTCTGATTTAAGTGGGACACCAAAAGAAAAAGTTAGGAGAGAGACTCCAACCTTGATTTTTATAAAGCCCACTGTTATATGATAATTTGAAATTTAATCCAACCTTAGATGGAAACTAAAATTAGTCCTGGGCCCCAAAATAGGCCCATCCGCAATTCAGTTGGGCCATGCGAAGTCAAACAATTTGTAGCATGAGTTTTGCCCTATGCACAAATTCCAATTGTATGGTCCACTTGAATTATGGATGGTGCTGATTTATGAATCCTTGACCTAAAATGAGGTGACTGCTAGTGGTCGGGGTGGAATTCACATAAACATTATGGTAGGGCCCACCCAAGCCACCAACTCCTTTGCTCGCAAGGATGGTCTTGTGGGACCATCACCCTCTCTCTCTCTCTCTCTCTCTCAACCCCAAGTAACGGTCCACACATACCCTACATGTTCCTACTTGGGTGTGTGGGACAAGGTAGCCCCAACTCATTAGGGCAGTTTTAAGAGGCATGTTAGCATTATTTTGCCTGTGGACTAAACTTGTTATTTTTAATAGTTACAAATTACAATAAGGCTTCAATGAGCATAGATACCAATTATCGTAGTTACTGTATATTTATTTAGATGAGAACTGTTCACATAGGATAATGTTGCATGTCCACTTTCACATGCTTCACATGCAATGGTTTCTTTTCTAGCGATTAACTCTCACACCTTCTCATTTTGTGTGGAAAATATGAGCCATATAAAAGATGGCTATGCTATAAAGTGAACATTAGACCAATGGAGATCTTAGGTGAGCCATAGTCATATTGTGAGTCAGACCATCGGTTCTCTTCCATAATTTCAATGGTTTGCCTGGTGAGTGGACCATCCGTTGTTTTCTTCTTCTTCTTTTTTTTTTTTTTTTTTTTTTTTTTTTTTTTTTTTTTTTTTTTTATATCCACTGCGTGGCTTGGATTTTCTACATAAATGACACTGGGAAGGGAAATTGTTGTACGTAAAAGTATGCTTACAGTGTCAAATTTCTCAATATAAAGTTGCCTGCGTTATTGGGTGGATGGATTCTCTAGGTGGCACATGTACCACAATGGTACACATGCGATTGTGGCACACACTCATAAAATCACAACCATCCATGAGCTTGGGCCATTTCAGTTTTCAAGCATGCGTTGGGATAACACATAATGCTTCCGGGTTAATATGAAACACTGGTCACGTTTTTCTAATCTTCCAAATTTTTCCATACATTTGGCTGAATAATGGAACTTCTTACCATAATGGAACTTCTTACCGTATCTTCCAAATTTTCCCATACACTAGTTGTGGTATTTTTATGGCGGGTTCCACTTGTTGAATGGCTTAGGTTTCTATATGCCCTACTTATGACCGTGGCCTATTCTTTAGGTGGGCTCTAGCAAGCATGTTGCCTTGGCCTGATCATTCTTGTGATCAAGTAGGCCACTCTTGTACATTGAATGTGAAACACTGATAAATCTTCTGATTGTTCTCTTTTAGAGGCATTCAATTTTCATGGAGGGACAATTGAATGGTCAAGTGAAATGTCATCTAAACACTATGAAAATCCTATGGCCCAACAATCAGTTGGGCCACAACAAAGTGGAAGGGGATGCCCACCCTTGATTTTTACCGGAGCCCACCTAAGTTGCAAAACAACACCATTTATTTTGCCCAATCCTTCATCTGATCTAAAAGAAAAGTCAATATGAATTGGGTTGTGTATTACATCACGTGGAATGAGGCTACAAGCACATATGGAAGCCTATTACACACCATGCATGTCTAAAAGTGGTACATGAATGCCATCTAATCCATTAATTGGGTGGGCCTAGTCAAGTACTTAACTTAGACGAGATTCAGACCTGACCTGACCTTAAATCAAAACAAATGTACAAGGACTTGATAGATACCCAAGCCCAATTTTATTTGGATCCAGGTCCTAAAAAAATGACCTCAAATTTGAAGGACTCACATGCAGCAAGATTCAAACTTGGTGGCATCAAAATCTTGTTAATTTTAAAGATCTAGATGTACCAAGCAGTAGTCACTTCCACCCCACCTAAATCACACCATAATAGGGTATAAAGAATTCTTTTTGATAACATCTTTAGTTAAAATATGTGTTACACATGAATCACACCATAATAAGGTATAAAGAATTCTTTTATGACAATATCCTTAGTTAAGATATGTGTTACATAATCACAACAATAACTCATATGTTTACTTGATAATAGAGGTGTTAAGTTCTTCATTATAGTAGTCTTGTTCAATGTAGAACATCTTTGTAAGAACTTACAAGTTCATAGCATGCTATTGATGTTAGAAATATGGATACCTAGAATAGAAAAATGCCAATTACTTGTTCAAATAGAATATTCCTCTCTCTCTCTCTCTCTCTCTCTCTCTCTCTCAAAATTCAACCTTTGATATCATTTATCTAAGTGGTCACTTACATTCCAATATGAGATGTATATATTACAGAGTATGGGATGGGCAGTAAGGCATCCACACAAGGAGATGTTTACAGCTATGGAATGCTTCTATTGGAGATGATCACTGGAAAGGGGCCAACCGATGACATGTTTAAGGACAATCTAAGCCTTCATCATTTTGTTGAGTTGGCTTTTCCTGAACAAGTAATGGAGATTGTTGATCCACAACTGTTCGAAGAAGAATCTGAAGTTACTCAACATAATGAAAATCATGTCAGTAGAAGAGATAGAATGCATGAATGCTTGATTTCAATGGTCAAAATTAGTGTCTTGTGCTCTGCAGAATCTTCAGGAGAACGAATGTGGATGAGAGATGTTGTTACAGAAATGCATGCGATCAAGGACTTTTATCTTGGGGTCGGGATTCACCGAGACAAACACGTTAGGTCGCAAATATTAGATGAAGATTCATCTTACCTTAGTCATTACTAAGTTATTATTGATAGTTATCTTGAGAAAGATTTCAAAATAAAATTAGTTTGTTAAATGCTTTTCTAAACAAGCTCTTGATATATTTAGCCTTGGCATAAGAGTATGCTTGTATTGATAGTGATTATATGAGAAGATGTGTTTCTTTTTCTTTTTTTTTTTCCTTTTTTCTTTTTATATTGTGTTGTGCGAAGGGAGATTGTATCATTAATTTAATAATAATAAAAAAGACATCATCTCATCATAATAAGAATACTATTGAGTTACAAATAAGTTCAATCGCTAATATATTTTATACAAAAAATTTAAAATGATATTACAATTTTTAGGAACTAGTGTAGTTGTTGGACTACCAACTTCCAACTTGATATTAGTACGACAAAGCATTCATCCAATGAGTCCCATGATGGATTTGGCGTGCGCGCACGCGCACACACACACACACAAAGTAGAAAGAAAGAAAATTAAAGAAAAGGAAAAAATTTGTATAATCCAAAATATTGTATCATCATTACTTATACATCTTTGTAAGTAAGATAGATATTGATGTTAAATCAATGGCATGATGAAGGCTGGGCCAGACGAATATTTTGAATAGGCCTGAGCCAACCGCAAGCATGCTCATTGCAATCCAATGTCAGTTATTTGGACCACTAGTTGGACTGAAATACTCAATAGGGTGATGAGTGACCTGAAGGCTACTTTTGGTGTTGTAATGTTGCTTATGATGCATGGCAGGTGGTTAATCAACCAGAGACTGCTTGTGATGTTTGGGACTCGTTCCTAGCTTATGCTTTGTATTGATGTGATACATTATTATTATTATTATTATTATTATTTATTATGGGTTAGTTCACACACCCATTGTTATTACACCCACCCACCCTCGTTTCTCACATCACAATGTTAGCCACCCCCCACTATGGTAATCGATACCATGACCTCAGTATTGAAACGAGGCTACCTGATCAGTATTGATGTGGTACTTCTTTTCAAAACCCTTTTGCCTGGTGGCAACTTTTTGGCGTCGACGGTGGTGTATGTGTTTTCCATCAACACCATCCATCTGTTTTGCGAGGCACGAGTCCAAAATGGAAGCAAATCCAAAGTTCAAGTGGACCACACCACATGAAATGATGGTGATTGAACACCCCACCGTTAAAAATTTCTCGGCTGCCACAAAAGTTATAGATCAAGCTAATATTCATGTTTCCCTTCATCCAGGTCTGGTTGACGGTATGAACAGGTTGGGTGGCAAATAAGCATTAAGATGTGTCCTACGAAGTAATCCCCACGGTTTCTGTGGTGTGGTCCACTTGACCTTTAAATTGCTTCATTTCGTAAAGAGTGTAGATTGTCTGTGTTGAAAGCACAGCAAATTCGAGTGCCAGCATTGGTCCACGTCATCTCTGATGAATCCAGCTGGCAAGAAAAGTGGGAATATTTCTCTCTTCCGGATAGATTGCCTACTACCGACATAATTTTTAACGTGTGGAAGTTATCCCAGTCACCATGATTTTGTTGTTCAATCCAAACAGTCCATCAAATTTTCCACATAATTTTAGATCCTGATCAGAAAAATGAGATACATCCAAAGCTCAAGTGGACCACACCACATAAAACAGTGAGGATTGAACAAACTACCATTGAAACCTTCTTAATACCAATCGTGAGGCTTATTTGCCATCTAACCTGGTCATAAGGTCACCCCATACCTGGATGAATGTAAAACACAAATACCAGCTTGATAAGAGCCGTATGTGGTACCAAGAGGTTTTCAACGCGCACGGTGGCATCAATTCATACTGTTTCCTGTGGTGTGGTCCACTTGAGCTTTGGATCTTCCTTGTTTTTAGGATCATTTCCTGGAATGATCTGAAAAATGGATGGACAATGGAGATCTAATAAATACGGCCATACGTAAATTTCACACATGAAGAAATTTTGCTGCTGGATGAAGAGAAAAAAAGGACAGCGTTGACATGTGGAACATCTGTGGACCCTATCATGATGTATGTATTAGATCCACACCGTCCATCCATTTTTTCATACCATTTAATGCATGAAACCAAAAAGAGGCAGATCCAAGGCTCAAGTGGGCCATACTACAGGAAACAGTGGGAATTGGACACCTACTGTTGAAAGCTTTTAGGGGCCACAGAAGGCTCTCATCAGGCTGATATTTGTGTTTTCCCTTCATCCAATTCTGTGTGACCTTTATGAAGATGTTAGATGGCAAATAAACCTCTCAGTGGACCCTAGTAAAGTTTCAACTCTAGTTGCGCAATCCCTGCTGCTTTCTATGCTGTGGTCCACTTGAGCTTTGGATGTATCTGGTTTTTGGGCTCTTGATCTAGAATGATCTGGAAAAATTAATGGACGGTGTGGATCTAACACATGAATAATGGTGGATGCCAAAGAAATTAAACATGGTAAAGTGGCGTTGTGCAGTGCACAATCCATTCCTGAGAGAGAGAATGAATCCGCATAATGAGATGCACCAATTAGAAGCCATGGCGTTAGATTTCCGTGTGCCGGATTGTGTTGAAAGGAAAGGAAATTGCAGTGCCGTCGCGTCTTCCCCCAATACCTCAAAAAAGCGAAACTTTTTAACATGCAAAACTTCGCCGCCCTCACCATAACCTTTGTATTACATTCACACCATCCATCATTTTTTTCAAATAGGTTGAGAGCTTGATTCCAAAAATGAGGTACATCCAAAGCTCAAGTGGACCACACCAAAGAAAGCAATGGAGATTACACAAACCGTGGTTGAAACCTTCCTAGGGCTAAGTGTGAGGCTTATCCAACATCTAACCTGGTAATAAGGCCGCCCATTACTTAGATGAAGGTACAACACAAATATCTGCTTGATCAGAGCTGTGTGTGGCCAAAAGAAGTTTTCAACAGTAGCATCAATTCTACTGTTTCCTATGGTGTGTTCCACTTGAGCTTTTGATTTGCCTTGTTTTTAGGCTTGTAACCTAAAAAGATCTGAAAAAATATATGGACGGTGTGGATCTCGGAAATAAATCATCATGGGCGTGCATAAATTTTCCTGCTCGCTTGGAGAGAAGAAAACCGGTTGAAATGTGGAACTTCCGTGGGGTCATCATGATGAATTTATTAGATCCACACTGTCCATCCATTTCTTTTCATACCTTTTAGCCAGGATGTCAAAAACGAGTCAGATTCAAGCCTCAAGTGGGCCACGCGACAGGAAAGAATGGGAATTGAATGCATTGAAAAATTCTTGGCGCCACAAACCGCTATGATCAAGATGATGTTTGTGTTTTCCCTTCATCAATGGCTGAGTGACCTTATGAAAAGTTTAGATAGCAAATAAACCTCACAGTGGACTATAGGAATGTTTCAACGTTACTCGTTCAATCCCATGCTTTTTATTGTGTGGTCCACTTGAGATTTGGATGTGCCTCATTTTTTTACGTAACCCTTAGAATAATTAAAAAAAAATTGATGGACGGTGCGGATCTAATAGATAGATTGTAACTAAGCCAAGAGAAATTCCAAACTGTAAAAGTGGGGTTGTGTAGCACGCAATCATACTTGAGAGGGAAAATCGGCTTGCTTTGTGAGCTGACCTTATTAGTGGAGCGGATTAGGTGAGACCCGGATCCACCGAGGTGAGTGGGACCACTCACTGTGGGGCCACTGTGATGTATGTGACTAAATTAATACCATCCATCCGTATTGAAAGTTTATTTTAGGGCATTATACAAAAAATGAATCACTTCCAAATCCCAGATGGGCCATAGTTCAGGAAACAGTGCTGATTGACCATTAAAACCTTACTGTGAGCCCCACCGTCAGGGGTCTCACCTAACCGCTCCGTATTAGTGGTGACGTGGTGGCATCACATAGTCGTCGTGGCGAAAGCGGATTAGGTGAGACCCCAGCCGCACGTGCGGCCCTTACTGTTGGGTTACCGTGGGTCCCACCTTGATGCTTTTATTATGTATCCATGCCACCCATCCATTTTTAACGTTTCCGTAGTGTTTATTTACCATCCAATCTGTTGATAAGGTCACATAAGCCTGGATAAAGGTCAAAAACAAATATCAGCTTGATCCAAAACTTTTGTGATACATTAATGGTCAATAAATACTGTTTCCAAAGTTACCGTACACCTAACTATCGAATCTGTTTCATTTTTAGGATTATGCCATAAAATGATCTGTAGAAATGAATGGACGATGTGGATTCTCAATACACACATCGATTTGGACCCCACAGTAACCCATGGTAAGGGCCGCACCATCTTGGGTGAGGCCGGGGCCTCACCTAATCCGTTATCCTTGGTGGCAGGGTTATCAGCGGAGCGAATTAGGTGTTACCTGGGGAACAGCGTAGTGGGTGTTACCCCTACCGTGTGGCCCACATGGGTCATATTTTGTACCATCCGTTTCTCTAGACCAATTGAAGATGGGATTCTAAAAATTATGCAGATCTAAATCTCAGGTGGCCCATAACACTGGAAACAGTGGTGATTGAGTGTCCAACAATTAAAAATTCCAAAGTGCCCATTATAATGTTTTCTTAATATTTATTTGCAATTGAATCTGTTGATAATGTCACTAAGATCTGGATGAAGAGAAAATATAAATATCATCTTGATCCAAAACGTTTTTGGCCCACAACAAGTTTTTAAAGTCATTCATCACTGTTTCTAGTGGTATGGTCCACCTGAGAATTGGATCTTTTAGGGTTTGGTATCACATCCTCAAATGAAATTTAAAAACAGATGGACGACTTGGATATATAAAAAAATACACCAATATGGGCCCCACACAGTTAACACCCACTAAGCTGTTCCTGGTATCAAATGGAAAAAGCGTTTGCCAACTTCTTTTGGGGCTGGTAGTTCTTCCCAATGGAAGGACATTGCTAAGCGACTTCTCTTTTCTATTCATCATTCTCGTTGGATGATTGGGTTAGGAGAAGCCAACTTCTGGTTCTATAATTGGACCGGGTACGGACTGCTTGCAGGGGCAGCCATAAGAGCCATTCCGCCTTGCCTTAAAGACAGAAAGATTAGATATCTCTTCACTAATTCGGGTGGCTGGAACCTCAATGAGCTAGAAGACATCCTCCCATCGTTTGTTAAACAGATTGTTCAAGAGTGTGCTATTCAGCTATCCAGCAGGGATGATAGGTTAGCTTGAAAGTTGACAACTTCGGGCTCCTTCTCTATCAAATCTACCTGGGATGGTATTCGTCGTAGGGAGCAGAAGTATGACTGGGCTAAGTGGTTATGGGACAAAGTCCTTCCTCCAAAGATTGGAGTTTTTGCTTGGAAAATCTTGCACAAAGCTGTTCCAGTCGACTTGGTTGTCCAAAGATTTGGAGTATCCTTTCCATCCAGATGTGAATGTTGCATTGAGATCTCTAGCTCTTAGGGGCCTGTCTCACAATCAGAACAGAGTTGGCAGCCATCATAGTGGTTCGATAGATCAACCTCAAGATCAACATTTTATTATAGATATCAACTCCTCTACTGCTGGACAAGTGGACCCAACGGGGACACCTGATCATCTTTCTCGACCTGATCATCGCGTGGAGACAACTGGGATCTCTGCTCAGCTGCATCAGCATGACCTTTAAGAGGAGCAAAATGGGAGAAATGTGGAGGGTAATATGGGTAGCAGGACTGTTGCGGCCTCCAGGGTGCACAACGACGGACCTGATCATCATCAAGAGGTTAGACAGCGAGTTAATCATGCTAAGGGTTGTACTAGCAGCAGAGGGAGCCCAGACCAGCCTTTGCATTCTGATCGAAGCTCCAGTAAAGAAGAAGATCTGAATCATCTATTCTGCCATGTGAAAGTAGCTGAGAAGGTATGGGCCTATTTTGGTATGTGGTTTGACATGCCTCTTAGTTCTAGCCATTCGATTCAGTAGAGGATCTCCCACTGGATCAACAAGGCCAAGAAATCTTCAAAGTTCAAATACATGCGAGGGCTAGTTCCATGCATCATCTGCTAGGAGATCTGGCTTAGCCGAAACAAGTCTAGATTCGAGGGTCGGGAAATGTTTGCTAACCAGATCATTCTTAAAATGTCTCGTTGGCTTAGAGAGCTAAGCCCCACTATCTCAGGGAGCGGTTTGAGCTCGAGGATTGAGGCAGGTTCATTGGAGACCATGGGATAACATCCACTACATTCACCCGGAAGGCTCGATGCAAAGTGGTGATCTGGCAGAAGCCCGAGAAAGGAAGTTTCAAGCTTAATATGGATGGATCCTCTAGAGGCAACCAGGCGAGGCAAGAGGTGGGGATGTTTGTAGAGATCACAACGGGAAGATGATTTTCACCTTCCACAAGGCGGCCCTACGGGCAGGTCTCGAACAATGTAGCTGAAGCTAGGGCTATGGCGGATGGTCTAGAGTTTTGCGCAGGTATGGGCCTATCTAATATTGTAGTTGAAACTGATTCTAAAGTGGTCATGGATGCCTTATTTAAGCCGAGCGATTCTTGCCCATGGTCCATCTGGTACTACCTAGGAAATATTAAGCTTAAGCGTAGACAACTCAACCTGAGTTTCTCGCACATTTATCGTGAAGGGAACTCAGTTGCGTATGGGCTAGCGAGGTTAGCTAGTGCTGGTCATCCTGATAGAATCTATAATGCTCAAGGAGACCTTCCTAGGCTGATTTTGGGCTCGGTTGTCCTTGACAAAACAAGAATTGGTGATATCAGGATGCACTTTGATTCGAGTATAGGTTACAGTTGTGTTCCTAATCATATGATAGGCGGAGTCGGGCCTTTTTGCGTACTCCAACCGAATGCTTGTGTATTCTTTTCCCTCCTTCAATATATAGCCCTTATTGTGGGGGAAAAAAAAAAAAGTTGTTCCCTGGTAACAGCTAATCTGCTCTCAAAGACCGGATCCTCTGCAAAAGGAGAAAACTTTTGCTAAGAAAGCGGATTAGGTGAGACCCCGACCTCACCTAAGAAGGTGCGGCCTTTACCATGGGTTTGCTGTAGGGACCACCTTGATGTATGTATTATATATACACGCCGTCTATCCATTTCCCCATATCATTTTAGGGCATTATCCCAAAAATGAAGCATATCCAATTATCAGTGGACCATACCATAATAAACCGTGGTGATTGACCATCCTACCATTAAAAACTTCTTAGGGCGCTCCTTAATGTTTCTTCAGTGTTTATTTACCATCCAATTTGTTGATAAGGTTACATAAGACTAGATGAAGGGAAAAAGAAAATATCAGCTTCATCCAAAACTTGTGTGATCCATTAATGATCAATAAACATTGTTTCCTATAGTATGGTCCACCTGATAATTGAATTTGTTTCAACGTTTGTATAATGTGATAAAATTATATGGAGAAACGAATGGACAGCGTGGATACATAATAAGTATATCAAGGTGGGCCCCACGGTAACTCATGGCAAGTGCCGCACCCTCTTGGGTGAGGCCGGGGTCTCACCTAATCCGCTCTCTTTTGCAACACCCACGAGTTAGCTAAGCTAGCTACAACGGGTGTAGCAATGACCCCAACATGATGTATGTGTTGTATCCACGCTGTCCATCCATTTGGTGAAATCATTTTAGGGCATGATAACAAAAATGAGGCAGATCCGAAGCTCGAGTGGCCCCCAAGAAGTTTCTAGGTCCACTTGAGCTTTAGATCTGCCACATTTTTGGTGTTATACCATAAAATGATCTCACCAAATGGAGGGATGGCGTGGATACAACACATACATCATGGTGGGTCATTGATACACCTAACGCGTGTAGCAAAAAATTTCTCTTACAAAAGTTTGTGGGTAGCTTATCCTATTCTGTTAAGGGGTACTTTCTTCATTACCATAATAAAATCATTACTCGCGACCTCATATTGCATTGCCACTGTATACCCGCAACCTGTAGATTTTGACATCCATTATTACAATTATGCCATTAGAAATGTTAATACAGGGTTACTATTGTAATTCTATCTTTACAATAAAAAATGGGGCCCACCATCATTAAATTGAGAGATTGACACCGTCCATACTTTTGCTCAAATCCATTTTGGTCATGGTCTGAAAATTGATGCCGATCTAAGTGCTTGGTGGGTCGTATGAAGCATTAAAAGTGTGTAGTTTGTGGATCATTAAAAGTCATATGCCTGCACAGGTCCACCTTATATTTTGATCCACTTGAATATTTTAGATATTTCCAGCAAATTTAGTTGGATGGTATGGATCATGAAGATCAGACATGGTGTGGCCCCAACGGTAAGGGTCGCACTAAATGGTTTAGTCCAGTATCACCTAATTAAGTTTCTAGCAAATGCTCCACATTATTGATTCTCTGTTTCATCAGTACACAACAAACAATCATGATTAGTGAGACTCTGTGGGTTCGACCACCATGTACGTGGACATCGAATCTGTCCATATATTTTGTCATATCATTGTAGGTTATGAGCCAAAAATTGAGGTAAATACAAATCTCATGTGGACCACACTACAAGAAATCAACAGTTATTCAATGGGCATACCAGAGTTCAATCACCAATGTTTCCTTCTAGTGTGGCTGACCTTACATGTGGATATGGCTCTATCTTACTGCCATGGCCGAAAATGCTCTACAAAAATGGATGAACATCATTGTGGGGCCCATATAGTACCAAAATGGAGTGTACCTGATTCTATCTCGGGTGGGGTCAAGCAAGGTCAATTAGCGTTCACAGGCCTTAACTATCTCAGAATCGGCTAGAAACTAGTGTCAAGCCTCCAAGGACAACGACCGACTTGACAGCAAAAACTTGGTTGCCATGCAACTCGTTTTATATGCTAAAATAGAGTAGACCAGATTTTGGATTGGATTGTGTCAAGCGAGGTCAACTAGGTTCAGTGCCCTTACCTCCATCAAAGTTGGCTCAAAATTGGTGTCAAGCCTTGTAAGACCTAGGTCGATGTGTCCCGAAAACTTGCCCAAAAGGGGCCTTCTTGTAGTGTTCAAACCTGGTAGACCTAGTTAGGTCGCAGGCGGTGTCAAGGGAGGTCAACTAGCGTGAACTCGCTTGGATTTGGTTTGAATCTGGTGCCAAGCCTTCGAGAGCAACGTTCGACTTGACAGCAAGAACTTGGCTGCCACTGAAACGGAGTAGACTAGATTCTTGGATTAGATTGTGTCAAGTGGGGTCAACTAGATAAAGTGCCCTTACCTCCCTCAGATTTGGCTCAAAATTGATGCCTAGCCTTATAGGGCATCAACTGATGCGTTAGCAAAAATTCAACTTGAAAGGGGCCTGGTTAGAGTACGGAGACCTAGTAGACCCAGTTGCAACGTGGGCGGTGTCAAGGGAGGTCAACTAAGGTTCACTAGTGTGGAATCGCTCATAATTAGTACGAAACTGGTCTAGAGCCTCCAAGGACAACGATTGACTTCACAGCAAAAACTTGGCTGCCATGCAAATCGTTTCAGCATCTGAAATAGAGTAAACTAGATTCTATATTGGATTGTGTCAATCATTACGTGAAAAAGGCAATTTTGCGACGAATATTGACCGTCGCAAAAAAAGCGTAGTTTAACGACGAACCTTATTCGTCGTATTCGAAAATATTCCGTCGCTTTTGCGAAATTAAGGCGGGATTTCGTCGCGGGATATCGCGACGAACATGGTTCGTCGCAAATTAATAATTTCCGACGAATCTAGCCCGTCGCTATTTAACGACGGACTTGGTTCGTCGCTAATCCCAGCCCGGAAAAATCCCCCAAAGAACCCCATGCAGATTAGCGACGGAGTATTTAATTAAACGACGGACAAGATTCGTCGTAAAATAAAATTTAAGAAATGTTGAAAAAACTGATATTTTTAAAAAATTAAAAAATTTGATCTTTTGAAAAATAGATTTTGTAATTTAAAAAATAAGTTAAGAGGTTTTAAAAACAAAATTGAGAAATTTGAATAAAGTTAATATGTTTGAAATTTGTTTTCAAATTTTGACAAAATTAAACATTTTGAGAAAGAAAATTGTGAAGTTTAAAGAAATTTGTGATTTTCAAACAAAAAAAGTTAGACGTTTGAAAGTAAATTAATAATATTTTAATAAAATTGAGATTTTGAAAAATAATAAGATTCATGGAGATTTTGAAATAAAATTGAAATTTTGAAGAAAAAAATGTGATGTTAAAAAATGGAGATTTTGATAAAAAAAAATTTAAATTTGAAAATGAAAATTAACAGGTTCAAAAAAATTTGTGATTTCGAAAAAATAGGTTGAGAAGTTGGAAAGAAATCGATAATGTTTAATAAAAATTTGGATTAAAAAAAAAAAGAATTGAGATTTAAAAAAGAATTAGGATTTTAGAAAAAAAGTAACATTTTTAGATAAAAAAAAGGTTATTTTGGAAAAAAATATTGAGACGTTTGAATAAAATTGATAAGCTTAAAAAAAAAAAATTTTGAAAAGAAATTATATTTTTATAAAATTGACAGTTTAGAAAAAAAATTTACTAAAGAAATTAGCATTTTTAAAATATTGAGAAGTTTGAATAAAACTAATAAGTTTGATTAAAAAAACAAATTTTTGATAAGTTTGAAAAAGTTCAAAAAAAAATTAGATTTAAAAAGGAAATGAAGATTTGAGATTTAAAAAAAAAATTGAGATTTTGTATTTTGAAAAAAAAAAGTTGAGAAGTTTGATAAAAAAAAAAAAAAGAAGAGATTTTATATTTTGAAAAAAAAAAGTTGGAAAAAATTGTGATTTAAACAAAAGTGAGAAATTTGAAATGAGTGGGCCAAATTTATTGGTGGACATTTATTAGATAGTTGAAAATGAAAAATTACACTCATTCAGTTAGCTACCTATCAGATTGGTTTATGCATACACACATGTTCATTGGTGCAAAAAATGAAGGCCCTACTGTAATGATTTTAATTAATTGCAAGGAAAACTTATAATGATGAGATTGATCAAATTCTATGATCAAGTCATACTAAACTTGATCTGAATGGTCAGATATGTTTAGAACGTGCTAATTATTATTGGAAACAAAATTCAGTCCAAATCATATCCGTACAAAAGACTCTTTAAATGTGCACAATCAGTTTGTCTAGAGCTAGACAAATTTTGGACAATCTGATTGGTCCAAATTGAAAAGTAAATGACTTTAGATGTTTAGATTAAATTTCACTCAAATCTAACGGTTAGGTTACAAGATATGGCCCATTATATTGTTGATCAATTTTATCTATTCAGTATCTTTCTCATCCGAAACTTGATCATGGCAAGTGACCAGTCAAATCAAAGTTATTGATGAATAGAATAGAGTTAATGGATTAGATTTCCAAATTAGGCCAAATTTTTAGGTCAAAATTGCGCTACAATTTGTTGACCTCGTGAAAACCTAATAAATGTATAGTCATTGGACCCCAAACTCTAATCTAGCCATTGAGAATTTGATCTTTCTGATATTTGCTATTGCATCCTAAAATGATATAAAAGAACAGATGGATGGATTAGATATACATAAAATACATCAACTTGGGCTCATACCGTTAGGATAACGGATGCGAATTGGCTATTGACCCTACCACCAGTCAATGCCTAGTGATCGGTGCTCTGTGGGCCCCACCACGATGAATGTGTTTCATCCACTCTATCCATACATTTTTGTAGATCATTTTATGGTATGAGCCCAAATTTGAGGTAGATCCAAATCTCAAGTGGACCACATCACAAGAAACAGTGTTAATTGAACACCCACTATTAAAAACTTATTGGGGGCCGCGGAAGTTTTGGAGCAAGCTGATATTGTTTTTTTTACCTACATCCAGGTCTGTATGACCTAATCAAGAGGTTGGATGTCAAATAATCAATATAGTGGGCCCTGAGGTTTTTAATGGTGGACATTCAATCAATACTATTTTCCTGCAGTGTGGTCCACCTGAGATTTAAATTTGGCTCATTTATTGGATCAAGCACTAAAATGATCTTCAGAAATGGCTAGACAGCGTGGATAAAACACATACATCATGATGGGGCCCATAAAGCACCGGCCAGTGGCCCCATAGCCAAGCATCAATAGCCAAGGGGTGCGAATTAGGTGTTACCTCAGGAACAGCTTAGTGGGTGTTACCCTAACTGTGTGGGGCCCATCTTGATGTAGTTTTTATATATCAACACCGTCTATCTCTTTTTTCATATCATTTTAGGATGTGATACAAAATCCTAAGAAGATTCAAATCTTAGGTGGACCATACCACTAGAAACAGTGATGTATAACCATTAAAAACGTTTGTGGGCTACAAAAGTTTTGGATCAATCTGATCTTTATATTTTCCCTTCATCAAGACTTTATTGACACTACCAAGAGCTTGGATTGCAAATAAACATTACAAAAACCCTACTATTGGCTCTTTGAAAATTTTAATGATGGGGCACTCAATCACACAGTCTATAGTGGTGTGGTCCACTTAGATTTGGATATGCATAATGTTTAGAACATCATCCTAAAATGGGCTGTAGAAACGGATGGGCGCCATACGGTAGGGGTAACACCCACTAAGCTGGAGGCAAATCCCGAAGAAGGAGGCAGATCAAAAGATCAGGTGGACCATGCTGTTGTAGGCAAAGTTAGTTGTAAAGAGAAGTGAGGAATCGCGGTCGCATCTCATGAATGCGAGCAGCCAGGCTCGTGCTTGGCAGAAGGGGTTGCATCTCCTGAATGCGAGCATCCAAGCTCGTGCTCGAGAAAAAGGGTTGCATCTCCTGAATGCGAGCAGCCAGGCTCTGTGCTCGGCAGAAGGGGTCGCATCTCCTGTATGCGAGCAGCCAGGCTCGTGCTTGGCAGAAGGGGTTGCATCTACAAAATGCGACCAGAGTATTCTTGATTCGAGTAGCTCCCGATATCTGGGTGATCGTGGTCTTTGGCATAGATGGCCTTCGTCTCATAGTACCTGCAGCCCGTATAGGCCGGTTTCGGTTTATATCTATTCTTAGCTCCGAATATCCAGAGACGTAATCAGCTAGACGTCTAGGATGTTTTGACTACATCTTTTTCCAAGGATTATCGAGATAAGCTTCTTATCCCACGAAAACAGGGCTAACCTTAACAGCTTGAGTAGCGGATTGGATCATTGAGATCTGTATAAATAGATGACTCTATTGATAATAAAGGTACACGATATTCAATCTTTAACTCCGTTCTGATCATTCCTTCTCTTTTTCCTATCTAATTTAAGCATCGGAGGGCTAACGGCTGGACGCCAGCCACCCTTACTTGCTTTCTATTTCTTTCAGGTCCACGGAGAAAACCCCTTGGAGAGAAGTTGATCATCCGGAGGACCCTGTTACAGAATTCGACGTAAACAATTTGGTGCCGTCTGTGGGAACGATTTGATCGTCACAGTCAATCATTCTACCACTGATCAGAATCCTTCCGCCATGCCTCCTAAGAAGGCAATTCATCCTTCCACATCAAGGCAAACATTACCTCCGCCTGACGTGACGGAATCAATTCCTGTTCCTCAAACCGTTTCGACAAACATCCCTCAAGGAGCTCCAAGCGTGCCATCAGCGAACCCATTACTCGAGGCTTCCGGAAGTCAAGAAGATGTCATGCGTTTCTTAGGAAACACCCTTCTAACTCTCAATGCTGGGTTTCAAGCCCTGTCTAACCGGCTTGACCAACATTTCCTGGAACCTCAGAAGCCACCTTCAGGGGGGTTGCCGGCACAGCCCATACCGATGGCTTCCAGACACTCTGTGGACGAACCACAGGTTCAACCAAATCATCCTCCATCGAGCCGAGCGCCGATTGGCAACCAACCCCCTGTATTATCCCCACATTCCGTACATTCCAGTACCTCTCGCTAACAACAATCTCATGGTTCTACCATTGATGCTTCCGGTTATACGCTACCATGGGAAGGAGATCTCAAAAAGATCCATGATCGTTTTGATGATATGGAGCAACGATATCAGGCGAATCGACCATCAACCGCCATGGCGTCGATACATCGATCCGAGTCCCCTTTCACCAGCGAAGTCATGGAAGCACCTCTACCAAGAAAGTATCGCACACCCGTCATCACCCTATATACGGGTACCGGCGATCCTCTCGAACATTTGGAAACCTATAAGTCTCTTATGGAGCTGGAGGGACACAGGTCAGAAATCATGTGTAGAGCCTTCTCCCTAACTTTAAAAGAAGCAGCCCGTACCTGGTTTCGGGGATTGAAACCTCGATCTATCGGATCCTTTTCATAATTATTGGAGCTCTTCCTTTCCCAATTCATGGGAAGCATCCATACCAAAAAACCGGCGTCTCACCTAATGGATTTGAAACAGCAGCATGGAGAAACAATAAAGGAGTTTACAGTGCGCTTCACAACTGAAGTAGTCCAAAGCGAAGGGTATACTGAAGAGAAGGGCCTCACCGCCCTAATAGCTGGAATCACCATCGAAAGGTTCAGATTCGCTCTGGATAAGAATCCTCCCAAAACTATGACAGAATTCCAAGCTAAAGCTCAGAAGTATATCAATGCTGAAGATGTAGCATTGGCACGTCATGGTATACAAGGCAAGAAGCGCAAGTCGGAAGAAGTCTCTTCTTCAGATAAGAAGTATAGGCGCGATTGGAGAAATCGTTCTCCGAAGAAAGTTTTCTCCGGTAAGTACCATAACTACACACCTCTTAACCGGCCTCCAGAAAAGGTGTTAATGGAGATTAAGCATAAACTGTATGTGAAATGGTCCGCGAAAATAAAATCTAATCCTAAGAAAAGAGACAAGAGCAAGTTTTGTCATTTTCATAAAGACCATGGGCACACTACCCAAGACTGTGTAACTTTGCGTGACCACATCGAGGCTCTGATTCGAAAAGGTCATCTTCAAGGTTATGTTGCCCGGCAAGGTCGTTCGCCAAAAAGGGGGGACGCCTCGCAATAACAGAAGAAATCACCTCATCGACACACTCCCCAAGAAGACACTTAGCCCACCGGGGAAATTCGGACCATCGCTGGGGGACCGGCTTGCGGGGGAGATTCTCGAGCTTCAAAGAAAGCATACGTTCATAAGGCATCAAAAAAGCCCCAACACATTTATTGGCTGGAACAAACGCCTAACGCGTCAAGACTCAGTCATCCTCTAATTTCGTTCTCCCTCGAAGATGCTGAGGGAGTGCACTTCCCTTACGAAGACTCCATCGTGGTCGCATTAAAGGTATCAAATTATTTAACTCATCGTATTATGGTGGATACAGGTAGCTCTGCTGATATCCTGTACCTGGAGGCTTTCAACAAAATGGCACTGGCCAGAAGCCTACTCAAGCCAATCACAACCCCCCTCATCGACTTCTGGGGCGAAGTCGTGACGCCCGAAGGAAGCATTGACCTTCCAGTCACCTTTGGGGAAAGTCCGGCGAAGACAACCGTCTTCGTAAACTTCCTCGTGGTGGATCGTAGATCAGCCTACATCGCCATTTTGGAGCGACCATCTCTTAATAAGGTTGGGGCAGCTTTACATCCTTTGTATCTGTGTATAAAATTCCCTACCCCGAATGGTGTTGGAGTTCTACGAGGAAATAAAAAAGAGGCCCGGTCTTGTTATGAGATAGCTTTGCAGGATCAAGATAAAGCGCAAGTCACACCAGTTATGATGATAGCACAAGCATCGCCCAACTCCCCAGCGGATACCTCGTTGGACCCAAGGGAGGGTGTTCTTCAATCCGGAACCCTTGGGGAAGAGACAGTAGCAATTCCTTTAGGTAAAGAAGACCCATCCAAAGTTGTTTGGGTGGGATCCTCTTTAGGGAACGCCTTTCGAGCGGAATTGATCTGCCTCCTCGTTGAATATCAAGATGTGTTTGCCTGGTCTCACCAAGACATGCCTGGCATTGATCCTGGTGTCATCGCACACCGTCTGAACATCGACCCGAAGCATAAACCTGTCCATCAACGCCGACGTGCCTTCACTGCAGAAAGACAAATGGCAATCAAGGCTGAAGTCGAGAAGCTGCTTACGGTCAATTTCATAAAAGAAGTTGACTACCCGGAATGGGTCGCGAATGTAGTTCTCGTCCGGAAATCTAACGGCAAATGGAGAATGTGTGTTGATTACTTGGATTTGAACAAAGCCTGCCCCAAAGATAGCTTCCCGACTCCACGAATCGACCAGTTGGTTGATTCGACAGCTGGGCATGCTCTACTTAGTTTTATGCACACTTATTCCAGTTATAATCAGATTATGATGCATCCGCCCGATAGCCAACATACTGCTTTCATCACTGACCGAGGTCTATATTGCTACCAGGTAATGCCGTCGGTCTTAAAATGCAGGGGCCACCTATCAGCGTCTTGTCAACAAGATATTCGCCACGCAAATTAGCAGGAATATGGAAGTCTATGTTGATGACATGCTCGTGAAAAGTGTCGTAGAAGGCGATCGTCTTTCAAATCTTTGAGAAGCTTTCGATCTGATGAGGAAATATCAGATGAAACTAAACTCAGAAAAATGTGCGTTCGGAGTGTCTGCTGGAAAATTTCTTGGGTTTATGGTTGGCGAAAAAGGAATTAAGGAAAATTCTGAAAAAATAAAAGCATTGATAGAGATGAAATCCCCAGCCACCCTTAAGGACGTCCAACGTCTGGCTGGTTGCATTGCATCACTAAATAGGTTCATTTCGCGAGCATCTGACAAATGTTTACCCTTCTTCAAGCTCCTCCGTGCCACAACCAAGTCTGATTGGGAATGGATATCACGATGCGAAGAAGCTTTTCAACAACTGAAGCAATATATGAGTACACCCCCCATCTTATCTAAACCTGTGTTGCACGAACAACTCATCCTTTATTTATCTGTGTCCTCCACGACCGTTAGCGCCGCTTTAATAAGAGAAGATTCCGGGATACAAAAGCCCGTTTATTATGTCAGTCGGGCTATGGTGGATGCTGAAACTCGTTATTCTGATATGGAGAAACTGGCCCTGGCTTTAGTCACGACAGCTCAAAAATTGCGACCATACTTTCAAGCCCACGCTATTCTAGTACCGACGAATCATCCGTTACGACAGATCCTTCAGAAACCTAAAGCTTCCGGACGATTAACGTCGAGCTTAGCGAGCACGACATATCGTTCTGCCCCAGGACTACCATCAAGGGCCAGGCCGTAGCTGACTTTATCGCCGAATTCACATATTCTTCTTCCGATGAAAGTATCGCGATCAGCGACCAACCTTCCTGGTCACTCTTCGTGGACGGGTCCTCACGGGCCACAGGTAGTGGAGTGGGCCTTATTCTAGTCGCTCCAGACGAGTCGTATTTTCAATATGCATTGCGCTTCGATTCCCACATCTCAAATAATGAAGCAGAGTATGAAGCCCTGATCGTTGGCCCTCGAACTAGCACACGTCCTCTCGATTCAAAATCTACTCATTCACAGCGATTCTCAGCTTATGTCAATCAGGTTCTCGGTGAATTCGAGGCTAAAGAAGAAAGGATGGCCTTGTACAAATCTTGAGTTCTCATTTTGCTCGCAAAATTCAAGAATTACGAAATAATCTGCATCCCTCGCGAGGAAAATAAACTGGCTGATTTGCTAGCAAAGCTGGCCTCTGCATCAGAATCTGAGTTATCATATTCGATTCCTATTGAGTATCTTCAAACTTCGAGTATCGACCAAGCCACTCTCAAGCAGGTGGTTGTAATACATCCGTCTCCATGTTGGATGGATCCCATCACCCTTTATCTCAGAGATGGAGTTCTTCCAGACGATAAAAAATCCGCGCGACAAATCCGATATCGATCTGCCAGGTACACTTTTCAGAATAGGATCCTATTACATAAAAGCTTTTCTTTGCCTTATTTAAGGTGTCTTCACCCAGAAGAAGCACGTCATGTTCTGGATGAAATACACCGGGGGGCATGTGGTAACCACCCAAGGGGTCGATCCCTAGCGTATAAAGCGATAAGGCAAGGATACTATTAGCCCACAATGAAGGCAGACGCGATTAAACTCTCTAAAAAATGTGACAAGTGCCAGCGATACTCTCCTATACCTCACGCACCGTCCAAGCAAATGACTCCAGTTGATAGCCCTTGGCCTTTCGCACAATGGGGGGTCGATATCATCGGGCCCTTGCCTACTGGAAAAGGACAGAATAGATTCGCGATAGTGGGAGTCGATTACTTCACCAAATGGGCCGAGGCAGAACCATTAGCCAAGATTGTTGAGAAACAAACTACGAAGTTCATATGGAGAAATATCATATGCCGTTATGGACTCCCCCACACTATAATTACAGACAACGGGACGCAATTCGACAACGCAGCCTTTGACGAATTTTGCAAAAAGTAGAAGATACGTAACCTCCGCACCTCTCCATATCATCCTCAGGTAAATGGGCAAGTTGAGGCAGTGAATAAAATCATCAAGCATCATTTGAAAACCAAGCTCGGTGAGTGTAAGGGCATGTGGCCGGAACTCTTGCCAGAAGTCTTATGGGCATATAGGACTATGACTCGTACGTCTACGGGCGAAACCCCCTTCTCCTTGGCATTCGGTACCGATGCGGTAGTACCAGTTGAGATTCAAATACCCTCGTACCGGGTTGAGTAGTACAATCCCACTTGTAACCAAGAGAATCTTCGACTTTACCTCGATCTCTCCAAAGAACGAAGGATTGCCTCTCAGATGCGAGTAGCAGCATATCAGCAGCGCATTGCTCGCTATCGTAACGCTAAAGTTCAACCTAGAGCTTTCCAACTAGGTGATTTAGTTCTCAGACAAAACCTTGGGGTCCCTGCTCGATCACTTGATCCGAATTGGGAAGGCCCGTATCGAGTTGTCAAAATTGTGCGACCCGGCACTTACTATCTTGAAGATATGCAAGGAAGACCGGTACGTCGCCCTTGGCATGTGGAACACTTGTTGCAATACTTCCCTTGATGCAATGTAACTCTTAACGATACTCGAATGGATTGAGGGTTGAAGACATCTTTTGGTCGCTACTCCATTTACTTGGATTCGAATAGCCCCGAAGAGAATACATACATTCTCTTGGCCAATCGCCTACCTTTGGTAGGGTTAAAACCATCTTTTGATCACGACTCCATTTTCTTGGACTCGAATAGCTCCGAAGAGAATATATACATTCTCTTGGCCAATTGCCTACCCTTGGTAGGGTTGAAATTATTACTAGTTGGTTGCTTCTCCATTCTATGGATTAAAATAGCCCTGAAGGGAGCATACGTGCGCTCTTGACCAATTTTCTGCCCTTGGTGGAATCAAAATCTCAATCGATAGACCAGTCTATCTCAACGCAGGACGGTCATACGACCCCCGGATTGAGTCACTTTTATGAGTTAAATGCAAGCAGCGCAGCTCGTGCTCGAAGTAAGGGTCGCATATCCTAAATGCGAGCAGCGCAGCTCGTGCTCGAAGTAAGGGGTCGCATATCCTAAATGCGAGCAGCGCAGCTCGTGCTCGAAGTAAGGGGTCGCATATCCTAATTACGATCAGCGCAGCTCGTGCTCGAATTAATGGGTCGCACCTCCTAAATGTGAGCAGCTCAGCTCGTGCTCGAAGTAAGGGGTCGCATCCCCCTGATGAGTTAGCATAAGATTGACACAAAGCAAAAATGAAAACTAGGGAAAATATACGACATTGAAAAAATAGATGTTCATTATAATGGACCAAAAGGTCAAGCCATTACATAGTCGTTATATACAAATTTCTTCTCAAGAGTATATATAAAAAAAAATACACGATGTAGACGAAGGAAGGCAACAAAATCAGGGCTGGTCATCCCCCTCTTGGGCAGGCTCGCGACTCTCAGCTTCAGGACCAGTCTCGGGAGCAGGAGCAACATCTGTAGCTCCGGTGACTTCATTCTCAGCGGCAGCTCATTCTCTAGCTGCGACCTCGAAAGCCATCCTTGTCGAACTCCTCAACATTAAATGTCGGAGCGATCTGCTGCATAACTCTGACCGCAAAATCGCGACCAGCGATATACGCTTCATATCGTTCCTCGTCATAAAGTTGAGAAGTATGAAACTCCTGGATTGCGCGAGGACCCTCGTCAGATACCATCTAAACGAGAGCCACCCGCTCCTCTTCCCAGTGGATGGAGTCATCCTTTAGCTGTTTAAATCGCTGCTGGGCCTCCTCGAGCTTGGTCCGAGCATCCTTGAGCTGCTCTTCAAGCTGGATCTTGTCTTGGCGGAAGATCTCCCTCTCCCTCTCGCTCTTAGTATGAAGCTCTTGAAGCTTTGCGAGTTGGAGGTCCAGTGACTGAAAGCGATCAGTCATGGATTGGATTTTGACAAGGAGAATCCTCTTCTCTTCGTCCAGCTTGGCGATTTGGGCTTCCAAAGCCTTCACCAAGCGGTCCCGCCCTTGGACCTCGGCTTCCATCGTCTTCTTCTTCTTCTCCGCATCCTCCACGCTGCGGTGGGCTGCTTCGATGTCATGTCTGACTCGAAGCGTGAGATCCAGGCTCTATAAAAAAAATATGAGAGAGGAGAAAAATCAGAGCAGCCCGCCATATTAGTAATAAAAAAAATATATATAATAAAGAAAGACGGTGTAAGGTTGGTTACCTATAGCAATCTCACCCCGATATCTGAGGAAAGAGTTTCTGGGCTCGGTTCGGGGAGAGCTCCGAAGGAGTTGGGAGATATTTTGTCAAACATGAACTCGCATATTGGATGCAAGTGCGGTGGGATGACAAAAGTTCCCGACCCAGAAGGTTGGGCCACCACCATCTCCTTCGAGCCCGCCTCGCGAGCACCCGCTGTACCCGAAGAGGGTGTCAGCAATTCACGAGCAACAGCCAGCTCGCATGTAGCTCCCCTTGGAGGGAGTCCTCCACCTCTTCGATCGCCTTTCGGCGAGTTATCGACGACTTCGATAATTGGCTGACAATGAATGTCAGCCGGAGGGGTCGCGGTTGATAGAGGGGTCGCGTTGACCGGAGGGGTCGCGGTCGTACGAGAAGTCGTAGCGACCCCTCCCGAGGCAGCCCCCCGCGATTGAGCACCGCGAGCAGACCCCTCTGCGGGAGCAGGCGCATTTGAAGGACCCCTCGCGGTTTTCTTTTGCCTCTTCGAGGCCGTACCCTTCAGACGGGGAAGTACCCCCAGTGCACCTCTCTTGTCTCCAACGTTCGTCATCTCTTCTCGAAGATGAGACCCGCCGCACAGAGATGACGAGGGTTTCTAATGCAACATTGACGTGGCGTGTAGTCGCGGGAAGCTTGTAGAGAGATTGATTGAAGAGCAACTCAGGAGGAGCGTCCAAACCGAAGTGTGGTCAACCCTAAGGATGCTTGTTTTTTCTCCCGTGTAATTTAGCAGTATCTCGTTTCCATAACAAAGAAAGCCTGTCTATTTGTTTGTGAATTGGGTGGAAGCGGTTTTACCACTAATTTCAATACCGGAAACCCCAACCTCGGGTAAAGCCTGAGGGTCAACGGCCTCTGTATCTTGGTGAAAAAAGAGGTGGGGCCCGTCAACCTTCTTCCCAAGGGGTTCTATTTCAATAAAGCCACGGTCTTCGTATCCATCATGGTTGGGAGCGATCGACCGCGGAAGAAGTCGACCTTATTGGAATTTTTGAGGAGTCGCCAATTGAGTAGCAATGGGCGAACGAAGGTCTCCTTTTTTCTCGAGTCTTCACGGGCGGTCGGTAATTGATAATCAACCGGGCCCCGTTAGAACATCTCTGCCTCCTTCAAAGTAACTTTCCCACCTCCCCTTCTGCATGTGGGTGAAACTTTTTTATAAGTATTTTTCGGTGTGTGGGACCACCACCACGTAGCCGACAGAGGGGAGAGGGTCCATTAGATTTGCTTTGTCTCAGACCCTGGGCTATACAGAGAGATTCCAATCTCTCGGAAAGGAGGCAGTTCTACCTCTTCATTGGCCTCCGCCTTATAGAGGGTCGGCCATGAGACCGCAACAACCTAAGTCTTCTTAGTCCCCAAAGTAGAGGGTCTCCTTGTTAGAGAAGAAGTCTCTGGAGGCGGTAATGTTTCTTTTTCACCTACCCTCTTCATTCATCTTCTTTCTTATGGAGACATTTCTCCAAAAACGAGGCCTTTGTTTCTTCCTCTTACTTCCTTTGAGGCGTCATCTATCTTAAGCTTTTACTTCCTTTAAGACGATTCAGGCTATAAATATACGTTAGTAGGGCAAACTAAACTACCTATGCGCCGTTGAAGAGTAGGCCGTGCGGTCTGCTTGCCCGTGACCGTAATTTATGCCTTTGTGCACCGCGGGCTGCGGAGTAAAGACCGCCGTCTTTTCAACGCATTTTCGACCAGTAGTATTTACGCCTTCGTGCAATTCACTTAGTACGCGCTAAAAGAGGGTCGTCGGTTGACAGATATGATTGTTTTGGGAACCGTATCAAGGAGTTATGGTTCCCAAACCCCCCGTAGACAACATCCGTTTCAATCAACATTTCTCTTCACTCCTTAGCGCCAGCGTAGAGTACTTACGCTCGTCGGTCCGAGCACGAGCCGTCTTCCCCAGCGTAGAGGACTTACGCTCGTAGGTCGGAGCACGAGCTCTTTTCCCCAGCGTAGAGGACTTACGCTCGTCGGTCCGAGACACGAGCCGTCTTCCCCAGCGTAGAGGACATACGCTCGTCGGTCCGAGCACGAGCCGTCTTCCCCAGCGTAGATGTTTTACGCTGGTCTCATAAGAACTAAGCTCGTCGAGGGCTATAGACCCACTAGCACCAGAAACCGTATCTACCGGAAGCAGAGTATCATGGTCATCGGGCATATCCGGCCAAAGCCAAATATAGATAAGAATCGAGGCTTATAGGTCTCTGCATTAGTCGATCTGCAGATCCTACAAAACTGATGTAGAAAAAGGTTCCTAATAGCTCTATTCGAAGAATAGGGTGCTTTTGTCCCGATTGGAATTGTCGAACGCATCGCCTAACCTAGTAACTCTAGACATATTTATCTACTGAGATAACTACTATTTCCATGTGCTATAAGTTAGAAATTGAGGCAAGACCAGTAAGGAAGAGAAAAGGATAGATTAAATTCGTAGCCTCCCGATTGCCGACCTGCGGTCGGTGGGAATGAACGAAAGACAAAGAAAGTCCACGTGCCTCTTTTTGGGGAACCTCTCTTCAACTAGTAGGCTTCCTGGGACAATGTCTTAAGCTGCATTTGTGGCGGCATACTTTCTCACCTAAATGTACTCATGGTAATTAATATCACACCAGACGAACCCGGAAGCTAGACGTACTAAAAACTGTAATACGCTATTATACTAGACATTTTCGCCTACCTGCCTCACCTATTTGGTATATGTAGTGCCACCCGGGGTGCTCGGGGATAGACCTGGCAGGCAGAGATCGGTACAAATGTACAATTTTCCGGTTGTTCCAAAACATTACCACCTGTAGTCAGTGATGATAGATAAAAGAAAAAACACACCACGTGACTTCTAAATCTACATCTATTCAAAAACCCTAGTTCGGGATTTTATTATAAATTTTTAATTACCTACCCCACCTATCTTGTGTATGTAGTGCCACCCCGGGTACCTTGTGCACCGCGCAATCGGGAATATACCACAATTTACGCGTACCTAAAGTTTTTTTAAGATTAAAACAGTTCCTAAGTTTTGGAGAAAAGTGCGGACGGGAAGGGAGAGGGAGAGGAGAGGGAGAGTAAGGGCAGAGAGTAGAGTGCGGGAGGTAGAAGCGGAGAGTGTTGGAGAGAAGCAGAGTCCAGGAGAGTGTATGTCGTGCCACCCGGGGTGCCTTACGGACTGTCCTGGTAGACAGACTCTTCTTCAAGAAGTTCCAACAGACTCTTCTGCTACGTTCTTCTTCGGGGTAGCTGAACCTCTCGTCTCCTTCCTTTCTTCGGTAGTTCTACCGTAGTAATAACCATCTTAGACTTCTAAGACTCTTCCTTAGCTTTCTCCTAAAACTCTTTAAACTACAAGTTCACCTTCTCGTTCCATACATTAAGTAAGCAAAGATTCTTAAGGGGAAATGGACTGTATAGTTTGTTACTAAAAGATAACTTTTGGACGTACACACGGTCTAGACCTGGTAAGTAGACCGTCCGGTAGGATCACGTAAACATCACCGGGTTTTTGGTCCGGAGACCAATAGAACCCCCACGGTCTAGACCTGGTAAGTAGCAACCTGGTAGGATATAAACGTCGTCGAGCTTTTAGTCCGAGATCAGTAGACACGTTTTAGAAACGGTAAGTAGTCCAATAATTAAAAACAAAAAGATAAGCACTTAAACGAAGACGTTTTAATAACGTAACTGTTTAAACACAATACCCCGGTACGTACTCTTTAAAGGCTGACATTTGGAGAGAAAACTGATAATAAGGATCGATTTGGAAGTTATCAAAAGAAAGGTTTTCATTTGAAGTGAACATGCCTACCTTGTAAAAGCCTGGCTTTATGGGGACAACAATCCTAAATAAGGAAGATTTTTTTGTATAAAAGAGGAGCAAAAAGAGGAGAAGATATAAGTTTTGAGTAAAAAAAGAGGTAGATATCCTTTTTCCGTAGTAGAGAAATCAAAACTCTAGCCAAAAGTGAAGTCTCGTAATAAAAAGATAAAGAAGTTGAGCACAAAGTAGCCTTTGCTCCAACACCACACCTGGTCCATTCTTGCTTCTTACACTTTAAAAAAGAGTTACTTACGCAAAAAAAAATTATTAGTTCAGCCTAGAAACAATAGCTTTACACAAAAACGTTATTAGTTAGAGCAACTTAAAGTTACTCTATAACTATAAAGTTTCTAAGCACTATCGACACACGAGAAACTTAATGACACGAGAACTTAAAATGTAACACGAGAACTTAAAATGTCACACGAGCAACTTAATATAGACACGAGAAACTTTAAGT